>CM044437.1:109910380-109929826 GCA_024363595.1 Xenopus borealis
CAATCACATGTATTATTTTGCTCCCACAGGAACTTCTTGCGTGTATTGACCCCCAGTCCTTTTTATTGTTTACCTATGGGTACAACTGATTTAGAAGCAACCCCTGCTGTAGAGATAATCAATAGGGCAGGATTCAAAATGCAAAGACAGGTGCAAGATGCCATGTTTCTTTAAACTTTGAACCCTTCCTCGTGTGTGAGCATCAAAGGCCACCGATTCTTGAGCTCCAAAATGGACTTGAATGCTGTGCTTTGCACTTTGTTCTGCATTTGTAGTTCAGCATTAGGTACAGAGCATAGCAAGACTCTGGATGCAGGTGCTTTTTGGATGAATATTAAGAGGCACCATTTTGTTCTAGCACTTGTATCTAGGGTCTTCTTATATGAACTCAAATACCTTTAATATCTTGTTAATGCCAAGATTGTTATTTATTTATTTGATTTTTACTTATTTGATTTGTGTGAAGTACTTGTTTGTACTTATTATTTTTTGGTTTGATTTTTGGCACTCTTGCGGACACATTCCCTCAGTAACCCTATTTCTAAACGAATCCATGTGCTAGGGACCAGAACCACAGGGTTCCAAGATACAAATCTGCAGTTGGGTGTGAATTATTACAGTCTCAGATATGTAAACATATAGATCCAGAACCCATCATAAATTACTGTTTATTCATATGGATTCATATACAAATAGAGCTTAAAAGGGAATGTGTCAGCCCTTGGGGACAAAAATTATAATCAAACCAAGACATTAAGATCTATTATAGAGATGCTTTTGGTGCTTATTTTATGGGCAACACAACAAAAATAGTTATTTATGCCTGCAAGAGAAGATTTACCCGCAGTCAGTAGCACATAAAACCCCATTTATTCTAGGTACTTGAGTCAAAATGCATTGTTTGCACATCTGTAGAGTTCAGCCTGGTACTGCTTAGTCAGGCCCAGATTTACATATCTGCCGCCCCTAGGCCAGCTCCGCACTTCACCCCTTCCCTTCCAATGTCGTGGCCCCCCCCCACTATCCCCTCTACTTCCTGTTTCACCTCCCCCTTTGGCTGTCCCCTCCCCATCCAGGCGCTGTCCTTTCACCTTTCCTTCCCCCCTTCTGATCAGATGCACATTTTTCTTCCAGAACATCTTAACAATGCAACAGCTTGCTTTATAATTTACAGCCAATTGAGATTACTGCATCATTTTTCTTGGAAATTGTGTTGGTGTCTGTACAAATCTTGGATCAATGGTACTGACAAGCAGCAGCCACTCATGGATTCCTATCAATAGAGCCACTTCTTTCTTTAATAATAACAGCTGGTAACATACAAAAGATGAGTGAATGATAGAAACAAAGCACCAAGATGATGACATGAAACTGCTATTGCCTGAAGATTGTAAGCTCTCTAGGGTACAAACTTAGTTGTGAAATTAGTATCTGAATTTGTCTTGTATTATCAAGGCTGTGCAGGTATTTTATGGTCTCTAAGAGCCCACACTTTAGAAACAATTTGAAATTGACAAGAAAATAGCTATATATTTTTAAAAATCCATATATGTTGACTATGTTTAGTAAGCCCTGCATGTGCACTAATAAATACTATGTGAACAATACAAAAAATGTTCCCATACACTGCCCTCATACAGACATCCAGTATTAGAAAAAGCTTCAAAATAACAAATACCCTCCTGTTCAGATTTAAAAACCTGCTATTGCATGCAAACTACCCAAGCTGTTCCCCCTGACAAAATGCCATTGTACAGGCCCTGTAAATAAACAGTCAGCAAAGAACTGAATTGTAAAGATGTTCATGAAGTCTGGAAGGAAGGAACATTTTAATATCTTCATTATTTTAACAGAACAAACGCTATTTCTTTATAAATAACATGAACTTGGAAAGACAATCTCAATAGAATATGTGTCGGAATTAAGCGTTATAAATAATAATAATAATGTGGGCCATTTCATTTGTTACTTAGTATATTTGTTACTGATATTTTATTGCAATATTTGTCCCAGTGTGTACTATACACTAATGTAAAAATGTACAGTACTTCTTGCAGTAGTGTTATAGTAACGCTATAGAAACAAAGACATACCTAGCAAGCTAAATCAGAAACATAGTGGAAGAATGCAACCAAATTCAACCTATTTTAATAGTTTATAAACAGGGTCTCTAAAAGTGAATGCAGTTTTGCAATAAAGGTTGCAAAACTGGAGTCTGTCTTGATTATTATAAGAATAAAGTAATTCTATCCTTTTTGTTTCAGTAAGGATTGCATTTTATAGGTCATACAAAATTACTTCCATACAGCTTTCTGCATTTATTTTCCCAATTGACTTCTTGGTAACTGTTAAAATCCTTATATTTTACAACAGGGATGTAAGTCACCCTGGGAAACTAGTGTGCCTCCATATCTCTCTGCACACCAGACCCTGAATTTGTTTGAGCAGGTTCACGTACCATTCTTTGGACAGTGTTTAAAGGGGTTGTTCACCTTTGAGTTAACTTTTAGTATAATGTAGAGAGTGATATCCTGAGACAATTTGCAATTGGTTTTCATTATTTATTATTTGTGGTTTTATAGTTATTTAGCTTTTTATTCAGGAGCTCTGTAGTGTGCAGTGTCAGCAGTTTGGTTTCTATGGTACAAATTACCCTAGCAACCCTGCATTGATTTAAATAAGAGACTGGAATATGAATAGGAGATGGACTGGATAGAATGATAAGTAATAAAAAGTAGCACATTAATACAATAATAACAATACATTTGTACCCTTACAGAGCATTTGTTTTTAGATGGTGTCAGTGACCCCCATTTGAAAGCTGCAAAGAAATAGAAGAAAATTATAAATCATTAAAAAACTATGAAAAATAAATAATGAAGACCGATTGAAAAGTTTCTTAGAATTGGCTCTTCTACAGTATACTAAAAGTTAACTTGAAGGTGAACCACCCCTTTAAGTTCTCTCTGTTGGTCCAAAGCAGAAAGTTCCAGGGGTCCCAAAAGGGTGTCAGTGAAGAATGGTAACAGCAGGGCTCTACAGCTCACTCAGTCACTCAAGCAGTCCCTAGGGTCCTGCTACACAGTTTATGACAGGTGGCTTGGAATGTGATGGAGCCCTCTCAAGCTGCTGGCCCAGCTACTTTCCTGGAATCTGTCTTGGAACCACTTCCTAAGTGTCTGGAGGTTCAAGGGGAACACCAATTGCATCTTTATCAGGCTCTGTGGCATTTCTCCACTCATATTGATGCTCTCCAAGTATTCCTGATCTGTTGAACCCTCTGCTGTAGGGTCTTGAATCTCAGAGTTGAAGATCCCTCTCAATTAAACAGGAGATTCTGTGTTTCTGAATCAGCTTCTGATTCATTTTCAGTTTACGCATAGCACTTCCATATTGTGTAGTCCAAATTTGCCTACTTTATTACTCTGCTCTTTGGGAAGGCTCTTGTCTGGCTTTTTCTCTGTGGGAGTGTGATGTTCATAATGTTGTTGCTTTACTGGCTACCTCTTGTTCATAATGCTGTTGCTTTCCTCGCTACCTTTCAAGAGATCGTCAGTGCTCCAGGTCATAAAATTAAGGCTTCTGTCAACCTTATATAAAAATCTCCCAGGGGTCACTCTTTGCTCCTGAAAATGGCATTGATTTTTTCACATTGGTGAAGGTTTCCTGGAATAATGACGCATGGGGGGGGGGCACAATTCCCCTTGCCTGATTCACAAGAAGAGAACCTACATCTTCTCTGTTTATGTACTGTGCACAATATGGTCATACCCTCTAGCCACAGTTGTTCTACTGGTTGGTAGAGATGTTGGTTGGCTTCATTCTTAAGAATTCCTGATTGTCAGGTGCCCTACTCCTGTTATCCTACGTCTGCCTTGATTAAAATAGTATAATCCAGCTATTGACTGAGCTACCGGATATCTGTCTGCTTGGGGTTCATCATGTTGCTTCGGTTACCTGTCACCTCATGTCCTTCACATTCTAGTTTGATCTTTTTCTCATCATTCTACCTCCTTTACCTGAGTGTTATAATGAATTTTTGGACATATTTTCTGTTGCTTTTTTTGTCCAAAAGATGGATGGGAGTCTTAGACCATCCATTGACTATTGAGGTTTGAATAAATTCACTCAATCAAAAACTATTATTTTCTTCTACTCCTCCCTAAACTGTTTGACAGACTGAAAAAAGTCAAAATCCTCTCCAAGCAAAGATCATATAATCTCATTCACATTCATCAAGGAGACGAGTGGAAGACTGCTTTCAACACCAGGGATGGTTATTATGAGTACCTGGTTATGCCATTCAGGTTATGCAATGCCCCAGTGGTTTTTCAGGACTTCATCACTTGTATTTTCTGTGACATGCTTCAGTCCTATGTTGTGGTCTATTTAGATGACATTCTGGTGTTCTTTACTACTCTGTCTGAACATATTTCTCAAGTTAAACTTGTCCCACAGTGTCCTGTACAAGAAAATAACCTTTATGCCAAGCTTGAAAAATGTGACTTTGACATTACAAAGTATTCCTCTTTTAGGTTACATCATCTCCTCTTTGAGTTTTGAAATGGATATTGTGAAAGTACTGAACTGGCTTATTCCAGTGGGTTTAAAAACTATTCAAAGTTTTTCGGTTTTTCCAACTGTTATCAAAGGTTTATTAAAGGGTTGAGTCCTTGAAGCTTTCATTTGGTTCTTTGCCTGTGTTGGTTCACCCAGACAGTTTCTGTCCATTTAACCTGTAAGTGGACACTGAGTTTGGGGTTGGATGTGTCTTGTATCAGGGCTCCAGATTCCAAGATACCTCAGCCTCCTGCTGAGAGAAAATTCATAACTGTGAGCTGTTGGCAGTCAAATTGGTCTTGGATGAGTGGTGTCATCGGTTGAAGGGTACCGTTGAGTCTGTCACCAATCTCACTGATTACAAGAAGCTAGAGATCATTTTTTCTGCCAAAAGAATGAATCCATACTAAGCTTATTGGGGATTGTTTTTCAACTGATCTAATTTGCTTTACTATTGACCTGCCTCCAAAAATGTCAAAACAGATGCTTTATCTTGGTCTTTAGTCTCTAAAAAGGCTCCACAATCTCTATCTATTATTATTAATTAATACCTTTTATTCCCTTAAAGTGGGTGTCTCTGAGCTTGCGCTATTCCATGCCTCCCCTTAAATGTCCTCTGGATAAGACCTTTATTACTCGAACTAAGGCCCATTCTATCAAGATTGCTGTCCATCCTGGTGTTCAGGACAAGTCAACTTAATTCCAAGTACATTTTGTGGATATCACTTGCACAGGATGTCACAAAGTTTGTTGCTACGTGTACTACTGTATGTGTGCATAACAGAAGACTCATTGGGGGTCATTTACCAACACTGGACAAATTTGCCCATGGGCAGTAACCAGTAGCAACCAATCAAATTGCTGCTTTCATTGATCTACTTGCTGCTGGCTTTAAAAAGCTAATCACTGATTGGTTGCTATAGGTAACTGCCCATGGGCAAATTTGCCCAGTGTTGATAAATGAGCCCATGTTTCCTTCTTGCATGTTACAGTCACTGCCAGTTCCAGCTCAGCCTTAGTCTGACATCTCGATAGCACAGACTTTTGTGTCAGTGTACTCACATCCACTGATTTTACTACCTTTCTCGCGGTAGTGAACTGTTCCTTAAAAAATATCAATCTTGTTTGAAGAAGTCTATTTTTGTTGTTACGTGGGTTTTATTCCTCCAGTGTCTCCAGTTTGTGGTGCACCTTCTGCAAGTTTTTGGGCAAAACTTTTAACTGTGTACAAAACAGGCTTTTGGAATAAACAAAAACTTTGAAGCCAAGAAACTGCTAAAGTGTATCTTCATTTTTAAAGCGAATTGAAAATAGTGGATTTGGTGCATCCCTAGTCTGATGAAATGGCATTGTATTGGCCCTTGACCTATGGAATTAAGTTTCTTTTATGACCGATTTCATGTAATACCAGCAGCCATGCACCAGCAAACTATAAACTGGACCTTAGCAGGATAGGAAATTACTATGCCACATGCATACCCGGTGATTTGATGAGAGTACCCCATGGTGCATTTGTAAGAACTGAGTCTTTGCTTAACATCTACAGTCTTCTATAGGAAAATTTCCCCAGGGCTCAGTTTGCATACCAAATAAGTGTGTAGCATCACAAATTGCAGCGAGTCTACTCTCCCTATAAATTAAAAACATACAGTTAAAATATTGTTTCTACTGTAAAATAAAGACATGATTCTTGATTATTCAAGTATAAAATGCTAAATTGCCTGATTCCATGTTCTCACATGCAAGACCTTTGACTTTGTTGTTTAATTCCATGCATATTTCCATTGCTTTCTGCTTACTGTATATAATGCAAAGGGACTCTAATGCTTGTTATACTCAATTATTTTGCACCCTGAATACATTTACTCCTCCATGAATACAAAATGAGTTTTTTAACCAAAATTAGATATTAAAATGCAAGCTTGCTGAAGTGTACTGTACTGCCATCACAGGTGGGGAAATTGATTCAAGGCCTACGTAAATGCACTAGATCACCTCATTGCATTCCACAGAGCATACTTTTGTCTTTACAGCTTGCTACACAAGTAACTTAAAGGGGTTGTTCACCTTCAAACACTTTTTTCAGTTCAGTTGTTTTTCAGATTGTTCCCTAGATTTAAAGACTTTTTTCAGTTACTTTTCATTATTTTTTACCGTTTTGATTTTTTTTTTTTTAAACTAAGTTTTAAGTTTAATTTTCATATATCTGGTGTTTGAGTCTGGCAGCTCAGTCATTCAGGTGCAGACTCTAAAGTATTACAATTTAGTTGATACATTTCTCAGCAGTATCTGTGGAGTACTAGCAACTATTGTATCAATTCTAACAGCTGCCTGTAATGAAATTCAGGGATTCTGCTCAGCAGGGACAAAGATAAGAAATGTATCAACTAAATGTATCAGTTTAGAACAGTTTACAGGGTCGGTAACTGCCCCAGAACTGATTTAGAAGGTAGAAATGAAGCTTTACTCTATAATATAAATAAAAAAAATGGCGAAGGACCCCTTTAAAGGCTCCACGTGCCTTTCAGCCATTGTGACATTCAAGCTCAACAGATTAACTGGAAATCTAATCGTACTTAACCATATTATATATAGACATAACTATAAAATGCCATACTGTATAAATAATCCTTAGAAGCCATGGACAGCACTTCTTTCAGCCTAGGATGGATGGGTATTGCTTCCATTGCTGTTTGTTATGCGCAATGCTTGCCTGCTGAATGCCAGCTTGCTTGCTGTTGCTTGGAAACTACAGAACATTGCCAGAGAGTGCTGCTTTGCCCAAGTACGTCCACAGGAGTTCACTTTTCTAGAGGATATAGGATGATAGAAATGATTTGCACTGTGTGAGCACTATATAGGTATATATATGCTGTAGGTTGGGTCCTGTTCTCTTTTTTCATTTTTAATCAAAGACCAAAAAAATAAAACATGTTAACTTTATAGAACATACCATTCTGTGAAAGCTGTGAATTAGTGATGGGCGAATCTCACGCGTTTCGCTGAAAAATTCGCGAATTTCCTGAGAAATTCGAGAATTGGCAAAAAAATTTGTTTTTGACGCGCGGAAGCGACGCGGTGCGTCGCTTCCGACGTGCGGTGCGTCAATCGCGGCGCGTCGTTTTTTGTGCGAAATTTTTGGGGGCAAATTTTTGCTGGCGTTTCGCGAATTTATTCGCCGCGAATTCGCCCCTGGCGAATAAATTCGCCCATCACTACTGTGAATCTGATACTGGGCCTCATTTATAAGCCCATCTTGTAGAACAGTAGCTGGCCAATTATTTGTCATTCTGTATGTTTGAGCTGCAAAGTATTTTACAATGTTGGTGTCATAGAAAAGAGTTTATGGAGTCCTAAAGCAGACTGGTGACTGTGAACCATAAAGGTTATTTGCACTTAATGTGTAGCAGCAGCTGTTTCAAAAGAGGAGCTAAGTGCAATATTATTAGCAGAAGATTATAATACATGATTATTAGTGCTCAGTGCCTACACTCACATGCAGTGGGAAGACTGAATGCATTTCAGAGGACAAGCATATTACACCCATGCTAATGTGCTACACTTTGTGCACAATATTCAGCAACTTTTACAACTTTTGAACTAGTATTAACTTATGGTGGCCATATTGGGAGAGATCTGCTCATTTGGTGACACCTTGAGGTGGGCAATATCGGGCTGATGGAGGCCATATGGGCAGTTGGATTGCGGGACCGCATCAACGAACAGATGCGGCCGCGATCCAATGGGATTTTTAGTCCCACCAATCTTTACCAATGACTTTCCGCCAGATATTGATCGGTGAAGCCGTTGGAGGGCCCCATAAACGGGCCAATAAGCTGCCGACTTGGTCTGTCGGCAGCTTTTATTGGCCCGTGTATGGCCACCTTTACTCCTAGTGGCAAATCAGAATAAAGAACCAAAACAACTCAAAGTGGTGTACACCTTTTTTTGCATACTACCTTTTTCCCTTGAAGCATTGCCCTGGGTATTTGTGCTTCATCTCATAGTGCAGATCCCCATGAATACTGCCTTGTTTTTGGTGGTGTGTTAATGAGGGACAGGAGGAAAGATGCATGATTTTTCTAGGAGTAAAAACTTTTCTCCAAATTCCAGACTTTGATGAGAATTTTTTCTGAATTTTATTCCATCTCAAATTGAATCTTGTCATGTTAAATTGACTTTTCACGTGATAAACCTTTTTCTCACTGAATTGAATCCCTATGTTTGGAGAGCTTGGACCTCCCGGGCTGCAGACCACTCAACCATAGCAAACAGAGGAACTGGTGCACAGCATGTTATACAGTACATATGCTGCTATAGGATGAAATGTTTGGAAGGTTTATCCGTGACCCGTATATTTATGATGTACGTATTGTCAGTGTAAAAGCAGCCTGCTAGCTATAGACCTGCATGTCTATCACCAGCTGAGACTTGCTTAATCCTCCAGGCAGTTCCATGTCTATTCAAGGCAAAACCTGATTTAGTTTAGTGCATTTGCCTTTACCTCCTGTAAAAGCGTATCCAATAATTTTCTACTGCTCCCTACAGTACATTCATTCAATTCTATGAGTGTTCATTGGATGGGTCATTAGTAAGGAAAGATAAAGACAATGAGCTCAATAAATACATTTATAAAAGAAGTGGCTGCTGTGATGGCACACACCCTAAGAAAGTTCCCACACTGCAGGTGATAATTCAGCATTTTACCTCGCCACATTCTACTGCAGAAATACCGATCCATTGTAGAAAACAATATTTTGCTCAAACAGTTTGGCAAAGCATGTCCACGTTTAGGCAAATATGGTAGACTTGCTAATAACACTACAGTGTGAATATCATCCTTCATCACCAATTGAACTGAGGGCTCATTTGAATGAGGGCTCATTAGCAGCTTCAATTATCACCCTAGGACATTGCCAAAAACAACAGATCTAGAAGAATTATGTATAGAAATATAAAATATGTCCTTGGTCCTTTGCTTTTTAACTTGTTTATTAAAGGGCTGGTTCACCTTTTAGTATGTTACAGAATGACTCATTCCAAGCAACTTTACAGTTGGTCGTCATTATTTATTTTTTTTATCTTTTTTTAATTATTCATCTTCTTCTCAAATGGGAGTCACTGACCCCATCTGAAAACAAATGCTTTGTAAGGCTGAAATGTAATTGTTATTGCTATGTTTTATTACTCATATTTCTATTCAGGCCTCTTTTATTCATATTCCAGTCCCTTACTCAAATTGATGCATGATTACTAGGGTAATTTGGACCTTAGCAACCAGATTGCTGGAATTGCCAAATGTAGAGATGATAAATAAAAAGCTAAATAACTCTAAAACTACAAATAATAAAAAATGAAAACCAATTGCAATTTGTCTCAGAATATCCCTCTCTACTTCATACTAAAAGCTAACTCAATGGTGAGCAACCCCTTTAATTATCTGGAGGGGGACATTGAAAATATTGTTTCTATTTTTGCTGATGATGCTAAATTGTGTAAATTGTGCTAAATTGTGTAAATCAATGCACCAGACACCACCCCTTTTCATTTGAAGCAATGTAGGTGTAGCACAGTGAGGTTGCGGAATGTCCTGTCGGTTGATGTTGTGATGGCTGATTCTGTTAATTGTTTACAGATATGTGTGTGTATAGATTGGCTGGGTGTATGCATGTATACATTATATGTTAACTGGGGTTTGTTCAGAGGGTTTGAACTTGTTGGACTTTGATCTTTTTTATGTAACTATGAGATCCAGACTCAGCATCTAATTGAAAGCTCAACACTGTACCAAAACAAAAGCCAAGCCAGAGTAACCCCATTCGTCAAGATAAAGCTAACCAGGAATGCTTGCGATCCATTGACTGCTGCAGATCAACCAAAGCTTGATTTAGAGATCTGTAGCAGGTAATTTCACCATGCCATCAGGGAGAAAAGACCAAGGCCCAAAAGTTAAAACAGAAGAGTATTATTAGAACGAGAACGAGAAGCCTAAAATACAGTGAGGCTCATTTAATAACACAGGGCAGATTTGCCTGTGGGCAGTAACCCATGGCAACCAATCAGTGATTGACTTTTTCAGCTAGCTTCAGGCAGAACAATACATGCAGCAATTTGATTGGTTTCCATGTGTTACTGCTTACAGGCAAAAGGTGTTAATAAATAACCTATATTATGGTGAGAAATGCTGTAGTTTATAAGTCACAGAGGTTCAGCGGATCTATAATAGTAATGAGCTATGCCTTCAAAATTGTCAGTAGGAGCTCACCATTGCATAACAGATTGCCTCTGGTGAAGTCTTCCCAGAATTAAAAGATGAGCTAGTTGAATTCAAACCTGGGAGGAAGGCCAACGGCAACTTAAAGAACTAAGAAAGTCACTTGAGTTGCCATTTTGTCAACACCCCCCAGTGAATGTAAATGCTAACCCTAGACCCTGGGCTGATGCTCATTTTTGCTGAAAAACACATCAGTTTGGGTTACATTGTAAGTAAGTACCCACAATGCCATACCTGATCAATTTTACAGAGGTTCCATGAGCTTTGTGTGTGCGGTACCCTGCTTCCCTTGCATGGTCACCAACACATACATTGTATAGTAATTCCCGTTTCACTCTACTGTGCAAGTGTCAGTCCTATATCATCTCAAGGAATCAATGAGAAACCCATCAAAGATGGAGTCCTAGGTTAGCAATTATATTGTCTGGTGCCAGATTGGTGAATGTCGGGTGACTTTCCTTGTGTCATCCATATCCAACATATAGCCAGAGAGGGACCTGCCCTAAATCAACCAACACAAAAGAGGCGTTTCACTTGCCAGGTAAGATTTCTTATTTTTTGTTGCAAGAAAATTACACCTCAGACCTGATATAATGAGTAGGATTAACGACAGCATGGCAGAGACAATAAACTGAAAAACGTTATAAAAGCAACATAAAAAAAATTGCACAACAATAAATGTTTTGATCTATGAAAACCTCTAAAATCATGAACGAAAGGCTGATCATTACAGGAAAAGAAAGGGAACTTCCATCGACTTCTCTATGACCTCGTCAGGTTTTACTAGTACTTTTGTATTCATGGATCTTATGGTTTTTATGTTTGGTAAATTATGGAAAAAAAATGTGGATTAAGTAACTACAAACAATTCTTTTGTTTGCATTAAAAAGTAGGATTCACAAAGAAATGTTATAAACATTCATAAATCTTCCCCTATGTTTACTCTAAACAGAGCATACCACTGCATATTTTATCTAAATACAATGTATATTTTAACTAAATACAGTGAATATGTTTTTGCTAGTATGTATAATAGTATGGCTCCTGTTAAATTTTCACTGACACTGGTTAATATTTTGCAACCATATTTTTTCAGGACATCATTGTTTATTTCATTAAGGGGCAGATTTACTAAATTCACATGAAGGATTCGAAGTACGATTGAATTTTCAAAAAGATTTGCATTCGAATTTTCTAATATTTTTGAAGACCACTTCGACCAGTGAATTTTGAAAATTCGATCGAACTGAATGAATCGAATAGTTCGCATAAAAATCTATTTGAATATTCGACTGTTGAAGTACTTCCCCTTTAAATTTTTATTCGACTGCCTAGTTTGCCAGATCAAAGCTACCGAATTGGGTTTCATTATTTTTGATAAAACATTTTTGAATAAAAATATTCGATCGAATGGTTAAAATCGTTCGAATCGATCAATTCGAACAATTTTATCGTTCGATCGAATATTTCCTATTCGATCGTTCAACCAGTCGAATTGCGGTAAAATCCTTCAAATTTGATATTCGAATTCAAAGGATTTTGCTTCCCACAGTATTCCCAAGAGGGTTTTTTAACCCTCGAATTCGACTCTTAGTAAATCTGCCCCTAAGTGTATGAATTATTATTGCATTTCACAGCTTACCCAAATAGTCAAATCATGAAACAAAGAGGAACCTGGTAGGTGCATTATATGTGCTCTGTGGGCTAAAATATTTCCATTTTTTCTTAGTGCAGATATGACATGACAAGGGGCCTGAGGGTAAGATAAAACATATGCAGATATCTTGCTATTCCAGCTCAACAGCTGCTTGGCAGAAGACCTCCTGGCCACATTCACGTTTATTCTAAAATGATTTGTCAAAATATAGAATTATTTCAATCTTGTGAAGAGTGTATCTCCATATAAGTTAGGTGCCTGGCAGCCTGGCATTGGGGATTTCTATCCAATATTTTTCCACTTGAGCCATTTGGAGATGACATTGGTGATGAGATGTTACAACTTATGCCGTTCAATGCCGTCTGCCATTATAGATCCATGGAACTTGGCTATGAATGATTGAAGGCCTAAGAATTACTGTAAACTACCAGCAATCTGCTAGTGTTATTACATACTTCCGCTCATGCACTTATAATATCTGATTATATCAATTTACATTAACACTGTTATATATTTATAGGCTACAGTATATATTCCCTCATGGTTATCTGCTTATTTATTAACTCTTATGTTTCATGTTTGTATTTTATGATAAGAATAGGATTTGTTATTGGTGATTTATCAAAGTTAGCTTAAAGGGATACTGTAATGGGAAAACATGTTTTTTTTCAAAACACAACAGTTTATAGTGCTGCTCCAGCAGAATTCTGCACTGAAATCCATTTTACAAAAGAGCAAACAGATTTTATATTTTTTTATATTCAGTTTTGACATTTTACATGCGCTAGACATATTGTCAGTTTCCCAGCTGCCCCCAGTCATGTGACTTGTGCTCTGATAAACTTCAGTCACTCTTTACTGCTGTACTGCAAGTTGGAGTGATATCACCCCTCCCCTTCCACCCCCAGCAGCCTAACAACAGAACAATGGGAAGGTAACCAGATAGTAGCTCCCTATAACACAAGATAAGCGCTGCCTGGTAGATCTAAGAATAACCAGGGTCAGACTGGGGGGCCTGGGGCCCACCGGGACTCCTGTCCAGGGCCCCCATCTGGCCTCCCACATCTGACCCCTGCAGCCCCCACCGTCGCGCATGCACGCACGCACGCACGTCCCTACCCACAGGGCTGGATTTACATAGCGGGTGCCCCTAGGCCCGCTGTCATTTGTCACCCCTGTCACTTCCCTTTTATTTGCTCAAATTTTAATTATTGGAACGGAACAATGGGAAATTTTAATTTCTGAACCAATATGGGTGTGGTTGGGCAGCATGCCTCCCCCTAAAATCCTGCCACCCTAGGCCTGGGCCTAGGTGGCCTCTTCATAAATCCAGGCCTGGCTACCCGGTGTCTTACGTCGCTGCATATGCATGCTACATTTCTGTCCATGCACAAACAACTGCGATGGTTGCTGTGCATGCATGCCCAGCGCCGGAAATTTTTTTCTATTTTTTTTTTCAAATTTAAAGATTGTGAGACAGAGTCTGGCTTTTTCCCAGTGTCAGTCCGACCTTGAGAACAACATTCAATAGTAAAAACTAAGTCCCACTGAGACTGATTCAGTTACACTGAGTAGGAGAAATAACAGCCTGCCAGAAAGCAGTTCCCTCCTAAAGTGCTGGCACAAGTCACATGACCAGGGGCAGCTGGGAAATTGACAAAATGTCTAGCCCCATGTCAGATTTCAAAATTGAATATAAAAAAGTCTGCTCTTTTGAGAATTGGATTTCAGTGCAGAAGTCTGCTTGGAGTAGAACTAACCACGGATGTGTTTTTTTAAGACATGAAAGTATCCCTTTAAGTTTCTTCATCCCCTGTTTCATTACATGGATTTGTGCTTTTGTGTGTTTAAGACTAAGAAACTCTGAAATTGAGCAATACAAGTTCTCACTTCAGTTAATCTACCTTTATTTGTAATTAAGGGCACATTATAGAGGTCAGTACAGCAAAGTTCTGGATTCTACCTGGTCCAATATCCTATGCAGCTTTTTCTGCAATACAAGTTTTTTCACAGTAAAAAAAATGAGTTTGTGATTATTTTTATATTAAAGAATCTGGGATTTTTTTTAGGTGAATTGAAAATGAATGGCACCGTTGAGTTTTATTTTTTCACACAATTTTTTTCCATTTTGTCTTTTAAATGTATGATCTTTAGGGAATCCAGGATTCGGCTTGATATTCAGCCAGGATTCAGCCATTTTCAGAAGGATTTGGATTCGGCCGAATCCTTGTGCCTGGCCGAACTGAATCCTTAAAATGATGTGACTTTTTGTCACAAAACAAGGAAGTATAAAAAAATTTAGCCGCCCTTCCTCTCAATAACTTGCATTTGCAAATTAGGGTTCCAATTCGGTTCGGTATTCGGCCAAATCTTTCACAATGTATTCAGGGGGTTCGGCTGAATCCTAAATAGTGGATTCAGTGCATCCCTAAATTGATTTTATCTCAACTGGATTAATTACAAGCACATTTTGTGACAAAAATTTTTGGCAAAATTATGGAAAGAAAATATACATGTTCAGCTTTCTCGAAATGGTAAAGCTACATTTCCTGATGACTTTGTGACATGTCGACAGGTTTAAGGTAGAGAGATATTAGATTTTTTCCTGATTCCTTTTTTGTAAATTGTGAAAATTCACAGTAGAAGTTGAGGTTGTGTTTTTTTGCAGCAATTGTTTATGATTTATTTAAGATTAAATTGGGGAATACAGAAGAACCTTCTTGGTTCTTTAAGGTAATTGTAGGAGAAGGCAGTTTATAAAAGCACCCTTTCCCAGAAATACATTGTATAATGAACTCCTTCTTATCTGCAAGCCTGAGAAACAGGCAGCAAATGTGATTGTGTTTCCTAGATGTGTTTCCAAGCTCAAAGTCTTTAGAGTGTGGGAGGAGAGGGGTTTAACTCAAAACAATTAACCATTGAAACATTATAATGGTGACAAATAAATATATAGTTATTTTTATTGAAAGGATAGACAGGGAACTATGTACAGGGAGTACAATCTCCATTTTGTTAACTCATGTTAAAAACAGATGTTTAATATTGAAAGGAATCAAACAGAGAGAATATGAACTTATTTTTGCTTTTCCATTACACAGGCACAACCACAAAATGGGTGTATTGACCCATTATACTATAGGAAACTGCTGCCTGTACCACTTTTGCACCAAATTACAAAACCAGCATTGCATATTTTATTCTTCCTATTGCAAGTGAGACAAAGTACATCCTTGTCCTCTGCTGTTCTTTCATCTGACTCTGATGTGTTTTCTTTAATGTAATCGTGGAGAGAGACAACTCCTGGCATAACAGATAAAAGGCAGCATTTTAGCACTAGTCATTATTCAGTAACTTTTTTTTTAAAGTTTTTGTAAAATAAATGTTGATTTATTCATATCCTTCTGTCATTCGTTATGTAACTGAATGTACATGCATGTAAATGTAGCTGAATAAATTGAATTTATGTAGCCCAGGCAGATTACTGTACTGTGCATCATAATGACTCAATTTAATGCAGTTCGAGTTACAGTCGGCTGTAACATCATGCAGAATCGATAGTAAGCAATTTCTCCAATTACAGCACAAATATTTATTTCAATAAAAGAACCCAGTAAAGAAATATTGTCTTGAGCATAATGGGTGCTCAAGAAAAGGTTATAGGCAGAAACTGTTATTTCCTTTTTGAAGCAATAGGTCCAGTTGCAAAGTGACGGGCTGCCAAGCAGGACAGGAATGCAGCGTTTTATGGTATAGAGTTTAGATGTCTAGAGTGAAAATACATTATTTGAACTAATTATAACAAGGGGAGGCATCTAGAAATTGCATGTCATTCTTTGGCAAGCTATTGTACTCTGTGCTGCTACTCTGTTATTCACTAGGTAGCTATGTCATTACCCTCAACTGGATACAGTTTCTCCTGAAACTGCTGTTTCTAAGCAACTAAAACAGTAGCTCTAAATGAAAGGAGTACAAAAGGAAAAAAAAAAAAACAATTTGGAATAAAAAATCTTTCTGACCAGTACTACCTGCCGTGGCATGTGGGCGTGCTAGAAACCAGCAAGGTTATGGTAGGGGAAAAAGTGTTGAAACTCTGAAACAAAGGAAAAAAGGAGGTGAAGCGAATGTAGGGGGTGCTTAATGGCAACAATCAGCTGCTTCTGTACATTATGTTTCATGCATGTTAATATCCATGCACCACAAAGCAGAAGTGCAAAAGGTTCAGGGAAACAAGCTTTATATTTAATGTGTAGTTGTTGGACATTAGTGGTTGGGAAGATGCAGCTGCACATGCTTTACATTGCTAAATAACTATAAACAGTGCAAAAACAATTCAGATATCATATGCCTCTGTACAGTATTTGTACAGTAGCTGTGAAGAAAATCTTGGAGCAGAATAAAAATGTTAGCTTCACATAGAGTACAAAATCAGAGTCTGCATCTGATGGATGGTCTGGAGGAACTCCAAAGATTCAGGCATCCAGATAGTTATTCCCCACATCTGTTGCTATTTATTTTGCATCAGTTAAAGGGGTGGTTCACCTTCAAGTTAAATTTTAGTATATTGTAGAATGACCAATTCTAAGAAACTTTTCAATTGGTCTTCATTATTTATTTTTCATAGTTTTTTTAATGATTTGCAATTTTCTTCTGTTTCTTGGCAGCTTTCAAATGGGGGGTCACTGACACCATCTAAAAACAAATGCTCTGTAAGGCTACAAATGTATTGTTATTGGCACTTTTTTTTTACTTTACTTTACTTTCAGTCCATCTCCTATTCATATTCCAGTCTCTTATTAAAATCAATGCAGGGTTGTTGGTTAATTTGTACCCTACAAACCAAATTGCTGACACTGCAAACTAGAGAGCTGCTGAATAAAAAGCTAAATAACTATAAAACCACAAACAATAAAAAATGAAAACCAATTACACATTGTCTCAGAATATCACTCTCTACATCATACTAAAAGTTAACTCAAAGGTGAACAACCCCTTTAAGTATTTTATGGACTATAAAAGTTCCACACCAAGTAGAGTGCCAGAGAATTCTGTTAACATGCACATCTCCCACCTCCATAGTTTTGCGTTGTATCTATCTTCACAAAAAATAATTGTGCCATGTTGGAGACAAAATGAGCACCTTCCAAAACAAGAGGCCTGGACCTAGAAAGGACATTTTCTGAACACATGGACTCCCTTCTCATCACTATACACCCTGTAAAATGAACTCCTTTTAATCTGCAAGCCTGAGGGAGATACAGGCAGCAAATGCAACTGTGTTTTCTAGATGCGTTTCTAGGCTCAATATCTGTGGGAGGAGAGTATAAGGAATTATCCTTCTGCAGGATTTGAACCGGGGACCTCTTGTTTTCTAGCCTGTTCCTTTGCTTCTCTACTATTCTGGCAGATTTGAGCTATGGGTTTACCATGTATTGAGGTTTCTATGGTTAGCCCTGGTGTTGCTAATTATTTCAGCTGCTCTGCACTAACTGGCAGGTGCAGTCTATTTCCCAATTAGTTCCCAGCAGAGGGCCCTTATTTAAGACATGAGCCAACTCTCCCCCCCCCCCTGCCAGTTCATAGTTCTCCAACCTGCTGGACATCTGTTTGTATGTTCCTAATTCCAGGCTGTTATTCCCAGTCCTTGTTCTTGCTTCCCTTTTTAGCTAAGTGTGCCTGTTCTTGGGTTTTGTTTTACTTTGAACTCCTGAGCCAGTAAGGTGTTTTATTTTATGTTTGCCAATAAACTTTCTGTCTATATGCATCCTCTCCAGTCAACTCCCTCCTAAATATACTTTAAATATTGACCCAGTGTCTCTGCTGGTCATTCCAGTGTGGGGTTTGAACTACTGGGCATGACAGAGAGGAGGATAATCTGATACAATCAACCATTAAAACATTATAATTGTAACAAATAAAGAAAATATAGTTATTTTTATTGAAAGGACAGGCTAGGTACAATTTCTATTTAATTACCTCATGCCAAAACAGATATGAAGGTGTCGAAGTGATTTTTCGAATAAAATTCAAATTTTTAAAATTCAAAAGTTGAAGTAATTTTGGGCGACTTTGACTATCGAATAGAGTTGAATTGGAAAAATTAGAAAATTTGAATATCGAAGTACTGCCTCTTTAAAAAAAAATTCAAATTTGACTATTGTTACTATATGGGGGACCTCCTGAAAGCTTTACAGAAAGATTTTCTAAGTCCTGTAAAATCAAAAAAAATTTTGGAAAATGGTTTGAATCATTCAATGTGATAGTTTGATTCAATTTGATCGAAAACAGCCGTTTTCAATCGAAAGCGGTCATTTTCAATGGTTGAATTTTTTTTATATTCGAAATTCAACCTTTAGTAAATCTACCCCTTAATATTGAAAGGAATCAAAACAGAGAAAATTTTAAAAAAATTCTTCTCGATATTTCCATTAGACAGGCACATCCACAAAACAAATATAAATTGTGCAGTGACCCATAAAAATATAGCAAACTGCTGCCTGGGACAGTTTTCCTCCAAATTATAAAACCAGCATTGCATATCTTTCTCTCTATTGCAAGTGAGACAAAAGTACATCCTTGTCCTCTGCCGTTATTTCATCTGATGTTGATATGTTTTCTTTAATATGTAATAATGGAGAGAGACAATACCTGGCATAACAGATAAAAGGCTGCATTTTAGCACTAGTCGTTATTCAAAAAAAATTTTAATCATTCGATATGTAACTGAATCTACATGCATGTAGTAAATCGAATTTACGTATATAATTTTATGTAGACAATTTTGACTACATGGTTTCTCTTCTCATCACTAACATCTCAACTCTCAACTTTATATCTTCCGTTCTTCTCTAGCTTCTGGAATTTTTAATTTCCATTCATTTCAGGCTATGTCAAAGCTTTTATTACATAGTTACATAGTTAAATTGGGTTGAAAAAAGACAGAGTCCATCAAGTTCAA
>CM044437.1:110004857-110016871 GCA_024363595.1 Xenopus borealis
CCTTCCTCTGGATCAACTAGCAGTTAGGCAGTTAAAATTTAAAAAAAAAAAGTTAAAAAGTTTGAATTTGATGGACGTTAGTCTTTTGTCAGCCTAACTTACTATGTTACTATGTAATAGCATAACATATACAGTACAAATAACGTTAAAAACATAAAAAAGTGTAATGTATGTATATTGTAAAGTTGCTTAGCATTGTGTTTTTTTATTAGGCAAAAAAGTTTATTTTGAGTTGACATTTCCTTTAAACGTCCACAGCAGTTCCCCAACTTCCAATCTTCTTAGACCATTTTTGAGTGTCTGTGACACTGCACATGCTCACTGTACACAGGGCCACTGTTAAGAAGCTAAACTGAAAGGTGGTTGGAAATAATCAAAGCACTAGCTGAAGGGGGGTAACATGTCATAATAGCTATTGCTACAGGGATCATTGTTAATTTTTTCTAATCCAGTTTTCTATGTTGCCAAGCAATGTGAAGCTGAATTTTAGATAAAATATATATTAAGATAAAACATATATTATGATTAGTTTTTAGATAAAATATATATTAAAATTCATTTTTAGGGTTGTTCACTTTTCAACACTTTTTTCATTTCGATTGGTTTCAGATAGTTCATCAGAAATAAAGATTTCTTAAATTACTGTCTATTTTCTGTTTGTGACCATTTTCCTAATACTGAAGTTTTCACCACCTTATGTCTTTCTAAGGGTAAGGCCACACGGGAAGATCTCGGGGAGATTTGTCGCCTGGCGACTAATCGAGGCAATTTTGAGCGACTTTGAAAATCACGTCACTGCGTGTGAATAGTCGCAGGCGACTTTAGTGCAAGAGACTAGCAAGCCATTCGGGGAGATTAGTCGCGGCAATTAGTCGCCAGGCGACAAATCTCCCCGAAATCTTCCCGTGTGACCTTACCCTTAAGCAGCTCTGGAAGGGGGCACATCAAATCTGTAACTGTTCTAAATTGATACATGTAGTTGATACATTTCTTATCTGTGTCCCTGCTGAGCAGAATCCCTGCGTTTCATGAAAGGCAGCTGTTAGAATTGATACAATAGTTGCTAATACTGCAGAGATGCTGCTGAGAAATGAATCTACTAATGTAGCAAATCATAACAGTTTAGAGTCTGCACCTGAATTACTGAGCTGCCAGACTGAAACACCAGAGCCAGAGACAGGAACATTAAACATTAAAATTCAAGTTAATATTTCTGGTGAACAATCTGAAAACAAGGAGAAAAAGTGTTTGGAAGGTGAAAAACTCTTTGAGGGAAGGTATCCAAACTCGATTAATATTTACAATATACAGATACTGTAAACAGGGATTCGGTCAAATACCAAACCAATTCCAAATCCTTGGGGCTGCAAAGTTCTGCAGCAAAGAATTGACACAATACTTTGCAAGTGGCCAATGTCTAGCCCTTTGTAGGATTCAGATTCAGTTCAGCGAGGTTTTTGGATTCAACCAAATCTGAATCCTGTTGGAAAAGGCTGGGTTCAGCGAAATCCTGGATTTGGTGCATCATTGCAAATAAATATTAATTTCAATAAAACAGAGCTACAAACTTTTAAAAAGTATTATTTTGTTATGCCAGTATCTAGAACAAATCTGGGGGCATATATCAACCCTGTACAACGTAATGCTATCCTGCTTAGAGTGCTCTGTTCTGCTTTTCCTTAATAAAATAGGAAAACTTTAAAACAGTAACTAAAACTTTTATAGGGGAATGTTATATAAGTCGGTAACGCAAAAACTTTGCAATGCAAAAAGTTAAGCCTTTGCGGAAACAAATTTTTCTTTGCGTGAATGCAATATACCTTTTGCGAACCTGGGAACTGTTTAGTGACCACTTCCGCCAGGGGAAGGTCTTTTGCGAATTTTAAAATTTGCACTAAAAAAAATCAATATAATAAAACTGAAAAAGTTGCAATGTTTGCTCCAAAAGATTACAACACCGTCAAGCACTTCTTAAGAGTGCGCAATTACAATCCACAATGCACAATAACGATTTGCAATGCAATAACCGTTTAAGGAACAATATTACATTGCAAGATGTGGATTTTTACTCTTATTGGTGCACAATGTTTTTCTCTTTGCTAGTTTGATTACATTCCCCCCTTACTTTTCTGTATGGCCCTCACCTGGACAAAACAGCAGGGGTCACTCCTGTTACACATTCATGATAAGGTGTTAACAGTGAAAAAGAGTGTACATTGAATGCAAAAGTGCTCAAAAGAGCACTCTGGGCAATTGAGTATGGTTATATGGGTGGGTATATGTCCCCTTTAAGTTTTCAGCTGAATGACAGGGAACAGTCCTATATAGTGCTGGTAGCATTTATTGGCCACCAGATGTGAAATGTTGATCAATGCAATATGAAAAAGTGATGTCCTTCACCGAATACATTTTTAATTGCAAGCTTTCAGAACCATTATTCTATTAAAAAGGATTGGAATAATACAATGCCTAACCAAGGGACCTATTTTCACAATTAAATATCAATTTAGTTTGCCAATAAAGGGTATCATTTCAATTAAAATTTGCCTGGCATCTGTAAATTGTTTACAGGGTACAACATTTTTCTGTATGTGTAAAGTAAAAATGGATATTTCTTTGCTTGGAAACTTGCTGTTTCCTAGGCAACAGCTCAATAACAGCCTTCCTTGTACACTGCATACGGCCTCTGCTCACACACAGCCAAAAAATAAAGGATTTCAATATACACCCAGGAAAACTAGATATTATTATGTATTATAAGGCCGAGGATAATTCAGATTTAGGGCAGATTAGCCTCCCCAAAAAAAGAGACTAACCATCATTATAAGTAAAAACTCATTTGGGCAGGGCTCTCTACCTCCTGTACTGGTTGTTGTTTTTTTATATTAATCTGTATGTTCAATGTACATACACCCACTTATTGTATTGAACTGTGGGATATGCTGGTGCTTCTTATAAATATGTATTGACAAAAACAACCTATACAGCAATAATAATAATAATAATGTTATGAGCTCTCCTCTAGAGCCATCTATTGGTAGTCTCTCCAAACAAGAATTTCACCTTGGTGGCACTGCAGCTTAAAAGGAACACAAAACCTAAAATACAAATTGCTGTCTATAAAGGAACCACTGCTGGCCAATCAGGCACATTATTCAGCATAAGGGGAAGGGCTGTAAATGTATTTTTTATTTATACTTTTGTATGAATGTTACAATTGATATTTAAGTTTTCAACTAAAGACTTTCTGCCTATGTCTTCCCATCTTTTTAATTCCTTACCAGAAAAACCCTTCAACTCACCAGCATGAATGGTTTTCCATTAAATGAACTGTAAATCAATATGCCATTCCTCCTGACATTATTTTTCCCATGTCACCCATGTGAACACAGGACTACAGAATGAATAACTTCACATACATTTGTAAATCTGCTCCTTTTTCATGGCTTGAGGTGATGTGGCAGCTAAGACATGATGAATTACAGAGGATTTCCTACTTACCACTAAACATTCTGAGTTAAAAGCAAGAAGAGTGGTATGCAGGCCCAGACTGGCAATCTGTGGGTTCTGCTATAATGTGACATAGAAATTCAGTATTTAGTGGGCTGGTGGGGGCTGTGTGGGCCTCTCTGTACCTGTAATGCCAGGGCCTATTTTGTCTCTCAGTCCAGGCCTGGTCGTATTCAATATAATATGCTTGCTATGAGAGAAAATCTGTAGAATTCTACCTTCTCATTAATTCAGTGTTTCCACACAAGCAGCTAAAATTAGCTTTTTCTTTATATCAACAGCAGAGGGCAGTGTTTATAAAGTGACAGGAAATGATTTCCTCTTTATTATAAAATAAATAAGTAAATGTTGTTTTCAAAGTAAAGTGTGATTAGGTTTTGTAATACATAACATTTTTTGCAACTGTTAATTTCTATCATGTTATTCTAAGTCTCTAAAGACGTCATCACGCTACAGTGATATAAACAAGACAACATATGAGTTTGTATTAGGGAGATGATAAACAATAGACCTCTGGGGTCTACATATTACAACCAGATTCTATCTACAGCGACAATACAAGACTGCAAGACTGTGGTAGACATAAAGGTTCAAGAGCATAGTTCCCTGTTAATACAGTTCTTCACTTGTTGCTCCTACCCACTAGGAAAGATTGTGTAACAACATAGAGAATCAGCTTTCTATTAGAACGTATGATAGGGGATTTTTGCATTTTCCAGCCCAAATGGGATGGAATTAACCTTTGTATGTGTAACTTCCTTATCAGAACCCTATACTGCATTTCTCAGTCACTGAAAAGTGAAGCCTTCTGAAATCAGAAGGTATTTACTTGTCTCATGCCATAAACATAGCATTGCCTAGATACCAAAAATTAGAGTTTTAATTCTCGCATAAGGCATCATGGGCAGAGATATGCAAATCAATCCTTTATGTCCCTTTGGCCAACTATGCATCCACAACCACTGGTTTATAGCACAGATATGTGCATGTCTCCGCCCATGATGCCTTATGGGAGAATTAAAACTCTCATTTTTGGTATCTAGGCAATGCTATGTGTGTGGCATATTACAAGTAAATACCTTCTGATTTCATAAGGCTGCACTTTGCATGTAATTACTTGTGAAATGCTTTTTCACTCCTTTCAGTCCTTCTCACCCTAACCAGGTTTGGTTTTCCATTTCAGTCACTGAAAGAATTTGTGCCTGCAGCCAATCTGAAAAAAAAAGCGCTCTACTTTTAATGGCAAAATGCTATTGTTCAATGTAACATAATCAAAAATTTAAAAACATGCATTTTCATTGGCGTAGAAATCACTTATATTTTGCACAAGCAAAGCTCACATATTTGTTTTGTTGTGTTTGCGTCCTATGTTTTATTTCTCATCAGCACATAACTATAGAGGAATCTAAGAGGCCCACTAAGGTTAAGGGACCATTGGGACGCTAAATGTGGGGCCCAGTATCTACTACTTATGCTCATTTCTTGCACATAAATAATTAATTCTCAGGTCAGAAAGTCAAACTGAAGTACAAATAATATTTATTTATTCATGACTTGGGACTGGGACAGATAGTCTGACAGAAAGAAAGCAAAACACTCCACTTTCTATAACTGTTAGAGAATTTGCAAAGAATTTAATATTATGTGAAAAAAAGAAGGCAACACGAGGCAATATATAATATAATAAATACACTTAAAATACATATATTTCAGTGTTGTACATATTAGTTGTTAAAAGGCAGGTTGCAGCATGCCACAAAAGGATCTAGGAGGAGCACCATCTAATTAGTATATAATAATACACTGTATATGAAGTTGGACTGGTACAGTACATGTGGTAAGGATTGGGTTGCCTCCCGGTCATTAGTTTACTGGCCCAGGAATAAAAATTATGCTTGATGCCAATGTTATTAGTACTAACAAATTAAAATCAGCAAGCACAACACATTAGGTCTGCAGTTACTATTGGTTGTATATGTACATCACAACAGTCCAATGGTGGTGCAGCTAGCAGGCAGTTGCGCAGGCACCTGTTAACATGCCGAAGTGGATTTTGGCCTGAAATGTGACATTAATATAAATATATATATATATATATATATATATATATATTAGTGACACTAATATAAATCTGCATTCTCTTGCAGAAGTCTGTATCCCCTGTTGTTGCACACAGAAATGCTGTAGCATCTTTGAAGGAAGATGTTACTTCAGTACATACAGGGCTGTTTCTAATGCAGGAGCTGCGTGACAACGTCAAATTTCCAGTTTAAAAACCAGACATTCAGCTCTTGAAGGTACCAAAGCGGATTTTCTGCCACCCTTAGGGGGAAATTCACTAAAGCACGAAGCGTCTAACGCTAGCGCTAATTTGCCAGCATGACGTCAATTCGGAACTTCGCAAATTTACTAATGCCGACTCTGGTGAATTTTCGCTAGCGAAGTAGATAGACTAGCGCAACTTCGCACCCTTACACCAGGTGAAGTTGCGCACTGAAGAAGGATCATAATTACGCAAATTCACTAAGATGACCATTTTGCTGAACGTTATCACTTACGCTAGACTTTACTTCGCCAGTTCAATACAATAGATAGGAGTTTGAAAAAAAAATTGTCCCAAAAAAAACGCTGGCATCTTTTTTTACCTTTCTAGGGTGATAGTCTGAAAAAGAGCGAAATTTTTTCGTGGGGGGTTACCCTCCTTCTCCCCTACATTTCCTAACATATGGCAACTCAACTATACAGGGGGCACATGTTTAGGGCAATAGGACAACTTTATTTTATTTATTAAAGGTTTCCTGGGCTTGTGTAGTGCAATGTAGTGGCTGTAACATATACTTCTATTATACTTTGAAATTCCCGCCATATGCAAATTAGGCATCGTTAGTGTAAATGCGCTTTGTCTGGCTAAGTAACACTAGCGCAACTACGCTACCATTCGCCGACCTTAGCGTAACTTCGCACTTTAGTGAATTTGCGTAGCGCTGGTGAAAATTCGCCTGGCAAACGTTAGCAAAGGCAACGCTAGCGAATTTTCAGCACTAGTAACCTGCTTGGTGCTGCAGCCTGAGGTGAGGTTTTGAACTTGTCTCATTGAGAATGATGTGAGTGTATTGTAACTGTTTTGCAAGTAGCTTTGTGAATTAAGTATTGCCACCTTTTCTGAAATAAAAATTGTGTTTATGTTTTTTATTCCTTCTCATATGACACCAAGAAAAAAAGTCCCTAGTGGAAGGGACTCATTTTTATACTTTTTTTGTCTTTATAAAACACAGCTTTGCCCCTTCATACATTATAAGACTCACATACTGTACAGATCAGTGCAATCTAGTGCAATATACCAATCCCTTTCCTGCCCCTTTCTGCACAGGAAAATGAGTACAACACGTGTCTTTCCACCATGTTCAGTTCTGTAACATGTGAATTACACAGAGCCCATCCCATTCCCCTGCTGCACAGGATGAGGACAACACACAGAACCCTTCCCCTTCTTGAGATCAGTTATCCCTGTAAAGGGTGTATTTTGTCCCTGGAAATGTCCTTATTTTTTATGCATATATACATTTCAGTAATCTCACGACCTGAAAAAGTTTTCTCTGTACATTTAAAATTCACTTACTAATTCATAAGAGGACAATGCAAAGTGCTGACATCTGTTTTTTGCACTTGATAAATCAGAAATGTGCATAGTGCTCAGAACCTTTTACTTTCCATCAGTGGTGTAACTAGAGATTACTGCCCCACAGCAAATTATTTTATTTATATATTTTCAGGCCCCCAAAATATCTAGAGATTGACTTGTTTTATCAATATTTATTGAATTGGCCCTTTTACCTCCTGGGCCCCCCAGCAGCTGCAGGGTCTGCTTCCTCTGTAGTTATGCCCCTGCTTTTCATATAAATCATGGGGGATAGACTAGATGCCGATCTCTCTCCCCATGGTGTAGAGATCAGCCACATGTGTGTGATGCACAGAGCTGCTGCTGCCGCCCCCCCCCCCTCCTGCTCCATGCTTCTAACGTTTAGCGTGAGAGCGGGTCGAGAAGGGGGCCGCATCGCTAGTGCAGCGAGCGCAATAGCGCTCACTATGCATGCTTTCATTTTATCCCGACTAGATTACTGTAATCTTCTACTAACTGGCCTCCCTAACTCCCATCTCTCTCCCCTACAGTCTGTATTAAACACTGCTGCCAGAATTATCCTCCTCTCATCCAAAAGAGTACAGGCCCCCTCCCCTGCTGAACTCCTTATCATAGCTTCCTATAAAACAAAGAATAACTTATAAACTCCTCCTCATAACCTTCAAAACCCTTCATTCCTCTGCACCGAACTACATCTAGGGTTGCCACATGGCTGGTATTTTAATGATGGTTGATTCCAATTTTATTAATAGGGAAAAAAGATAAAATATATATGAAGGCCTTTTCATAAAAGGTGGCAACCCTAACTACAGGTCATCTTTTATTTCTCTATATGTTCCTGGCCGAAAACATCTGCTCCTCTCAGAGCAAGGGCTTGGTTGCACCCCCCCCCTACTACTGCTGTTTCCCGTATCAAACCCTTCTCTCTTGCAACACCTTATATTTGGAATGCCATTACCGAATCTCTCCGGAGAGAATCCTCCTTCAGTGTTTTTAAAACAAAACTTCAAAGACTACTTTTGGGAGCATCTGGATAACACCTGAACTGGGAACTGGCACTAGTATAACAGTGTAGCAAACTGTAACCTACAATACCCATTGCTATGGTCTTGATTATGAAAATTTGTGAATAAAGGGCAGAGTATGGGGGTGACAAACGGCAGTGGGCCTAGGGGCGCCTGCTATGTAAATCCGGTCCTGACTGTAAGCACTTTGGGGGAAGGGTCCTCCAGCCTTTTGTTTCCTTGACACTGAGCATTTAATCTGTATTGTAATTATATTTAATATTTATGTGAATTGTATTTCTAATCATGCACTTGTTACTTTTTATTTCAATGACCCCTTGTTTGTTATTACTAATTTATTGTTTTCCTGTACAGTGCTTTGCCCTCAAGGAGCGCTATACAAATAAAAATATACATACATACATATATATGTGTACACGTCAGGAACACAGGACTTCATTCCCCTTGCTAAGCACGATGGAAATACAGAGCCTGCCCCTGTATTCACTCATGAGGAACACAGAGTCTCTGCCACCATGAAAAGATTAATTTAATATATGTCATATGTTATTCCTTACATAACACCACCTCCGTGAAAATGATAATTATTGCAGAATACACAGAGCCCTTCCCAAACCCAGTGCTTCACAGGAAAAAGAGAGCACAATCTGCCCTCCCCCACCATGTACCATTTAGGAACGTGTGCAGTGTGCAAAGCACTGTCCTTCCCCTGCACTGTGGAAAATTACAAGGCAGCCAACCCTTCCCCCCACCACTATATACGGATCAGGACCGTGTGCAAAGCACAAAGCCTTTCCCTCTCCTCATAATGTAGAAAATAGCAACCCGCAGAGCCCAACCCCCAACAAGAACAGGCAAGGGACGTGTGCAATGCACAAAGCTTTTCCCTTTCTCTGCACATTAGCTAGCACTATAATATGTAGGATTTATTGTTGGCAAGTCCTCCTGGATGATCAGTTAATGGCCATGGGATATAATGAAATATCAGAATCATATCTGTATATGTATGTATATTTTTATTTACACTGGGCTGTACATTTCTTATTTTCTGAATGAATACTGTAGTTAGCAATAGTAGTGATCAAAATGCTGCTACTAGGGTTACCGGCCTGGCCAGTGTTATTAAAAAACATAAAACATAAATATATAGGAAGGCTGGTATTTTTCCCAGAAAAAGTGGCAACACTAGCTGCTACCCATCCAAGATATTTTCCCATTCACAGACATGGAAAGTACCACGAGTTGCCTGGCACCTGTGATTGCCACTGAAAAACCGTCCAGGCCGGTTAATTACTGTCTGGGTGTCAACCCTAGCCCAGTGAGATTTTCATTGGGTGGGGTGCAGTAACATCTATTTATGCCATTGCATGGCTATTCCCTTTTATGAAAATGAAAAGCAAACTGCGGTAGATAAAATATAGTTTACAATTACTTCTAATCAAGCATAGTTTGGTAACATAGGGAGCAACAGTACTTGGTTTTGTCACCGAATTCTAGTACTGAAAGCTCAGTATGCTCTAGTTCCCTTGGAAGTAACAGGAGATAAAATAGTAGTGAAAAGAACCAAGACAAAATGAGGTGGGCTAGCTGCAAGCCCTCTACCAGTTGAATGGTATCCCACTAGGTGAAGTGGGTCAACTGAAAGCACTCTATAAGCAGTTTATGGGATGCTAATTACTGTATGTAGTCAAAATTCAAAAAGAAATCAAAAGTGCTCAGTCTAAACCACGCTGTGGTGTTAGAAGCCCCAGCCATGACTCAGTCTAACCCACATCCTGGAGTTGACCAGCTGCTATATATGATAAAAAGTCATTGCACAGTTTGCAATTAAAAATAATTATTACAAAAATGGGATGTTAGTACCACACTTTGGTACTTTTACTAATCACACTTTTTGCTGGAGACCAGGGGCGATCCAGGCCAATATGGCGCCTCAGACGGTCTTCTTTTTGCTGCGGCACTCACCTTTTCAGCGCCGGAGGAGGTCGGGAGCGCTCCTTGACGCTAGTGAAGAGAGTGCGATAGTCCTATGGCATCCATGGATTCCAATAGCTTAAGAACATTTAAACTGCTGTTTCTTTTTTGTTCTATTTATCAGCTTTTATCTGTTTTCTATCTCTGTTCTATTGTGAATTTCTTAACACACCATCTCTAAATGGATTGGATTTTGATATTTATTATTAACATGTATTTCTATAGCGCCAACTTGTTTCGTAGCACTGATATGGACTTTGTCCCTTTCAGCAACAAAAATGAGGTGGGAAAACATAAATGGAAAAATTATGTAAGAGGGCCCTGTCTGTGAGATCTTGCAATCTAGATATGATAACTATGTATGGATATGTAAGGGAATCGTACAATAACCTCTCTGTTTTATTTACCAGTAGGTCTTTCCAGCTGACAAGAGAGAACCCATTCTGGTTAGAAGAAAGGAGATTCTGGCTGAATATTGAGAAAGGTTTTTTTACAGTGAGAGCTGTGAAGATGTGGAATTCTCTCCCTGAATCAGTTGTACAGGCTGATACATTAGATAGCTTTAAGAAGGGGTTGGATGGTTAGAAAGTGAGGGAATACAGGGTTATGGGAGATAGCTCATAGTACATGTTGATGCAGGGACTGGTCCGATTCCCACTTTGGAATCAGGAAGGATTTTTCCCCCTCTGAGGCAAATTGGCTTTGGCTCTGAGGCTTTCCTTTTTTTTTTGCCTTCTGGATGACCTAGCAGTTAGGAAGGTTATACATAGATATAAAAGGTAGAACTTGATGGACTTGTGTCTTTTTTCAACTGAGCTTACTATGTAAATAATAAATAAGGGAATTATCACATGGCATACAAATGTGACTTAACAGAAAACATCTTATAGAGAGTGATGGAATGCTTCTGGCTTTTTGCCACAATATACTGCATGCTGGAGGAGCGTTCTGGCTGGGGAGGGAGGGGCTAGATTAAGAGAAGTCAGCTACAAAGCAGTGCGTGACAAGGCTTCCGTGACTACCCAGTGCAGCCAGTAGAGGGCTCTCTAAGTGCAGACATTACCAATAGAGCAGAAGCTCCAAAAAAAGAATAGCAATCATTGCCTAGTCAGAGGGCAGGACTAGATATACTAAGCTGTGTTAAAGATTATTTCCAAAGTATGGAATCAATATAAAGTGTAGTTGAATTTTATTCCGTATGAACATAATAGGTTTTCTGCTTGAGTGGAGGGGATTTACTAAATGGAATTAGAGCTACAATGAAAGAAAAAAACATATATATATATATGGTTATACAAACCAGCACCGTTGGGTACTTTTATTGCAGACTATGCAAAAACTCACACCTCATGAGAATTGACTTTTCTTACTTTTCCCATTAATTGCACTCATGACTTCTAATGGCACACAAGTGTTCCTTTACCTGCATTATATTATGAGAATCTGCATCATCATGTCCTTCTTTAACATTGCATTTCTTTTCTTTAGCCCTGAGCAGAATCCTTAAGGCAGCTGTTATAATTGATAATAATAGCTGCTAATATTCCACAGATGGTGCTGAGAAATGTAGCAACTAATTTAGCAAATTGTAACAGTTCAGAATCTGCACATGGATTACTAAACTGCCAGAAACACAAGTGACAGGAGTGTAAATTTACAAATCAGCTTCAGAATAAAAGATAGGAAGTGATTGCAAAAAAAGTATGTAATTACAGTGTTATATCTGAAAATGCCTTTGTTTGTAAAATGAACAATCCCTTTAAGAACTAAAGAAATAGAAATAAGGGTTACTGAAATGAGTTCTTGGTACAAAGTTCATCCAGGGACTAGTATTATTACCATCTTGAAATCAAGATGGGGGGTAC
>CM044437.1:110042962-110063659 GCA_024363595.1 Xenopus borealis
TTGAACTTGATGGACACGAGTCTTTTTTCAGCCTAACTTACTATGTTACTATGTTACAGGGCTGATGATTAAATTCTGAAGCTAGTTGCACTTATTTCTGTGCTGCCATGTAGTAATTATTCATATTAATTACTAATCAGCCTTATACTGTGACCGTTATATTCTATGTGTACTGTATATTTTGAGGCGGTCCCTAAGCTCAGTAAGGGACAGCCCCACAGAGCATGTGCAGTGAATCAGCAGAAAAGAAGATGGGAAGCTACTGCAGCATTTTTGGAGACACAGATCTTTACTGTTAATTATTTCTCAGGATGACAGGTCCCCTTTTACACAGTAAATACAGTGATTTCTATAACTACTAATTCCCTTTCTGGCTCATCAGCAGTACTAGGTTCAGCCCCAAACTTGGGTCACCCCCAATTAAAAGCAGAGAGTGCACTTGGAACCTTATAAATTACCTTCACTTGGGACCCCAAAAAATATTTAATGATTTACAGTAAATGAAGGCCCTGGGCAGGACCCTCTTAATTTTTTGTTTTGTTAATTGGTTGCTTTGTATGTAATTCTTTATGTTCGCTGTTTAAACCCATTTATTGAACAGAACTGTGGAATATGTTGGCACTTTATAAAGACATAATAATAATAGACCACAAATCAAAGATATATAGGAACTGGATTCCTACCATGGTATTACTTGTCCCAATGGAATTTACAATTTCTGGTCCCTATCACATTCACACATTTTTGCAAAGCTTTAAGAGATTAGAGTATTAAGAGATAATGGGCCAGATTCAATTCATTTTATCACGTGAAAACTCATGGACGTGATACAATTCTCCTAATTCACCAGTTTTATCCCATAGACCAAGGATCCCCAACCTTTTGAACCAGTGAGCAACATTCAGATGGGGAGCAACACTAGCATGAAAAAATGTTCTTGGGGTGCCAGATAAGTGCTGTGATTGGTCCTTTGGTTTCCCCTATGTGGATCGTCATTCTACACTGAGGCTCTGTATGGCAGTTCATCTGGTTTTTATACAACTAAAACTTTCCTCCAAGCCTGGAATTCAAAAGTAAGCTCCTGCTTTGAGGCCACTGGGAGCAACATCCAAGGGGTTGGAGAGCAACATGTTGCTCACGAGTAGTGATGGGCGAATTTATTCGCCAGGGGCGAATTCCCGCAATTCGCCGTTGGCGAATAAATTAGTGAATCGCCAGCGAAATTTTCACTTTGTGAAAATTCGGCAGAAAAACGAGTCGCGCGTTGTCCATGTGTTTTCACACGTTGAATATTTTTCTATCTCTCCACACTGCCCCACACCACCCATGCTTATCTTTTTAGGGTTCTTCAGGGACAGGAAAGGCCACATCACAATTGCACTCTCTGCACTAGAAATTCTGCTTTACAAAATGGCATAAATTTATAAGAATTTCTTGCATTGAACATGATATTTCTACTTCAATAGAAAATTGTCTAAAAGAGAGATTATAAAGGGGTTTGATAACTGGAAAATTTGCTAGTTTGCTAGTGCAAATTTTGTTAGATGCATACCTCAGGTATCATAAATAAAATTAAATTGAGGTTGGTATTTCATTTATCAAAGGCTGATTTATAAAAGCAAATATTTTTTGTGATTCATCTCATGTGTGAGAAATCCAAAATTCCTATTATCGACTTAACAACTTTTAACAAAGCACAACATTTTTATGCTTGGCTCATTTAAGAATTAAAGGAAAACTATACCCCCACAATGACTTGCCAAACTGGTATATATATTTAAGTAAATATTGCCCTTTTACATCTCTTGCCTTGAACCACCATTTCGTGATGGTCTGTGTGCTGCCTCAGAGATCACCTGACCAGAAATATTTCAACTCTAAAGGGCAGATTTACAAAATTCACGTGAATAATTCAAAGTTCGATCGAATTTGTATTAAATTTGAATCTTCTTCGAATATGCAAATTAGGCAAATTCGACCATTGAATATTCAAATTCGAATGATTCGAATAAAATTTTATTCAAATATTCGTTGGTTTAAATTTAAATTCGACCACCTACTTCGCCAGATCAAAGCTACCGAATTGGGTATCCTTATCTTTGATCGAATATAAAAATTTTTTTTATATTCGATCGTTCAATCGATCGAATTGCAGTAAAATCCTTCAAATTCGATAGTCGAATTCGAAGGATTTTACTTCCCCACTATTCCCATGGTCGAATTTCCAAATTTTTTTTACTTTAAAGGACATGTAAAGCCTACATTTTCCTACCCTGTATATAAGTTGGGCATATCTTCCACACCCAAACTGCATCATTTGTACTGCATATACCCCCTCTTTTTGCCAGCACCATCACATTTTCCTAAAACAAATAGCAGCTTTCACCTGGCGGCCATTTTCCCTCTGATACATTATCATCTGAAATAAGACATGTATGCTGTAAAGTCCATGTAATGCAGAATGCAGGTTTACACAGGCACAACATACTTTGATTAAAAAAAAGTTCTGCTGGGTTTGAGCACTGTAATTATTATGCTGAGCTCAGGAGAGGTGGTTAGGAGAAAAAGATAGCATCAGACAGTTTCTATGGGAACCAGCAGTGCTCTCTTCATTGGCTGTTAGTGTGGAGGATGTGTTATGCTGAGAGGAACTGAGCATGCTCACTGAGCCAAGAGCCAAAGGAAATTCCTGAGGGAGGGGGCAGAGTGGTTAAGTGTAGTAGAAGGATTTGTAGCTGATAAAGGGGATACTGCAGCCTTACTGTTAACCTTTTAACAACCAGAGTGGCAATTCTCTCACTACGGTTAAATAGCTTACTCCCCAAACTAATCCATATGGATCAAGTGGGCTTTATAAAGGGCAGGAAGGCTGGGGATAACACACGGAGGATCATAGATTTAATTGATATAGCTAACAAAAGACAGGAATCTATGCTACTCCTGAGCTTGGATGCGGAGAAAGCATTTGACCGCCTGGACTGGGATTTCATGTTTCTCACCTACAAATGGGCTTCTCAGGTGAATTTATGGTGATATTATACTCCCTTTACAAAGATTTGGGAACAAAACTCAAAATAATGGAGAGAATATCACCATCGATACCTATTAATAATGGCACACGACAGGGCTGCCCCCTATCCCCATTATTATTTGCTATAAGTATAGAACCGCTAGCTCAAAAAATCAGGGAAGACTGTGACATAAAGGGCTTAAGGGTAAAAGAAACACAATACAAAATTGCTTTGTATGCGGACGATGTTATTCTTTCCATTACTTGCCCCCAGACTTCCCTTCCAAATCTGCATGTTACATTAGAAAGATATGGGATATTATCTGGGTATAAGATAAACAAATCCAAATCAGAGGCACTACCTGTCAATATTTCAGATCCACAGATTAAACTTCTGAAATTAAACTTTCCATATAATTGGCAATCTAAATTCATCACATACTTGGGAATCAGATTAACCCCGACCTATGGCTCGCTGTATGCGGCCAATTATCCAAGATTGATAGAGGTACTGAAGAAAGAATTACTGGAATGGAAACGGTACAATTTATCCTGGTTTGGGCGCATTGCATCTATAAAAATGAATCTGCTTCCCCGTCTACTATATCTTTATGATACTTTACCTGTAGAGGTTCCGAGGCGGAACATAGAGGACCTACAAAGAGCAATCGTAAAATGTATATGGAATCACAAAAGACACCGACTGGGACAAAAAGTTTTGATGGCTCCTAAAACGAGGGGGGGGGTTGTCATTACCTAATCTATATCACTATTACTTAGCGACTCAAGTCAAACAAGTAGCAGAATGGCTCTCTAGGTTCCCACTGACAACATGGGCAGACATAGAGAGGAATTATCCACAAAAGGGCCGCCCAGAGTGCATCCTATGGACAAGGAGCAAACAAGCCGCTCACATCTTCCCCTTAGAATCGATGAAACAGACAGCCTTAATTTGGAGAAAGGTGACTACCCACCTAAGATTATACCCTAATAAATCTCCTCTAATCCCGTTAATAGATAACCAAGATTTTACACCGGGGATGAATCCCTCCACCAAAGAACAACTAACTTTGGCCAAAGTTACTCATCTCTATTCCCTATTCAAAACAGCAGATGGTACCCTTTGTACTTATAGGGACATAACAGAGAGAGATGACAGAGGCCTTATATTTCCTTTTCTGTATATACAGCTAAGACACTATGCTCTAACCGTTTTCCCGACGGCATGCCTCCCACAGAAACATCCAGTTATGGAATTATGTAAACTATCCCCTACACAAAAGGGCTTAATTACGAAGTGGTATTTGACCATAAATGAGCCAGAAATAGAGAAGCACCCCCATAAATACATGATACAATGGGAGAAAATGCTTGGAATTGAGATCCCACTCTCCACATGGGACAAAATTTGGGAAAATGCAGGGGCTACATCGGTGTGTGCAACCATTAAAGAAAATATATATAAGATTTTAATGTGTTGGTACCATACCCCACAACTTTTGCATAAATTGTTTCCTGATACCACAGACTCCCGATGCTGGAGATGTGGCGATAATGGGGGCTCACTCCTACATATGTTTTGGACCTGTTACTAGTGATGGGTGAATCTCCCGCGCTTCGCTTCGCTGAAAAATTCGCGAATTGGCGAAAAATTTGCAAAACGAGTCGCGCGTTGCGTCGTTTTCGGCGCGTCGCGTCGTTTTCGGCGCAACTCGTTTTTTAGGCGGCGAATTTTTGCTGCCGTTTCGCGAATTTATTCGCCAGCGGCGAATCGCGGGAATTCGCTCCTGACGAATAAATTCGCCCATCACTACCTGTAACAAACTAAAACAGTTTTGGGATATGGTGAAGGGATGGATTGAAAAGGTAGCTATGATAATAGTGCCACTGGATCCACTGGTTTACATATTGGGCAATAGAATCCCCAAATTACGAAACCCTACACAAAAAATGGTTAATAGTATCCTCACGGCAGCTAGGGGACTAATAGCGAAAAATTGGAAGGCATTAACCCCCCCATCACATAAAGAATTACTGTAAAGAATCAGATTTGTTCGGAGGATGGATTATCTAACGGCACTTAAACATGATAAGGTGGAGCAGTTTAATAAGATTTGGAGTAATTGGGAAGCTATAGAGGCCATATCACACACTTGAGCTATGGCTGGACAATGGTGAAATAAGGGAAGTGGGAACAGTTAATAAAATTAATAATGCTGCACTGATATGCTAATTAAGGGAACAATATGTCAGTATGGTAAAGGAGTGGAATGAAGGTGGCTTGCTGGTACCATTGGGATAAAAACTTTGAAGTCATGTACAAGAAAAGTTGTGTTTTATACATGTTTATATTGCAGAAATTCATTTCAAACTGCTTTCTATGTAACTGTAAAACATGTTATGGCCCACTGAGGGCAAATTGCTTGCTGTTTTATCTGAAAATGGAAAAATAATAAAAATTTTATTAAAAAAAAACAAAAAACAACCAGGGTGGCAGTTATCTAGAGATTTCAGAGACGCTGTTCATTGATTACATTTTTGTGAAAAGGGTTGACATGTCCTTTAAAATTCGACCATTAGTAAATCTGCCCCTAACTGTAACAGGAAGAAGTGTGGAAGCAAAAGACACAACTCTGTCTGTTAATTGGCTCATGTGACCTAACTTTATAGTTGGTTTGGTATGTTTGTGTGACCGTTGAATCATACAATCCCAGGAGGCTGTCCTTATTTTTTAAAATGACTTTTGGCCAGATATCAATCAGTAAAGCCTGTTGGAGGGCCCCATACACGGGCCTATAAGGTGCCGACTTGGTCTGTCGGCAGCTTTTAGCGGCCCGTGTTTGGCCACCTTAACATGTGTGTAGTGCAGGAATGCCATGTCCTTCTGTTGTTGTGCATTCATGCATACACAGCTCAAACACATCATCCCCCACACAAATATTTGTTTCTGTGCAGCACTTTTAAGTATTCTATCTCTATTGTAATAGATAATTTCATCCATCATGCTAGGTTACCTCAGCCAATAAATGGGCAGTGCTGTCTCTTCTACTCCCACACTTCTTCTTGTTACAGTTAGAAACAGCATTATTTCCTTTGATATATTCGGGAAAACCCCAGGTCCATTCTTGATTTAAAAACAAAGCACTTGACCACTTAATTAAAAAAGCAACACTTTTAATTATTAATATCAGACATTATACAGGAGCTCCGTCTGAACCAATGCATTATTTTGGATTCAATATAACAGTAAACAAGACTTCTGCACATACAGACAATACTTTTATCAACCTTTCATAATAAATGTTTTGGTGTTGGTCCCCCTAGGGAGCACCAAAGCATCTGATATTGAGGACACACTCTCACAATAGTTAGATGTAGTCACTGCATTAAAGGTGTCATATAGACTTTTGGTAAGAAATGGCTGATTGGTCAATTGGGGCTTTCTGGGAGATTCCAGGACACTTCTTACAGTTACAGTTCGAACCAGCATTATTTCCTGTCATGTGATCAGTGACAAAGCACCTCAATAACCAAGGATCACCAAGTGGTGGTTTGAGGTCAGAAAATAAATAGAATTACCCATTTATAGATCATCAAAAAGGCTCCATTGATATTAATAAAAGTTTCATAGCTATCAATATTGGAATATGAACTGCAATGAAAGGGTAGTATGACTTTACTTTAAATTACATTTTGATTATTTTTGCAAATATGTAGCAAATATATATTACTCATCAGTTGGTTAAGGCTAAATTTTCCACTTACTTCACCAAAAGCAAAATTTTCAGGTTCCTACCAGGTGATGCCAGTTGTGGTTTCGAGAATAAATTTCAATTACATTTCTATCAAAAAGCCTAGCAAATATATTTAGAAATAGCATGAAATAGTTTACAATGGTCTGAATTTAACATTATTGGAAAATAATGTTGGTACAAAACTGCATTATTTATAAATAATAAAAATAATATATGAAATAGATAAATTCTACCAAAAACCAGTCCACACCTACTTTTTACAAAGAAACTCTATACAAATTGGTTGGTTGATTATTTTTTCTCTGTAATAATAAAACAGCAGATTGTACTTGATGTAAGATATATAATTTTTCATTATTGGCGTCAAAATAAGCCTATTGTGTTTATTTAATGTTTAAATTCTATATTAGTAGACGTAAGGTATGAAGATCCAGAGCAAGGAGAACCCCAGGTCCCGAGCATTCTGGATAATAGATCACAAACCTGTACTCAGATTTAAAAACAAAACAAATCAGGATCTGTTTCAGTATTATCACTTGAATACTTGAATTAAAAGAACTATTAATTAAGCATTAGACATTATACAGCTGCTCCATCTGAACCAAAGTAATGTTTTGGATTCAGTATAACAATTAAGACAGTTGCACATACAGACAATACTTTTATGAACCTTTCATAATAAATTTTTCAGTGCTGCGCATATTAGGGCCCAACAAAGCATCTGATATTGAGGGCACACTCTCACAATAGTTAGATGTAGTCAGTGGATTATAGGTGGCATATAGATCTATGGTAAGAAATGACTGATTGGCCCACAATGGTCTTCTGGGAGATTGTCTGCAAATCTGGCAGGCCAGTCCCAAAAATTATTCCTTTTCTGCTGTTGGAAATTGCCACCCAAAAACTTTTTTTTAGTATAATGAAAGAAGATGTAATTCTAAAAAACTTTGCCATGTTTACTAAGCAAAGTTTTGAATTTTTTAAAAGTATCAGTAAAAGCACTTGCTATTTAATCAGCATATAGTTGGCTGTTTAAATTCTCTGCACTGATGTTTCTGCATATCTCCCAACTGTCCCGTTTTTAGAGGGACAGTCCCTCTTTTGACAGCTCAACCTGCAGTCCCTCATTTGTACTGGAGAGTCCCATTTTCCTTTGCACTGAACAGCCATGAAAAGAAACAAAGTTTCTAATTTAACTGGCATGCAGAGAGCCCAGAACAGCCACAGAAGATAAGATACTTTTGTAACAATTTCTAGATACGCAAATAAATAATTGTAACAATATAAGATAACAGGTCCCTTGGTAAAAGTTAGACTCACAGCTTAAGGGCTAGGGCAGACAGGGAGGTTCGGGGGCAATTTGTCGCCTGGTGACTTCTCGCCGCGACTTGTAGCCCCCGAACCTCCCCGAATAGCCAAGTCCCGGGGCGCACTGGTGTTACTTGAAAACGCCGGCGCCTATTCACACGGAGCGGCGCGCTTTTTGAAATCGCTCCAAATTGACTCGCGGGCAATTCACCTTCATTAGCAAAATTGTAATGACTGGAAAAAAACCACATAAATATGTTCAAACTTTCATAACCTGCCAAATTTTGTAAAATGAACATGGCTAAGCGCAGAAACATTTTTGTCCCTCTTTTTATTTCCAAAATGTTGGGAGGTATGTTTCTGACTCCTAAATAATGTAGCAGAAGCTGATTAACAGACCTGAAGGAGAACTGGCTTCAAGAGAACAGAAAAGAAAACCTGAATACTGCTTTCAGTTACATTTACCAATAACTTTAAAGCCAATGAAAATATTTAATTATCATATATTCTGAAGTTGTTTAGGATACCCTTTAAAGGAAAACTATACCCCCAAAATAAATACTTAGGCAACAGATAGTGGATATCATATTAAGTGACCTATTAAAGAATATTACCTAACTAGAAGATATGTAGGTATCAGTAAATATTTTCCTTTAATAACTCTTATCTTGAGTCACCATTTTGTGATGGTCTGTATGCTGCCTCAGAGATCACCTGACCATAAATACTGAAGCTCTGACTGTAACAGGAAGAAGTGTGGGAAGCAAAAGACAGACCTTTGTATGTTAATTGGTTCATGTGACCTAACATGTATGGTTTGTTTGTCTGCACCATGAATCCTAGGATCCCAGGGGGCAGCCCTTAAGTCTTAAAATGGCAATTTCCTATTTAGGATTACCCAGTGGCACATACTACTAAAAAGGTATATTATTAGGAAAATGGTTTATCCAGCTGAAGCAGGGTTTTACATATTAGCTGTTTTATGTAATATATCATTATAGAGAATTACGTAGTTCAGGGGGATAGTTTTCCTTAAAAGGGAAAGTAGGAAAATAAAGTTGTGACTTCAACAAAATGGGGGGTGCTCCCATTACTCCCCAAGGGATATTAAAATAGGATAATAACAGTAGACAACAATGTTTTGACTAAAATGGGTTAACCCCACAGATTCGCTTTTTTTAATGAAATGTTTGTGACCAAAACTTTCTCTTTATTTTTACAATTTGATTCATTGTTAAATTGCCTTTTTCTGAAATCTGTTTTTCTTGATAACAATTGTTCCTTTTCCCTCTAAAAACTTTCTCCCCATGCTTTGCTTCATAGCTGCCACATGTGCAGGGCATATAGGAGAAAACTGCAGTCTTCAGTTACATGGGCAGTTCCTGCTTCCTGGCATACATACATGGCTTTTTTTTCTTCCCAGCCTGACAGGCTCTTCCCTCCCCCCACTGCTCAAGAACACATGACTGTGAGTCAGGCCAGGAAACTGCCTTTCCCTTGTGAAATATGAGTCCAATGTTTTTACCCTTATGGGTTCACTCAGGGATCTGAACCCTTCTAATGCGAGGCTCCATCTAATAAAACAAAGCTTTGAAAATGCCCACACCTAAAAATGAGACTGGGGAGTGTTAGAGCTCTGTAAATAATAGGCTTATTTTTATCTTCTGTGCTTTACAGAGAAACGAGGACACAGATAATTAGCTGAAGTGCTTAAAGCAACACTATCACAAAAGAGTTTTGCTTTTTCAAAACACAGTATAACATTTAATAAAGGATTAGACAAGTGTATAGAGTGTAGGTTTGTCCTGCATACATGATTTTCATAATGTGTTTTTGTTTTGCCAGGTTTATTAAAATTGTCTTATTATTATCCTCTATCTATATGGTGATAACATATTCTGCAGCATTATACACAGATTCAATTCACAGATTACAGCCTAGGCATAGGCTTCTTATATCTTAAAGGGGTTGTTCCCCTTCCAAACACTTTTTTCTGTTCAGTGGTTTTCAGATTGTTCTCCATGAATAAAGACTTTTTTCAATTACTTTCCATTATTTATCTTTTACTGTTTTTCCAAGTCTAAGTGTAAAATTGAATGTTGGTGTCTGTGGTGTTTGAGTCTGGCAGCTCAGTAATTCGGCTGCAAACTCTAAACTGATACAATTTTGCAACATTTAGTTGATCCATTTCTCAGCAGCATCTCTGGAGTATTAGCAACTATTGTATCAATTCTAACAGCTGCCTGTAATGAAACCCAGAGATTCTGCTCAACAGGGACAAAGATAAGAAATGTATCCATTAAATGTATCAGTTTAGAACAGTTGGGGGGGTCGGTGACGCCCCCTCCCAGAGCTGCTTTAGAAGGTGAAAAATGACACTTTACACTTCAATATTAGAAAAAGTTACAAATAGAAAATAGACAGTAATTGGAAAAAGTCGTTATTTCTGGTGATCTATCTGAAAACAACTAGTTGTTTGAAGGTGGACAACAAAAGTCATGTTTTTGTTTTAAGTTTAGGGGAAGTTTTGTTTTACTAAAGGGGCAGTTCACCTTTCAGTTAATCTTTAGATAGTTTGACTCTTTCCAGCTTTCAGCTGTTCACGGACACCATCTGAAACATATGCTCTGTTTGGCTACAAATGTATTTTTACTGATACATTTTATTATTAATAGTTCTATTCAGGTCCTCTCCTATTTCTATTCCAGTGTCTTATTAAAATCAATGCATGGTTGCTAGGGTAATTTGAACCTTAGCAACCAGATTGCTAAAATTGGAGAACTGCTGAATAGAAAGCTAAATATCTCAAAAACCACAAATAATAAAAAATGAAGACCAATTGGAAATTGTATCAGGATATCGCTCTTTACGTCATACTTAATGTTAACTCAGAGGAGAACAATCCCTTTAAGGGGATTTTCATGTCAGTCTCTTTGTTCAGTTTAATTTAACCAAGTAAACGTTGACATAGAGAAGGCCTGGCACTGCAAATTTGCATCTCTGTTTTGAAAGGGATGTGTCACACTTGTATAATCTTCTTAATCCCATTTATAAATGTAGGGGGTGTGTGCAACATAGTTGCTCAAGATGATAAAACACACAAGCCCATCAGCCACATGCACTGTCTCACTTTTTCCACTGAACAAGTAAGGGTGGTTCTTATCTGGCTCTATCATAAAGGAAACACTTGTGAAAATATTGCATGATACAAGTGGGAATTTGATGTCAATAGTCTCAGTTCATTTTTCAGGACAGTACCAAAGAAGAAAGGAAACACAATTTTTTTTAACTTTAACATCAGTAATTCTTTCCTTGCTGATTTTAGCTGTAATCCAGAAAGTGAGACTGTAATGACAGGGTTTGCTCAGCCAGAAAATACACTCTTTGTTTATCAGGAAAGAGCTCACAGCTGCTGCCTCATGCGGTTCCAGCCGGCTCAGACCGGTTCCAACCAGCTCAAACTAGTTTTCTTCTTAAGCACCGGCAGCAGCTACCCGGAATATGTGACACGGACTATGTTGAGAAGTGGAATAGGGCACCATAGCAGCCTTGGCCTGCAGCACATCATATAATATACTGTTTTATTCTGCAATGCGCTGCCTGGCAGCACTAAAGTAACATGCATAGTTACAATTATTCATGCATGGTGTTAACTCATATTTATATCAGGATTTTTATTCCACTATATGCTCTTTAGACCACCCTTAAACTTACGTGAATGTGGAACTAACCTAATATGCTTGGGTACTTGTGATTTCTGCCTTTCAGCCTCATCTGAGGTAGCTCTTTTCTCCATTACCAAGAACAAACGTCTGTTGTAAGATGCCCTGTTGAAACTGATAAAGAATGACAGTGTTTTCAGTCCTTCAGCATGGCGCATACATGAACATGATATGTAAAACAAATATAACCCAATCTGGGAATGGCAACCTTGGCCATTCAGGTTAAACTACAACTCCCAAACACCCTGTCAGGAACATGAATCATAGGTGTTGTAACTTCACAGGAGCTTAACCACATGAGAGAATGTCAAGTTATCGTATACAGATGTACAGGTCATAAAGTGGATTGAAAATGGGATTTCTTATGTAGGGTCGCTACATCACCCCTTTAAGGGCAGAACTATGTGGCAGATTTCCATATGTTTCTGTCAGATCCGACGCTGGGCAACAAAACGCCCACGTCAAGTCGGATCAGAAACATGTAATAGGAAGTCAGATGGTGTCACAGGATTGATCCGACGCGAGACGACTGTTGGACGAAGACGCAGCTTGCAGCATTTTCATCTGTCGTGTTGTGTCGCATCAACCCTGCAACACCATCCGACTTCCTATTACGTTACCTTGTTCCTGTCAGATCCAAACTGACGTGGGTGTTTTGTCGCCCAGCGTCGGATCCGACAGTAACGCACAGAAGTCAGCCGTATAGTTCTGCCCTAAAACCTTACACATATGGAATACATAGCCTGCATGGCTAATTAGCAATTAATTTAAATGCATGATGCATCGCCAGGGCCAGGGCCGTATTTATTTATAGGCCCCCGAGGGCCTGTGCCTTGGGCCCTTGGGGTACCTATTTTTTTTTTTAAAAACCCTCCCCACCTTCCAACACAGATTTCCATAGGAAATCCGGTGACAGAGTTGATGGGGGTGAGGGGTAGGGGGGCTATGGAAGGATTCGGAAGTGACGTCATGAGCACTGCTCGCTGATGTCACTTCCACAATATAAGTCGTGTGATGTCATCGCCCATCGGCACGTGAAGTCATCACGCACAGCATAGAGGCGTGTTTAGGTCCTATGCCTAGGGCGGCATCTGACCTAAATACTGCCCTGTGCATGGCTGCACACAAAGCAGTTTAGTCTGCAGCAGGCATCTCAAAGAATTACTTATTAGCCATGCAGGCTGTGGATTCCATATGTGTTCCGTTTTAAAGGGGTGAGGTGGCAACCCTACTCTTATGGGAGATTTGCCATGCCTGCTGCATTTTCTTTACACACATGCTGGATTTATATGCTTAACAACAAGAGAGCATCCCCTTTTATCTCATCAGATTTTCCATGACAGCATTTCATTTGTACTAGCCCACAAAATCTTCATCTGTTGTTTGTGGTACAGACAAATCTGTCAGAGCAAAGTCTGCCATGTAGTTCAACCCCAACTGTTCCTATTCCAGATATTTGCTATACTTCCCAATAGTGGTCTGGAAAAGTCACATCACATGGCGTGACGGCAGCCAGAGCAGTGGGAGCTGACGATAAACTGCAAAGCGGAATTACATGTTAGGAGCAGGACTCTGACTTCTTCCTGCAGAAGGGATAGAGCACAGAGGAAATCCACACCCTACCAGATTTCAATGAGATGCTATATTTAGGGGGGGGGTATAAGTGTTACAGAGAAAGGGCAACAATAATTAAATAATTCTTCATATAGCAACTAGGGATGCCACCTGGCCGGTATTTTACAGGCCTGGCCGTTAAAAATGATGCTTGATGGCAATGTTATTAATAGGGAAAAATTACAAGAATATAGGAAGGCTGGTAATTTTTTCCAGAAAAGGAGGCAAATTTATTAGCAACATAACATTCATATTCCTTGGGGCTTTATCAAATGGAACATATTCTCTTGCTGTCATTTAAGTGAATGGAAAGTGGCGATCTTGCTCAGAATATGCTCCTTGCGTGAGCTGCACCTGGCATCCCATTGTCTTGCTATTATATACCTAAGGGTCCTTACATACAGGCGTTTTTACCTTTGCTTACCCCGCTCTTCGTTTGAATGTGCTCAGCCGCAGGAGAGTGCAGATGTAAACGCTTCTAATGAATCCAGATTGGCGCATACTCATGATGCCGCAAGTAAACACAGAACGCAGGTGGAATGCAGCATGTGCGTTCCACCTGGGTTCTGCGTTTACATGCAGCATCATGAGTACGCGCCAATGTGGAATCATTAGAAGCGTTTACATCTGCACTCTCCTGCGGCTGAGCGCATTCAAAACAAACGCATTGTAAGTGCAGGTGAAAACCCTAAAGATTACTAACCTGTCAAAAATCTAAAAATAAAAGATAAAGGGGTGCTTCACTTTTAAGTTAACTTTTAGTTTGTTATATATGTCTAATTATTAGCAGCTTTTCAATTGGCCTTCATTTTTTTATATAGTGTTTGAATTATTTGGCTTCATTTTCTGTCTCTTTCTAGCTTTAAAATGGGAGCCACCGACCCCATCTAAAATAAATGCTCTGTAAGGCTACACATTTAATGTTATTGCTACATTGTATTATTTATATTTGTGGTCAGGTCCTCTCCTATTCAAATTCCACTCTCTTATTCAAATCAATGCATGGTTGCTAGGGTAATTTGGAGCATAGCTGCCAGATTGCTGAAATTGCCAACCGGAGAGCTGCTGAATAAAAAGTTAAATAACTCAAAAACCACAAATAATACAAATTTAAACCACATTGAAAATTGTCTCAGAATATTATTTTCTACATCATACTAACAGTGATTTTACAGGTGAACAATCCCTTTAAAAAATGCCAATAAAAGTTCTCTGTCTCTCTCTCCCTCATTCTTTGAGATTATAATTTCTTTCTGACAGCAGCTCATTCCAATGGTATTTTACATTTCTAACTTCTTAAGTAATTAATTTTGTTGCTATGTATTAACTGAAAGCACTTCATATACTTGTGGCGCTATATAAATAAATGCAATACAGTTCTGGAATGCTGATCTAATATGCAGAGGACAGAGAAAGAATAGTATTTTATAGCAAAGGAATGTTGCACTGTGTATATTTCAACAGAGAAGAACCCAAAAATGTCACTGCCTTCTCACATTGACTTATACCAGGGGTTTCCAACCTTTTGGCTTCCCTGGGTCACATTAGAAAAAGAATAAATGTCTGGGGCCACACATGTAAAAGTAAAGAAAATACACAGAAAAGAACTATAAAACCAGTTGGATAACCAAATGTAGCTATACACTGGAATATGGATACTAAAAAGACATTATTATATTATATATTCATATCCATGCTAATGCTATTTTTGGGTCAAAAACTGGCCATACTAGCAGAAATATCTTACAGTCTTCAAGTCTATGGCAGGTGGCATTACCCAATTATTATGCTGCTTCGATGGCTGAAATATGCCAGGGGATAAATTGCCCTTTGGGTTGGAGGTAAGATTAACCAATTAGATGTGTCTATAGCAAACATACTAAATCTAGTTCACACTACAACTATTTATCGATAAAACAATGATAGAAATTAGTATGAACCAATCTGAAGCTACATTATGGATGTGGAAGCACATTTCCTTTGTATTCCTTGGTTCCTGTACTGCTAATCAGGAGTCTGCACCTGGCCTCCAATTGTCTGGCAGCAGAAAATTATTTTGAGCAGAACAATTTTATTGCTTTTAAATTGGTGTTAGATGATTTACTGGCATTTTTTACCAGTTTTACCTCTAGTTCTACATCACTTTTACATTGAATTTGGACTAATTTCACTTATCACCGTTCCTTACTAGGTGGGAAATTCACAAAGCAAGGGTAATTTTACTTTAGAGTACTTACCCAAAGCAACTAGCAAATAGCTTTAATTGGTTAATGGCAATAAGACTAACGATAGCAGAATTTGATGGTTGCTATGGGTTACTCTGCAGTAAAAATGTACACCTGTTTTATGGATTCCCCATGAGAACTGAACACGGGTCAGATTTTAGGCATCCTTTTTTTACTTGAATGGGTTAATTAGCAGTGCACTGATGGAGAACGATCCACCTGTGCTGACACACAGAGATACTTAAAAATGTGGTCTGTATGCACCCAACTAACCTAGCGCACTAGTTAAACAAACTTAATCTTTGATCCAAACAGCAATACATAGGGTTTCCAATATTCACACAGAAGCAGAGTGAATCAGAAGGTCATTGCGTGATACCAACTGATCCACCTGTGCAGCATTGTGGGTACCCAGATGATGTGCAAAACTCGTACATAAGAAAGGCAGTATAAAGAAAAAGTGTGTTTAGGTAAGTTTTCTCATTATTCTCAGGATTCAGTTATTTGCTTGGCTGCCCTCCACCCCCTTGATTACAAATACAGCTATTATCCAGATTGTCTGGGACCTGGCGTTTTCTGGATAACCGATCTTTGCATAATTTGTATCGCCATGCCTTAAATCTGCTAAAAAGAATTTTAACATTAATTAAACCAAATAGGATTGTTTTAGCATGAATATGAATTTATGCAGCGTAGTTATCATAAAGTACAAGGTACTGTTTTATTATTACAGAAAAAGGGGAAAATATTTTCAAAATATTGTATAATTGTTATTTATTATAAATACATCTAACGCAAAGCCCATTTTAATTGCAGATATGATAGCTAGGATTCTTGCATGGCTAATTATAAAGATCGATGCAAAAGCTAATCACAATAATCCATTCTGGGCATTTTAAGACCTTATTCCAAATTACCATTATTTGTCAGAGGAATTTAGGCTTAAAACCCCTAGGACTAGATCATTGACACCTTGCCATCATAGGAATGGTCAACTTCTGTTGACTTCTAAATGCTCTCTGTAGTGGTTATAAGCAGCTCATACCTATGGAAGAGAACAGGTGCATTGCCATTTGGTGTAGTAGTGAGTTAAAGAGATACTGTCATGGGGAAATTTTTTTTTTTTCAAAATGCATGAGCTAATGGTGCTGCTCCAGTAGCATTCTGCACATAAATCCATTTCCAAAAAGACCAAACAGATTTTTTATATTTAATTTTGAAATCTGTCATGGAGCTAGATATATTGTCTGTCTCCCAGCTGCCCCAAGTCATGTGACTTGTGCTCTGATAAACTTCAGTCACTCTTTACTGCCAGTTGGAGTGAAATCACCTTGCCCCCCGGAGCCTAACAACAGAACAATGGGAAGGTAACCAGGTAGCAGCTCCCTAACACACAGTGTAATTTAGAACTAAAAATAAATAATAAAAATCATTACAGAATCCCTTTACAAAGTATTAAATAGTCTCTCTGCAGTAGAGCATTCTCAGGCAATGATGATAATTTTGAAAATGATCTGTTTGGGAGTATTCCATTCCAAAGCAGGGGTGCCAGACAGAAAGGCTAAGCAGTAGTGGGTGGTAATAAACTGAACTCTGTTAATATCTGACAGCATATACAAAACGGAAACATTTAGGTCCATGCCCTGACCTGCCCAAACAAATTTCTTGTGGACTGTGCATTGTGAATGGGGCATTAGGGGTTTCTTTCTGTTGCAGCACTACCATTTTACATTGCTTTCCCAGGAGTCACTCATTTAAGCTGGCCATAGACGTAACAATTACGATCTTTCTCGGAAAAGATATTTCCAAGAAAGATTGTTTGTTTCAACACGCATATAGAGCTGAATCATCAGATATACAGGAAGAAACAATAGAATTCTACTTGTATCTGACGATTCAACACTAACAATGGCCGATGTTAAGGGTGCCTTACAAAGGCATCCGATCAAAATTTTCTGTCCAGCCCCATCGACCAGCTGAGCGATATCTAAATCTTCTGACGATATTGGTCGGCTCATTTCCCACCATACACTCACTGAATATTGTACGAAAATTTTTTCATATGAAAATATCTGTGCCTCTATGGCCACCTTTAGACTTAGATTTGTTCCTCAGCTCAAACCATCAAAAACATTCTCTGATCATTATTCCTCCACTTTACAGTATGCATTCACATTCAGATAGGTAATGCTCTCCTGGCATTTGCCAAACTTGGACTTAACCACCAAACTGCCACATGATGAGGCACTAATGAAACTTTAGGGAACCGGTTTCCACTGCTCCAGGCAATGCCTAGTATAACACATGGTGCCGGTAGACTTTAAACAAGTGCTTCCATGAATAGCTACTGAAGCAGCCTTCTGAGCAAGAATTAGGGGCATATTTATTAACATTTGAGACAAACATCCCTCGTGATGATACCCATAGCAACCAATCAGGTCTTTCCTTTTGTTTTCTAACTTGTAGGGGACTGTTCAAATCTAATGGCTGATTGGTTGCTATGGGCACAATTACAGAGATGTCTCCACTGTAATAAAAATCCTTATGTTTTAGAAAATGTACAGGAACTTTTTGTTTATTTAGTGGTTGCTAACCCGTAGATTATATAATGGGCAGCAGGAATGCTACTGTAAATCTGATGTTTTTTGGTAAAACCTTGAATACATTTTTTATGTTATAAGTTTAAATAATGCCAATGAAAATATTTTTGTCGAAAATGCTATTTAAGGGGAGGAGCTTCTTCAGTTTGTGCAAATGAGGACTGTCTCAGCACCTAGCACTTCTGAAAAGCCCTATCCACAGTGAGGTCTGGCAGTAGTTTAGCACCATAAAGACTTATCTTAAAGGAACAATTACTAACACCAACAAACAAAAAGTGCTTTAAAGTAATAAAAAAATCATGTAGTGTTGCCCTACACTGGTAAAACTGATGTTTGCTTCAGAAACACTACTATAGTTTATATAAACAAGCTGCTATTTAGCAATGTTGAAACTGAAAAAAAGCTATATGGTACAGGTTAAATAATAGATAACATCATTATGTTCTACAGAGCTTATCTGATGTGTAACCTGAGCCTTTTCACCTCTGAATAGCTGCCCTTGTTGCTTTACAACAGTTTATTTATATAAACAATAGTAAATGTTTCTGAAGCAAACAAAGCAGTTTTGCCAGTGCAGGGCAATGCTGCATTATATTTTTATTACTTTAAAACGTTTTTAAGTTTTTTTTGATGTTATTGTTCCTTTAAAAAATCAGCTTAATGTGCAACCACACCTAATGAAAAGCTCATTATCCAGAACAAATGATAAAATCTAGAGAAACAGATTAATATCTGTTATATAAGTGGAGCCTTTATTAGCCTCTCTTCTTTCCATCTACCAGCCTTTGTCTATAGGCCCCTCCCGTTCTGTCTCCTGTATGTGGTCTCCATGGTTACCTGGTTTATAATCCCCTAGGATATAGTAGAATTTGGTGCAGTCCATATAAATAAAAGGTAAGGAGTAAAGATTGGCAAATCGTAGCTGTAGCAGCTGTGTGAGCTATATTTATCATACAAGAACTGAAATTCTAGCTCTAACCTGAAACCTGTTTATTGCAGATATCTTTCTTCTTCTAATGCTATTTCAACTAGTGATAGTCATAAAACATAGGTTAAGAACATGCTAGTAAAGTTGTTGATTGCAATTGCGATTTAATATTCTTTTAAAATCTTTTTAAAGAGATGTATCTGTAAGCTTTACTTATGTACTCCTAGCTACTTAATGAACCTGCCTCTTTCACCAGGATGCTATCTCCATAAAGAAGTCTTGCATACATGTGAATTATTAATACTGGCCTAGAGATTATTACAATACATTATTACAAAAAAACTGTAAAGTATGGGGAGTATTTATGAAAATTTAAAACAACCAACATATCAACCAATCAGATCTTTGCTTTTGTTTTCAAACTTGTAAGTGACTGTTCCGTTTGACAAATAGTCGACCCACATCCAACCTGACCTTGCAAATCCCCTTTATTTATAGACCCACACCTGTCCCATCCATTCCTGATGTCACAAAATGGGGCGGGGCAAATGCACTCCTATAAATATAGGCTGGAGGAGGTGAAAGCCGGCAGTGTAAGGTTGCTGGTAGGCAACACTTGCAGACGTTGCACATGACTAGTTAGAATTGAATTGCTTGCTATGGGCAATATGACCAGTGATGTTAATAAACACGCCCCTATATGTTCTGCCATTTGTGAGTTGGTCCCTAAGTGCAGGTAACTGCTCAAAGCATGTGCTGTCAATCAATAGGCCATATTTAGAGGCACAGATCTTCACTGCAAAAGGGCTTTTGGCGGATTTGAGACTCAAGACAAAAGGCACAGCATTTGTTGCCTATTTGCTGTTCGCCTTTAAGAGGTTTTGAGCAGAAAGAGAAATCGGGATACAACATGACAAAGTAAAGTATATAGTAATTACTTTGCAAGCTTAGCACAGAAGAAACCGTGCCACAGCTGAAACATTAGAAGTAATCTACAAATAGTATATAATCGCATAGTATGTCATTCTTATATTATGCCTTTTAGGGGCCTACTTATGCTGTGTAGTTTAAATACATTGCACTTCACCGTCAGATCTTCAGGTATTGCTAATTTAAAAAGCTTATCAAGCTGCGTATTTGCAGAAAATTTGAGCAGTGGTGTCTTGAAAATGCTGGGTAAAAATGGCACGTCTGTCCTCTTTTTTGTGTAATTGACATCTGAACTTATATATATAAAATTTGGAAGACTGCTGCACACACTTCAGATTGAGACACTGCCCTGGTGCCAACAGAAATTTTGTTATTTACATAAAGAAAAAGCTGTTGCTTGCTTGGAAAAGTAAAAAATGTTTTATTTAGATCAAAGTTTTGACCCTCATTGGGGTAGAGTCCTGCGCGGGTCCATTTTTTGAGACCCGTAGCCGCAATCCGCAACCCGGACCCGCATTCTTTTTTTTTTTCAATACTTTTTATTTAAATGGCTCAAATTGAAATGTACAACAGCATGTATGTCTTAGAAAACATATTACATTTCT
>CM044437.1:110066249-110076891 GCA_024363595.1 Xenopus borealis
TTTAGTGTTGCCTTCATGAGGGGTGTGGCTTTTGGGTAATATTTTGTACCCCTATATAGAAGATTTTTAAGTCCCTCTAGAGACCCTATAATCTGTGCTTCCAATAGTGTGCTGGCATTTTGCATGTCAGATGAGGCCCTGCGCTATGCATTTACCAATTGGGCTGCTAAAAAATACAAAAATAGATTAGGGGCCCCAATCCCCCCATTGTGACAGGGAGTTGGAGGGCTGCTAGGGCAATTCTGGGTTGTGATTTATTCCAGAACATCGGAATTTCAATGCTCCTGAGAGATCGGAATACTTCTTTGGGAATCATTAGTGGGGATTGTCTAAAGATGTATGTTAATTTAGGAAGAGCAACCATCTTGAAAAGATTAATTCTGCTGCCTAAGGACAGTGGTAGAGTTGCCCATGCCTCTACTTTACCTTCGATATACCTTTGCACAGGAAGAAGGTTTAACTCCACGTATTTTTTCAGGTCTCTATGTATCCAAACCCCTAAGTATTTAAATGACTCTGCCCATGTTAGACCATGTGAGTTTCCACCCTCCACCTGGTTTCTCTGGTCTACTGCAAACAGTACAGATTTGGTCCAGTTTATCTTTAGGCCCGAGTATTCTGTATGTGTATTGATGATGTTCAGTGCTGCCCTAAGGGCTTGGTGTGGGTTTACCAGGTATAACAAAGTGTCATCGGCATGTTTCCCAGCTTCATTCCTAACACTTCTGGGGCAGATCTTATACGGCAGGCCATTGGTTCCATGGCTAGGGAGAATAGCAGCGGGGATAGGGGGCAGCCTTGTCGAGTCCCTCTTAGGATACTAAAGGGTTTTGAGATTGTGCGGTTTGTTCTGACTTTGGCTGTTTGGTTGCTGTATAATGCTTGGACCCATTTGATAAATGCGGGAGGGATGCCCACCTGTTTCATTGTCGCCCAGAGATATGGCCATTCGACAGAATCGAAGGCTTTTTCATTGTCGAGTGAGGCTATTACCCTTTCCCCTGAATTGTCATGGGTGATAGCTAGGTTTGTGTATAACCGTCTAATGTTGGTATCTGTAGACCTGCCTGGCATAAAGCCCGTTTGGTCAGGAGAGATTACGTTTTCTAGCACTGGTGCCAGGCAGGATGCTAGCACCTTTGCCAGAATTTTTGCATCTGAGTTTATTAGAGATATAGGTCTGTATGCTGTGCAGTCTTGTGATGATTTGCCAGGTTTTAGGATTAGGACTATCAGTGTTTCGTGCATGGAGTGTGGTAAAGGTGAGCCCGTCAATACAGAATTAAACAGTTTAGTTAAAGGTGAAGCTATCTGGTCTTTATACAACTTATACCAGTCCATAGGTATTCCATCTAGCCCTGGGGTTTTACTTGCAGGAGATGATGCTATAGCCTCTTTTACCTCGTCTTCTGTTATGTCTGAACCTAGCCTTAAGGAGTGCTGATCCTCTAGTGTCGGAATATCCGTTTTTAGTAGATATTCATCCACCTCTTGCTGCTGTTTCTGATTTTTTGAGTTGTATAAATCAACTTAAAAAGCTCTGAAAGCTTCATTGATTTTGTTAGGATCTGAGGTGTATTCGGTAGGAGATAACCTAACGACATGGATATGGGATAGGGCCTGTTCAGATTTTGATAGGTAGGCTAGTAGTTTCCCGTTCCAATCTCCGTGTTCAAATATGTTGGCCTGTTGATAGAGTATATGTTTTTTAGTTAATTCTATCTGGGCTAGGTTTAAGGCCTCTTGGGCTTCCAGCCAGTTCAGTTTTATTTGTTCTGTAAGATGTGTAGCATAGTCATCCTCTAATTCCTGCACTCTATTTTTAAGTATTTGTATTTCGGCACCAATTGTTACGTTGATGGCCTTGATGTTGCTAATATATTCCCCTCTGATATGAGCCTTAAGGGCATCCCACACTATATCTATTGTGGAGGAGTCCATGTTACAGGAGATGTATGTAGTTATGCTATCCTTGATTGGTTCTATTAAGTTGGTGTGATTGATCCAGAATGGACTTAGTTGCCACAATCTGTCCTTCTACTCTACTGAGTCCCTTATAGTGATAGATATGGGCGAGTGGTCAGATATGCCTCTGGGTAGGATCTCTGCTGCTATTACAAGTTTGGCCATCTCTGGCGATCCAATGGCCAAGTCTATTCTAGATAGACAGTTGTACCCAGGGGTATAACAAGTATATTTTTTAACTGTTGGATTCCTGTCTCTCCATACATCTCTGAGGTTATATGTGGATAGCCATCTTTGAAAGCTAAGGTTGCGGGTCTTTGTGCCTGTGAGGCGGTCAACGGACCCGCATTCTTACCCGCTTGGACCCCCGACCCGTACCCGCTGACCATCAAGAATCAGGAAGTGCTGTCATTGTAAACTGGAAGTGACGTCATCGGAAGTAGCCGTGATCAGAAAAAAAAGAATTAAAACAGGAAAAAGGAGTAAAAATCGATATAGCGAGGATCCGTGACCCGAGCCTCAACCCGCCAACCTGCAGAACCACCGGCCCGCTTCTATACCCGCACCCAGGAATTCTACGAGCAACCCACAGGGTACCGCGGGATTTTGCGGGTACCCGACCCTCTGCAGGACTCTACATTGGGGCCTTTGTCAAGACTGACAAAGGCCCCAATGAGGGTCGAAATGTTGATCTAAATAAAAAAAATTTTACTTTTCCAAGAAGTCCCTTGAGTGCAACAGCTTTTTCTTTGTGTGTGTGTGTGTGTGTATATATATATGTATATATGTATATATATATATATATATATATAAAACCTAAGTGTAATGTAATTAAAGAATATTAAGCAATGTTTAATATTGCACTTTTGCAAATGTTTACCACTGCTCGCAATGCAAAATAATTTGCTGGCGAATATTACATCGCTAAGCAAAGGTTATTGTTAACACCTGCTCTGGAGTTTAGTTAAATATTTTCTCTTAAAATATGCTTTGCGATTGCAAAATGTTATTACATACACTGCGAATGTTTGCACAAGTCATTTGGCTGCAAATTTTGCAAGGAAGCTGTTGAGGTCTGTAATTGGTCCAAAAGAATGCAAACATGGTTGCTAACATTAGCAATGGTCTTTGAGAACATATTCCATTCCAAAAGTGAAGTATGTTGGAAAAGGAGATATACCTTGAAATTAACTGTTCAGTATAAAAATGAAACTGAGTAAATAGACTGTGCAAAATAAACTTTTCCATATAGTTAGCAAAAAATGTTATGTTTAAAGGGGACCTGTCAACCAAAAGAAATATTAAAAATCCTATTTTATCACAGTAGTCAAGCAAAATTAACTTTATTTACACTATATTAATTATTTGATTTTATTTTCCTTCAGTCTGGGAATTCAAAATTATAACAAGCAGGCAGGAGCCATTTTCTTATTAAGGCAAGCCTTGCATCATCTCAAACTCTTGTTTGTCCACCAGAATGGGGGACCCGAAGTCTATCCCCATGTCTTGGCTACACAATGGTTAAGAGAACTGGGGGAATGTGTGGGGAGCAGTGACATCTAGGAAGTGCTGAATGGAAAGCGAAAGTAATTGTCTGTCCCGCCTCTATGCCACGGGCATAGAGGAGGGGCAGACAATATTTGATTGACAGCTGAGATTTTTAAATGAGCTTAAAACAGCTATGAATGCTTTAATAAAAAACAGAAATTGTATTTCATGTTTAATTTGAAAAGAACTTTTATTATACAGGTTTTTGTGTCTGGGTGACAGGTCCACTTTAAACGGTGAACAAAACACTACTTCCTCCTTTTGTAGTTCTCTAACCTGTTACCAGTCATTAACCAAACTGTGACTTGAAGGGGGCCCACATGAGACATAAAGGTGGCCATACAGGGGCCGATAAAAGATGCCTACAGCTTAGTAAAAATCCAGTCGGATCGAGGCCGTATCTGTTCGTTGATGCGGTCTTGCGATCCCACCACCAGTTAACACTTCGTTCTGCTCCGATCAAGATAGAGAGCTGCAAAGGAAGAAGTAGTGGTCTAGCAATTGTGTTAGACATTTGCTCACTAAAGCCTTTATAGGCTAACTAATTATTTAGGATTTTTTTATTTCATGCAGATTCATTTTTACACTTTACAAGGAAAAGAGATCATCAATGGTTAAACATATGGAGAATTGTGAATATTTATTACTCACTGTGATGCTACACAATTCAGTGTTGGTCTTAAATTATTATTATGTTTTTCTATAGCGCCAACTTATTTCGTAGCGCTGTTCCCCTTAACTTAACTCACATGATCAGCTAACTTCCTTTTGGTGGCCCAACCCATTTGCCTTTGTAGATCACAGGTGCATTAGATCCAAATCAAGCCCGCATACGGTAAGGGATGACGTGAGGTTGCAATCTTACCAATAATAAACAAAGCTTGATGAATCCAAAACCACGCCAGATATTTGTGAACAGAAAGGGAACATCTTGGTGGCAGACTTAACTAGTTGTGCATGAGCATCAGACACCAGCACCAGTGAGAAATTATGTCTGTGGCAAACTTATTTAAAGATGGATTACTGGAAACCAGTGGGTTAATAGTACTTTGTTAGGTGTTTTAGGGGAACACCACTTAGGTGTTTTTCTATGTTTCCTGCTCCTTTTAGAGAACTCATATTTCAGCAGAGCTGTGTATGGTGGAATTTTAAAGGAAAAGTATACCCCCCAAACAATGTAGGTCTGTATAAAAAGATATTGCATAAAACAACTCATATGTAAAACCCTGCTTCATGTAAATAAACCTTTTCATAATAATATGCTTTTTTAGTAGCATGTGCCATTGGGTAATCATAAATAGAAAACTGCCATTTTAAAAAATAAGGACAGCCTCCTGGGATCCTAAGATTCAACGGTGCACACAGACATACCAAACAAACTATAAAGTTTGGTCACATGAGCCAATTAACAGACAGAGTTGTGTCTTTTGCTTCCACACTTCTTCCTGTTACAGTTAGAGTTGAAATATTTCTGGTCAGGTGATCTCTGAGGCAGCACACAGACCATCATGAAATGGTGGTTCAAGGCAAGAGATGTAAAAGGGCAATATTTACTTAAATATATATTCCAGTTTGTTAAGATTATTTAATATGCCACTTACTATGCTATAAACTACTTGTTGCTCAAGTATTCATTTTGGGGGTATAGTTTTCCTTTAAGTGTTTTTGAAAAAGCCTTCCCCATCTAGCAGCAGGAAAAGATTGTACATTTAAGAAGAGATATTTATATATCAAGTGCAAAAAGCAAGAACAACTCCGATATAAAACATTGGCATCTAAAAGTTTGCAAGGTCACTTACAAGTAAATAGGAGCTGTCCTAAGAAAACGATAATATGGTTTAATTTTGTCTTTTTGTTTTTTTAAACTATGAATAAATTACAAATTCGATATTTTTTCACTTTTCTTCATTCATGTTTTTTTTAATTCATATTTATGAATAAGTTAATGTTTGCGTTTTATAAAATTGAGTATTTCAAGTAGAAAAAATTAATTTCACAAATTAAAATTTGCATACGTATTTATTGCTTTTTCAATATTTAGAACATTTCTGAAAATGTACACTTTTCAGCAACTGAAAAAGCTAAAACATCCTTACTATAAAAAGGGTTTTCTCAACTATTTAATGCCCAGTATGCGTAGGATTAACAAAGTACAGTAAGTGGAATTTAGAGACCCCAAGTATATTAACCCAAGAAACCAAAATTGTACACTAAGGAGGTTGTTTACTAAAAACCAAATGTATCTATTTTAGTTAAAAAACCATGACCAAACCATACCGATTTGACCTCAAAAAGCCCAATAATTAATTAGTTAATCGAAACCCCAGAAAATCTTATTTTCAGGCTCTTTCCCCAAATAATACAATTTTTACAGGTTTTTGCAGTTAAAGGTCATATTTTCAGGCTAAACCCAGCTCAAAACATAACTTGCCATTGACACAACCTTGACTGAGAAAATGGATTTTCAGAATCGGCCTTTTTGCAGCATAAGGTTTTAATAGATCTTGAAAAATTCTTATTAAAAAAAAAGAAAAAAACACAATCTGGTTTTGCTCCAAATAACTCCTTAAATGACAAACCCAAAAAAGGTAAATGTCCTTAAAGTGATCCTGACACTAAAAAAGTACATTTTAAAATATGAATGTGCATTAACAGTTACCTATAGGTCATGTTGAACATTTTATGGAGAGGTTTGTTTTTGTAAGTAATTGTTAGCTGAAGTTTCTAAACCTGACTGTTTTGACAACCTGGCTGTCCCATCTCAGCCTGTCAGTTTGAGTTTCTAATGCTAACAGACTCGCTTCACAAATATAGCAGCCCCCTCATACTCAAAAATGGGGCATCAGTCAGGTGATGTAAAAGCATTGTACACATATTTTATGGCAAATGTATAAAAAGCTTTCAAAGGCAATATTATGATAGATTTTAAAAAAGTTTCTTTTGTGGTGTCAGTATCTCTATAAACCCCCCTGAGTTTTTTTGTAAATAAAATTTAAACTCCAAAGTCTGAAGTTTAAAACATGTCATTTTCTACGTACAAACTAGGACTCTTCTCAATAATTTGTTACCCAGCATGCATAGAAACCATATCACCTATTGAAGCATTGACATGAAAATGCTGCATACAGAATTTTAAAAGCACAAAATATAACAAAAAACACTTAGGGGCTGATTTACTAAGGGTCAAATTTAAATTTGAAAAAAATTTGAATTTCAAAAATTTGAATTTTGAATTAATTTTGGCCTACTTAGACTATAGAATAGCCCAAAATTTGAATTGAAAAAATTTGAATATTCGAATTTCGAAGTACTGGCCCCTTTTAAAATCTTTCGAATTTGTCTCTCACAGAATTTGTCCTGAGATTTTTTTTAAGTTCTGAGAATTCGAAGGATTTTGGTGAAAAATCGTTCAATCAAATTATTTGAACGATTTTCATTTGATCGAATATGGCCGTTTTTCAATCGAATTTCTTTTTTGTGTCGGAGCTCTCTGCACTTCTCTGCAATTTCCAATTTAAAAATCAGAATTCCGTCTCTCTAGGTTACTGATATTGGCACCATTTCTAGAAAGCTACAACATTTCCCTTCAGGTTAATGGCACATGGGCTATTTTCTCTGCTGGAGTATACAGCAGACAGATTAAGCATCAAGCAGGCAACCACAAAAAGCATATATTAATGCCACTTCCTTCCACAGTAATCTGAGAGGCTGACTTCTGCTCAGAAATACAGAAAACACATATTTTGAGCTTTCTACTACCTACATAACGTCTAAAACATGGGGGGAGGCGCATTTATGATTATTCCGTTCCCAGGTTCAGGTAAAAAACAAAAATCAGAAAAAGAGATCTTTTAACTCACTTGTGTTTTCTAGCTTTGATTTTTCCATTGTTTTTCTCAGTCTGGGTTTTTTCCCTCACAATCACGTTTTTGTGTTTAAAGGGATCCTGTCATGGGAAAATGCATCAGTTAATAGTGCTGCTCCAGAAGAATTATGCACTGAAATCCATTTCTCAAAAGAGCAAACAGATTTTTTTATTTCATTTTGAAATCTGACGGGGCTAGACATTTTGTCAATTTCCCAGCTGCCCCAAGTCATGTGACTTGTGCTCTGATAAACTTCAATCACTCTTTACTGCTGTACTGCAAGTTGGAGTGATATCACCCCCTCCCTTTCCCCCACCCAGCAGCCTAACAAAAGAACAATGGGAAGGTAACCAGATAACAGCTCCCTAACACAAGATAACAGCTGCCTGGTATATCTAAGAACAGCACTCAATAGTAAAACCCATGTCCCACTGCGTACTATTAAGTTACATTGAGAATGAAAAACAACAGCCTGCCAGAAAGCAGTTCCCTCCTAAAGTGCTGGCACAAGTCACATGACTGGGGCAGCTGGGAAATTGACAAAATGGCTAGCTCCATGTCAGATTTCAAAACTGAATATAAAAAGATCTATTTGCTCTTTTGAGAAATGGATTTCAGTGCAGAAGTCTACTGGAGCAGCACTATTAACTGATGTGTTTAAAAAAAAAAAAAAAAAACATGTTTTCCTTTAAATATAGCTTACCTGGTATGATTAGCACTTTAACTAGAAAATTTTTGACATTTATTCCCTAGTCATGGGGAATAAACAGAATATAGTTATTGTAGTAGTGATGTGTGGAACCCCCAAGCCTGCCCCGCCCCCTTTCCTGATGTCAAAGATGGACGAGAGAGCGCTACGAAATATATTGGCGCTATAGAAATACGTTAATAAGAAATGGAGGTGCCAGCCAAGTTTGCACTGGGCGTGGGTCAAGTTTTTGTCAACCTGTACATCACTAGTAATTAGTTGGCTGGTTAAAAATGAGTTAATTGTCTAAGATGTTTTTACTTACATAGCACTATTTAGGTATGCAGCGCTGTATATTTAACTACATTCATGATTACATTTAAGAGATTAGATTTAACTTTTAAAGTGGACCTGTCACCCCAAAAAATATTCAAAATCATATTTTATCACATTAGTCAAGCAAAATGAACATTAATTACACTATATAAATTATTTTAATCTTGTTTTCTTCAGTCTGGGAATTCATAATTATAGCAAACAGGCAGGAGCCATTTTGTGGACACTGTTATTAAGACAAGCCTTGCATCATATGAGAATATTGTTTGTGCACCAGAATGGGGGACCCGATGTCTATCCCCATGTCCTGGCTACACAATTAAATGGTTAAAAGAACTGGGGGGATGTGTGGGGAGCAGTGGCATCTAGGAAGTGCTGAATGGAAAGTGAAAGTAATTGTCTGCCCCGCCTCTATGCCTAAGGCATAGAGGAGTGGCAGACAATATTTGATTGACAGCTGAGATTTTTAAATGAGCTTAAAACAGCTATGAATGCTTTAATACAAATTTGAAATTGGATTTCATGCTTAATTTGAAAAGGAATTTTATTATACAGAATTTTGTGTCTGGGTGACGGGTCCACTTTAAGAGAGCTCCGCAAAGACTGGACAAGTAACATCCATATAGTTAAACAGTAATTATACAAAAACTATAAAATTGTAATAGAAATGAATTGCTGAACATTTTCCTTTATTCTACAAAATTGCTGGAAAGTATGCTACTCTTACAGTTTCTGACCAGAAAACTATATTTATAACCTCTTTTGCTCTTTTTAATGCCTGCTTCTCCTATTACACATGAACTGCTTGCCTAGATACAGCTGTGAAGGCTGTGGTGAGTGATCTGGAAACCATTTAACAGTTGTTATTCTTAACAACAAAATCTGTATTATCCCTAATAACCATAAAAATATTACTTTATTTCACACTGACATATCACTAACATTTCTTATTAGAATATGTATCTATTTTACCCAACCTTTCCTGTGAATATAGTGGATCATGATGATATGCATTCCGAGTCAAATAGGGGCAAATTTATAAACATTAAAATTATTGAGTTTTGTTCCGAATTTCAAAGTAGTCCAACTCAAAGTTCAAAAACAGTTCTTAAAAACAGTGAAATCACATTCTACACTTCATTTAATGAGTCTGCCAAATTTCAAATTAATCTGGAATACTCCAATTGAAAATAGCTTGACATTTGAAAATACATCTCCAATTAACTTCTACATGAACTTTCCATCTTTTAGATGCCAATTCTTTTTTTTTTTTCATTCGAGGTTGAGTTTTTTTTTTATAGTAAGTCATCTCAAATTTAGTTTCAGAATTTTTAATTTATGATTTTTGCCTCGAAAAACTTGAAGCAAGGTACTGTATAAACTTGAATTTGAATGTGATAAATCTGCTCCATAGACACTACATTTGGGGTGATACGCTTTAAGGAATTGTATTTCCTGTCACTTTTTCTGTGAACACGACGATATGAGATGTGAAAGATTAACAATCAGATTGGACATGGCTCCCTATATCCATGAGAAATCCCAGAACAAGGGAGGGCTAGTTGTGTGGCTATATTCACTATTCAGTCATTAGGTATGTGTGGTATAAATGGATCTGTGTAGTGTCACATTGCTAACTCATCTAGTCATTAGGTCACTGATGCAAACCATTTTTTCATCAGAAATGGGCAAAATTTTATGACAAACTTCATTCTTGTGGCTAATTGCCAACAAAACAATACATAAATATTCTACTAGATAAAACATTTTGAGTAATGTTGCTTAGAATGCAAGGATTCAACCCATGGTTTCAGATTTCTATCACTACACCATCACCTCTGATATACTTGCCATTGTATTCCAACAATATAGACACCTTGCTAAAATGGGTAAAAGCCTTACCGCTTCACCACATACTCGCCAGTTCTTTTACCAACTTCCTTAAATTTCATGCATTTGCTCACTATTAAGGTGGCCATACACGATGAGATCCGCCGATATGCCCACCTTGAGGTGGGCGATATCAGGCTGATCCAATTGTGGGCCCTATGTAGGATCGCACGACCACATCAAAAAACAGATGCGGCTGTGATCTGACAGGATCTTTAGTTATCGATCAGGTAAGCACGTCGGAGGGCCCCGTGCACAGGCCGATAAGCTGCCAACTCAGTCTGCTTTATCGGCCCATGTATGGCCACCTTTACTCACAGTTTCAGATTCATTGTGTGAAAAAAGGATA
>CM044437.1:110108874-110129543 GCA_024363595.1 Xenopus borealis
ATATATATATATATATATATATGCAGCAGACCCTCCTGTTCTGATTTGCCCAGAAAAATGTGCACCAGTACCTGCACCCCTTTATTAAGCATTGCTTGTGCACCTGACCCCAGGCAAACAGGAGAGGAGGTCGGTTGTGCAGGAAAAACCACAGACAACATGGATTTGAACAGAGACAAACGGCTGAAACATGTTTTGTGCTGCTTTCTGTAGCAAGGTACACAGCAGCCATTCTTATCCGCACAAATGTTAAGGGGTACTTTGCTCTGGCAATAAATGGCAATTTTGACACGTTATTAGAATCTGTAATGTGTATACATGAACATTCTTTGCTACTTTGTACTGTAACATACTGGCCCGTTTTACAAAAAGGTAAAGCAGCCATTTTGCACCATCATTACACATTGAAAGTTGCATATTTATCCTAGATTATGTCCATGACAACACTATAATAATGTTGATAACATTTTATTTTTTTTTTGTTCGTCTCTCGCAATTGTTTAACTTTTGCCTCATTCCTTCATCCTTCTGTACCTGTGGATCAGTCTGCATTTAAAAAAACTGAAGATTATTATAGACATTTAATGGGAGTAATGCAATATTTTGCTGCTATATGTAATTGGCATCATTGCATTTAATTTTAGTTTGTGCTAGATCAATGAAGAATTTGACACGCAATCATTTCTGACATTGGATTAATAAGGCACACTTATGAAATGTGGGGCTGTATATATTTCGGTGTAACATGCTCAATGCTTTTTACTTGGAGGGGAATGTTGCCATGTATGTATGCTGTGTTGTTGGTAGGTTAACATGACAACATCAGATATGTAAAACATCCACATAATGCTTGGCTAATCCCCAATTATATGTGTGCTGCAGACTGCACTGATTTCTATGCCGTCTTGTAGTATATAAACACAACTTTGCCAACCCAGACAAAATCTAAAAGCAAAGAATGATGCTTACTTGCAGGAAACCGACATAATTTACAGGTACACTTACTTACTACAGGTAAGTGAAATTAGGAATATATTGCTTTATTTCCACTTCCACCTAAATTAAAGGGAAACCAAAACATTTCAGATAGTACAACAGATATAATTTTTGCAGTTGCTTTCTACTTTTTATTTTAATTAAATTTTTCACATAACTTGTAAACTGTTGTATTTTGATACATTAGTTGATACATTTCTTATCTTTTTCCCTGTTGAACAGAATCCTGCATTACATTAAAGGCAGATCTTGTACAATAGTTTCTAATTTAAAAATGTATCTGTTGCAAAATGTAACTATTCAGACTCCTAGATTACCAAGATAGTAGACTAAAATTTCACAGAGATAAACACTTAAATTTAGAAAACCAATCAAACCTATAGAAAGCTATTGGGGGGGTTATTTCTAGTGAATGTAAATCTGGTGCTTAAACTTAGCTTGCGATGAAGAAAGCAAGCAATTTTATTATTGTTCTGTGCTTTTGTTTTTTAGATTCATCTTTGCAGTATGTTAGCCTTCACTTGATATTGCATTTATAGCCTTTGATGCAGTAACATTAAAAATGTTAATAAAATACATTACACAAGTCTTAGTGGCTACATTTCATTAAGCTTTTATTTTCTTTAAAATAAGAATGGCTTTCCCCTCACAATCTCTCAGCAGATACTGTTTTGATACAATTGTCCCCCCCCCCCATAATAGAGGCAAATGGGTTCTCCAACAAAGCAGAATCAATGTATTTTGTTTTTTAAATTCAAAGCACCTGTTTTATACAGCTCCTTATTTATTTGATTTTCTGTTATATCAGCCACATGCATCCCAATCAGCAGTCTTTCCAATAAAGCATTTTTTAATCCTACTTTATCTAGTCCTATGGTGGGGGTGACTTGCTGGTTATACTTTATTGTAAAAAGCACGGCAATGCTTTACAGAGATGATACATCGGTTTGTCTGTTCTAGTAGAGCAGTGATCCCCAACCAGTAGCTTGTGAGCAAGATGTTGCTCACCAACCCCTTGGATGTTACTCTCGGGGTCCTCAGCAGTTGCTTACTTTTTAATTCCAAGCTTGAAAGCAAGTTTTTAATTTCATAAAAATTAAGTATATTGCCAAGTAGAGCCTCTTATAGGCTGCCAGTCCACATAGGGGCTACCAAATAGCCAATAACATCCCTTAATTTGCACCCCAATGGACATTTTCACGCTTGTGTTGCTCCCCAACTCTTTTTACATTTGAATGTGGCTCACTGATAAAAAAGTTTGGGGACCCTTGTAGTAGAGCATTGGTTCCTGTCTCTTGCGCGTATCAGGATTCTCCTAAACTTAATGTATTTTTGTGGAATGTGGGATTATCTGGAGGAAACCCACACAAGCATGTTGAGAACATACAACTACTAGTAACTACTATGAGTGCAGAGGGTGCAACTGTCTTTAGCAGACCCGAAGGGGGTATGTGCCTGGTTAGATCTGTGCAAGAATGGAGAGCAGAAAGTGAGGCTGTCCGTGTCTGGAGGGGAGTGGGTTGGAGGCCGAGGGAATAAGCCAGTATGTTTTATTTAAGTGGCCATATACAGTATCCATATGGATAAGAAATGTCTATTACTAAAGGTTGAGCAGGACTGTGCTATTAGTAGGGATGCACCAAATCTATTATTTGGGATTCGGTCAAATCTTTCATGAAAGCTACAGCCTAATAATGAACTGAATCCAAATCCTAATTTGCATCTGCCAAGGGAAAGGGAAAACGTGGTAACAGCATTTTTTTTAACTTCCTTGTTTTGTGACCGTTACTCTAATGTACTTATGCAAATTAGGATTCAGTTTAGCCAGGCACGAGGGTTCAGCCGAATCCTGCTGAAAAAAGACTGAATACCGAACCAAATCCTGGATTCGGTGCATCCCTAGCTATTCATTCAATTAAAAAGTGCCCCATTGATCCCAATGTTGTTAATGGGAAAAAAAGATAAATATATAGGAAGGCCAGTATTTTTTTTTTTTCAAGAAAAGGTGGCAACCCTACCCCCAATCCAGCTGCACTTGCCCAAACACACTGATCAGGCTAATATTGCCAGAGCATGGAGAACTGGATGTCGGTCGTGTTGGCCTGGCTGCAGTGTGATCTTCCATTGGCTGCAGTACTGATAATGGTATTTTATGTATAGATTATACAACCCCTAGACTCATGCAACCACAGGACGTCCTGACTTCTCCATAGAACTGGTACACATTGGGAGGTGGGGTTAGCAAGGAGGTAAGATTTTATTAAGATTCAAGCTAGGAAATTCCTGATTTGGGTAATTGAATCCCATTTCTTTTTATATAGTTTGCCTGCAATGGTAAACCATTTTTCCCCCAAAATGTATTGGTTAATAGTACTGCCCCCGTGCTGCTTGCTCACTCAAATCCATTTTTCAAAAGTGCAAACAGATTTTTTTATATTTCAGTTTGAAATTTGACATGGGGTTAGACATATTGTCAATTTCCCAGCTGCCTCATGTCATGTGACTTGTGTTCTGATAAACTTCAGTCACTCTTTACTGCTGTACTTCAAGTTGGAGTGATATCAACCCCCCTCCCTTTCTCCCCCTAGCAGCCTAACAGAACAATGAGAAGGTAACCAGATAACCGCTCCCTAACACAAGATAACTGCCTGGTAGATCCAAGAAAAAACCCATGTTCCACTGATACTCCTTCAGTTACACTGAGAAGGAAAAACAGCCTACCAGAAAACGGTTGCATCCTAAAGTGCTGGCACAAGTCACATGACATGGGGCAGCTGGCAAATTGACAAAATGTCTAGCCCCATGTCAGTTTGCTCTTTTGATAAATTGATTTTAGTGCAGAGGTCTGCTGGAGTAGCACTATTAATTGATGTATTTTGAAAAAAATTTTTTTTTCCCATAACAGTATCCCTTTAATATTGTGTTAAACGTCATATGATAGAATGCATTTCTATGGGGGAACGTAGCAAAACTGAAAACATACACAAATTTGAGACATACCATTTGCAAAACTGTTTCTGTTCATCCCTTTGGGATTTTTAGAAGCGTATTAATCAAATAATGAGATTTAATCAGTAAACCCTACTGAATGCAGGAAGACTGACTATACCTGGGCCCAGAATTCTCCATGTCACAATTGCGAATGAGTAGGTATAAATTTGTCTAAAATTGATGAAGTGAAATGTGTTACAGTATTTGTGCATGGGAGCCCTAACAAAGAGTCTGGCCCCAGTTTTACCTTACCAGTCAGAACATACACTATACATTCGTTGCTTCCTCTGCAGATGTTAATATTGATAATCTCTTTTTAACACCATAAAGTAACACTGCTTTTGTTGAAATGCTAGCAGCTCTCAAATATTAGGTGGTTAGCAACAGCAATTCTGCTGTGAATGTAAAACAATACATGGTGGTGTTCATGGCATATTGACCTCCGATTTGTGATTATGGGGATTTCCTATTTGTACTCCTATATCAAAAATGTATGTAAAATGTATACAATAATATATTTAGTAATGCATTGATTTCACTGTAATTGTTTTGTCATTTTAATTTATTTTAAACCACCATAGAGTTTTTTTTTAAATGGAACAGTTTATGCATATACATCTTGTATGAGTATACTTTCCAATACTCAATTTCCTAGAAGCTGCATCCACCTCCAACCCCTCTCCTATTCCTAACCATAATTTTTTTTCTATCCCATCTGTCTGTTGCTGGGCAGACTTTTCCATTCCGTCCTCCTTCGAACATTCAGTTTTCTGCTGTTTGTCATGATTGGTGTGCATAATGTGAGGCCCGGCCACCAATGATAGAGACTATGCAAATCAGCCAGTGTCTGACATCAGACAGGTTTGGTATAACTTGTTTGCTGGGAGAGCAGATATATGATGGCACCATGGCTGCAGGGGGCTCCCTTTCTGGTATGTTTTCATATTTTCTGAAGCCATATACTAATTAATTTTTTTTCAGTTTTAGGATCCTGCATCAAGGTGTAGCTGTACAACGTACAACCAGCATTTAAGCAAGCGATTTATCTCATTCTAATGATTTAAAAAATATATATTTCAATTGACTTGGTTGCATTTTCTGATGCACTTTTGGGCCAGAAAGAAGGCACAGAATATTTAGGGCTTACAAAAGTCTTACAACTATAAAGAAAATGGCTTAAAGCTATGAAATAAATCCCTTAACGCTGAACACACTATAGTATGCAATTCTGCCATCTTAGTCTGAAATTGTTGCCTACTGCGGTGAATTTGTTACAGCACCCCCACATGTTGATGCAAAGAACTACATCCGTAAAATTCGAATTTTTTTATAGTCAAAACTGTCAAATTTGACTAAGGAATTATCCAAACTCAATTTGAGTGTTTTTTTTTTTTTATACGATTTTCGAGATTTATCATACTCTGGCCCTTTAAGAATTTGAATTTGACTATTTGCCACCTAAAAACATGCCAAATTACTGCTTAAATCAATGGGGGAAGTCCAGGGATCAATTTGGAAAGGTTTGCAGCCTTCCTGACATAAAAAAAACTCAGAGTTTGATCGAATTTGATTTGAGTTTTCGCATTGTTTAAATTAGTTCGTTTTAATAATTCGATTTTATTAATACATTTCGCCAGGTCAAATTTTTAACTCATTTGAATTTATGGGAATTTAAATGTGCCTTGATAAGTGTCTTTGAGGACTGATAACCCTGGGAAAATGAATCCTGTGTGAGTCTGGGCATTCGCTTAAGGAGAATTCAGGTGGTGGACAAAGAACAAGACTGTACTTTTTTTGTTTTTTTTTTTTTAAGATCTAATTCACTTTTTATAACAAAAGAAGAGGCACCCAAAAAGGCCCAATAGAATGTACAGCAACTGGATTGTACAAAGTGGCAAAAAATAACAAATTCTCATTGTGAAAAGTATGTGCAAGGCAGTTTTGGGTTTTGTCATTGTTAATTATTTTTGGTTTTTGTTTTGTCAACTCACCAGATCAGTGGATTTGATTTATATGAACATCTTGGGATGTGAAATTATTTAAAATAACCTTTGATCGATCTAAAAGGTATCGGGCATAAACCAATACCCATGCAAAAAAGCTTTCCGGTTTCTAAAACATTAAAGGGGTTGTTCACCTTTGAGTTAACTTTTAGTATAATGTAGAGAGTGATATTCTGAGACAATTTGTAATTGGTTTTAATTTTTTATTGTTTATGGTTTTATAGTTATTTGGATTTTTATTCAGCAGCTCTCAATTTGGTATCTAGGGTACAAATTACCCTAGCAACTGTATTGATTTGCATAAGAGACTGTAATATGAATAAGAGAGGGACTGAATGGAATAAGTAATAAAAGGTGGCAATAACAATACATGTGTACCCTTACAGAGCATTTGTTTTTAGATGGTGTCAGTGACCCCCCATTTGAAAGCTGCAAAGAAACAGAAGAATATTGCAAATCATTAAAAAACTTTGAAAAATAATGAAGACCAATTGAAAAGTTTCTTAGAATTGGCCCTTCTACAATATACTAAAAGTTAACTTGAAGGTGAACCACCCCTTTAATGTATCTTCTAGTAAGGTGAAATGTTTAAAGAATGACTTACTTTGACGGTTTGTCATATTTTGCTCTATCATACCTCCCAACATTCTCGAAACAGAGGGACAAAAAGATTTTATGCGTGGAGCGTGGCAATTTTTGTTGGACCACTCCCCCTTTTGCAACCAAACCTCCTAATTACCATGCCCATTTTACAAATTTTGGCAGGTTATGAAAATTTGAACACATTTCTGTAGGTTCTATTACAGTTTTACTAGTGAAGGTGGATTGCCCTTTAAGCTGTGAGCCTTTTATCTAAAACAAATGCATCTACTCTGGGCTCTCTGCCAAGAGCCAGTTAAGTTAGAAACGTTAGAATCTTTTTTTTTTTTTTTTTTGGCTGGTCAGTGCAGAAAAATTGGGACTTTCCAGTACAAATGAGGTTGGGTTACAAATGAGGGTTGGGTTTTGCTGTCAAGAGGGACTGTCCCTCTCAAAACACGACATACCGGACGTTAGATGCTGAATGTGCTCATGTAGGAGGTTGTTTCACCCCTATCATCGCTGAAGCTGTGATTGATGCTCCACCTTTTTGCATTTATGCAGATATCGCTTTAAGTGAGTGCATTCTGTCTATTACCTTTTCATAGGTGAACATTTCCTAGTATTACATTATTTTTAAGATGTATCTGAAGAATTCCTTCAATTAGTGTGTAATATGGCAGCTCCCAAGAATACACTTTTGATAGACACACAAACTGTTCTACAGCTGTTGTATTTATAGTTGTTTATTTTCATAGTGTTCTATGGGGCAAGTCTGTTGCCTCCACAAAGATCTGTAAAACCCATTTATTCACTGCTAAACATTGTGGTGACAAATTAGAGTGACAGTGCTAAATGAGAATACATTTAAAAGTTGTATAATTCTTCTATGACTTTCCAATTGTGTTCTGTCAGGGGCAAAAAGTAATTTATTCAAATTTTAATAAAACAACCTAGTTATTTTACTACTCGTACCTTTCGGCAACCACTATAATTACATTTTATGAAACGCCGAGCATAACTTTTTTTAATATTGGGTGTTTTCCTCTTGGTTCCAGACACATCATGTGATCATAATCCTTTATTATGCTATCTGTTACTTTTTCCTTTTTTTCCATTTTAGGGTAGGATTGTCTAAAATATATTGCATAAGGTAATGTATTAAACAGTCTGAAGTTTGCTGCTAATAACCCATAGCAACCAAGCAGTGGCTAGCATCTGTTTGGTATGCATCAGTAACTAGATGTTCCATTATTATTATTATTATTATTATTATTATTATTATTATTATTATTATTATTACATTCTTGTTAGTTTGTATGCTTCCATTTCAGAGTTAGTCTAAAGTAAATCTGAGTTGCCTTCAGAAATAAATGTGTACTTCTGGGATATATAAAATACCAGTAAGGAATTTGCTTGGAACCCCTCTCTTGCAGGCATATAGCACATGTTTTATAGACACAGACTTTTCAAAAAAATTTTGTGACTCCAGTTTAACACACTTGTAATGTTTAGCCACACATTCTTCTAACAAACTTAACTACAGTTCCATATTGTGTGACGTTTTTAAACACGCAGAAAAATTGATATAAAAATTAATCAAATACTTTTAAAATAGATTGCATCGACTTTAAAATAATACAACAAAGTGGTCTGTGAATGCAGAGGGAATGCATTACTACAGTGTGTTTTTATTTGATGGTGATTAGTTTAATGCAAGAGAATTCGGTTATTATGTTAAAGGTATACTATAAATGGGAAACTTTTTTTTTTTTTTCAAAATGCATCAAATAGTGCTGCTCCAGCAGAATTCTGCACTGAAATCCATTTCTCAAAAGAGCAAAACATTTATTTATGTTTTATTTTGAAATCTGACATGATGCTAGGCATATTGTCAGTTTCCCAGCTGCCCCTAGTCATGTGACTTGTGCTCTAATAAACTTCAGTCACTCTTTACTGCTGTACTTCAGGGTAAAGGCAAACAGGGAGATTAGTAGCCCGGCGACAAATCTCTTCTTTGGGGCGACAATTTCCCTGACCTGCCTTCCCATCGGCTAATATGAAAATTCTGCAGCGGGATGGCACTCGCAGCCCTCCGTTTTCCGAAGTCGCCTGAAGTTTTCTCGTGAGGCGACTTCGGAAAACGAAGCACAGAGACTGCCATCATGCTGCAGATTTTTCATTCTAGCCAGGGGGAAGGCAGAGAAAGGCAGTTCAGGGAGATTGTCACCCCCAAAGAAGAGGAGATTAGTCGCCAGGGGAACTAATCTCCCTGAATCTGTCCGTGCGGCTCTACCCTCAAGTTGAAGTGATATCACCCCCCTCCCTTTCACTTCCAGTATCCTAACAGAGCAATGGGAAGGTAACCAGATAGCAGCTACCTAACACAAGATAACAGCTGCTTGGTAGATCTATAGAACAGCACTCAATGGTTAAAAATAGGAGAAACGGCCTGCCAGAAAGCAGTTCCATCCTAAAGTGCTGGCTCTTTCTGAAAGCACAACACCAGGCAAAATGACCTGAGATGGCTGCCTACGCTCCAATATTACAATTTAAAAAAAAAAATACACTTGCTGGTTCAGGAATTAAATGTTCTATTGTAGAGTGAATTATTTGCAGTGTAAACCATGTAATTTAGAAATAAAAACATCATAAAAATCCCTTTTAAGATGATACATTTTCACCTGATTTTGCGTGGGCCACTTTTTTCCACCCATAGGGCAGTAATAATGTCAGATAAGTAATTTAGGTTGATTTTAAAAGTTGAATGACTTTTGAACTAAAATACCTTCATAAATGGTATTGCTGTTGTAGTGCTGTGCTTTTTCTACCCACAAACAATTTTAGATGTAATTGTTTATACAGCAGTCTCACTGCCCTTTGCAGGTAGTATTCTGTCTTGTTTGTGCTCCTTTTTGGTCTTTGTCTACTACCTGCAGCGTGATCTCAAGCTGTGCCTATCTGTTGGAAAGGCAGTTGGCTCTGCTAACCGTTAACTTTAAATTCTGAGGTTATGATTGGTCCTGTTCCCACAGATAAAATACTTAAAATTGCGCCAAGTTTGTTCTGATCTTTCCCTTGAAAGTTGTACAGGTTAAAACTTTACCATAAATGCTTATGCCATTGACACCCTGGCTACCTAACAGCAGATAATAAAGTCGGAGTTCTTGAGAAATGTAGGGAAGGGGGAAAATAGTTCTGAATTGTGTGGGATTCCTTATTTATATAGACCAGTGATGATGTTGCTCCCAGTGGCCTCAAAGCAGGTGCTTATTTTTAAATTCCAGGCTTTTAGGCAAGTTTTGGTTGCATTAAAAAACAGAAGTCCTGCCAAACATTCTCTCCTGTAGGCTGCCAGTCCATATAGGGGTTACCAAAAAGCCAATCAGAGCTCTTATTTGACATCCCCATGGACTTTTTCATGCTTGTGTTGCTCTCCAACTCTATTTTAAAATTTTAAATGTGGATCACGAGCAAAAAAAGGTTGGGGATCCCTGATATAGACACATTCTGCGGCACTTTACAGAGATTATACAGGATTCACATCAGTCCCTGCCCCAGTGGGAAGCTTACAATCAATCTGTCCCATTTATATATTTCCTGGGGTGTGGGAATAAGAGTACCCAGAATATACCCACACAGACTGGGAGAATATACGAGCCCCTGAATATCTTGAATCAAATCTAGGGCCAAAACAATATCTCCTATTTATATAGCATTGACATTACGCAGAACTTTATAGACACTGTTCATTTATATCCGGTTCTGCCCCAGTGAAGCTTTAAAACACACACACACCAACCAATCTCTCATATTATATCCCTAGAAAAATCACCTAGATGGATGTTGATGTTAAGATCTATACCATCACATATAGCAAGAGTACATGTCCTAAGAGTATTTGTTCGATAAATAACATTTTGCTAGGCCACCTGTAACCCCATTTGTCGACATACTATTTGATCTATCCAATCACATAGCAAGGTGCTGGCTTATTTTCCATTTCTACATCTCAGATGTCATTGTTCTTCATTTTACAGACATTTGTCTGCTACAGTTGATATTTGAATGCATTCTAAGCCTTATGCACACATATGCTAATTTTGGCTAACTAGGGCGAGGTTTGCCCTGGTTTTAAATTTAGGCTTAGAAACAATTCACTTGCCTGCCTTAGAAAGCAGCAAAACTTGCAGAAAGTGCTGAAAAAGCCAGATTCTGGCCTGGGATGTGCAACTTCCTCATTCTCTATATTCAATTTATTGTTGAGACTGCTGTTACCATAGAATAGTGTTGCAGTGCTTGGGGGAAGTTTTACTCAGAAACAACCCTTAACCAGAGAGAACAGGGCAAAGTAAAATGTCTGGGCCCCCCATTTCGGGAAAAAAAGTTCTGCTTTTGCGGAGTTTGGGCTCCAGAGAGTACTTTGGGTGCATAAATAATGAGCATCAATAAGCTTCCTCAATAAGATAAACTTGCACCACCTAGTGAGAGAAGTCTGGGATACACATGGTGCAGCTAACCTACAGTACTAGAAGTTACTCTGGGATAGTGCATGCATAGCTTATTTATAGCTTCCCTGTTTGACTATAGATTTGGTATCTTGCTATTTAACCCATCTTCACTATTCTGTTTTCTGTGTTGTCTGGGCATTTCTTTTTAAGAGAAACATTTGTTTTTTATATAGGTTGATGTTATGTTAACTGCTCATTCTCCGTGAGGGTATGTAAGCAAATAGGTATATGAGTAAGAAAATAGGTATATGAATCTTTTCTGGTGTGTTTTACACCACTTCCCCTCTGGTGCTTTGTTCGTAGCATTGCCTATAAAGGTTAGTAAAGCACCACCTGCTGGATTATTGTCTTTATAGCAGGTGTTTTTATTAAAAATACGCAGTTTCTTGGCTTTATCTAAAGTAACTAGTTTGAAACTAAAGTAACTGGTTTGATTAGACACTGTGTAATGTTACAGGGAGTGGTTGCTCCGTTTTTATTACAAATTCCTTTAATGTGGTTGGTCATGAACTTTTTTTTTTTTTTTAAATCCCTTATCTGATTATGCAAATAAGGATTTGGATTTGGTTTTGTATTCGGCTTAATACTTTGGAGGAGTCGACCAAATCCAAATACTATGGATTAGTTGCATCCGATAAAATAATCTTGAATTTCTGATAATCACATGTAAGATTTGATAGGGGTTATAATAAGAAGACCACTTTCCCACAAAGTAAGGGGCAGATTTACGAAGGGTCGGAAAAAATTTCGATGTAATTTTTGGGTACTTCGACCATCGACAGTGGCAAAATTCGAATTGAAAAATTTTTAATGAAATTTTAAAATTCGACAATTCAAAAATCGAAGTACTGTCTCTTTAAAAAATTTGAATTCCACCTTAAACCTGCTGAATTGCTATTTTAGCCTATGAGGGACCTCCTGGAACCTTTAAGAAGTGTGTTTGGAACTTTTTGAAATTATAAATTGTTTGGCCAAAATCATTCGAATCAAACAATGCATTTTTGCCTTAAAGATATAGTTGAATAGATAACAAATCTAGGTTTTGTGTGAAGTGTCTTTATCTTTGAACATTTTTGCTTCCATGGATGTACTACATGAAGCAATTGTACTGCCCTCATCTCTCCTGTGTATACAGCTTTCTAGCAGAGCCTTCTCTTCCCTTGTTGCCAGGCAAGTTTATGCTGTCATACAGCTGGTTGGTTGTTTCTGTGAGCAGCTCATATGAGCAGACATGTTTAAGCCTATCAGAGGACGTTCTTCTAGTATTCCCTGTTTGCTGCTATACAGTGACCTCACTCTATAAACTGAAACATGTCAAATTTGCTGAAGGAAAGTCTACAGCCTCCAGGTTCCACCTAATAGTTTAGAATTGTGGGAAATAAGAGTGCTCGTTAGAACCTTCTGTGTTCATGTTTCTTTTTTTTTTCTTTTTTTTTTAAATCAATCAATTATTTATCAATCTATATATATCCATATAACTGCATATTATTAAAGTAAGCAGGTCAGAGGCTTACCAGTGATCTGAATATATATCAGAAGTGCGCTGTACATAGCTTCATGCTATTTTACATTATGTGTGGCTTTTATTATAATGCTGACATTTTAAACAAGGTAAAAAAAAATTCTGGTGACATGAAATGAATAATACATTAATAAGTGTAAATTTTTGGGCAGACCTTACCCTCACGTGGGCGAGAACACTAAGTTTATAACCAGTCCTAGAATTCCTAAAAATGACTGTACCCAAATCAAATGCTCTAGAGGTTCATTGGATGGTTATTTTAAATAGCCATCATTGCTACTTTGTGTTTTTGTGTAATATAACCTCAAGTGCCTGCTGGATTTGTTGATTTAAAAGTATAGCATAGAAAGGCAAGTTATTGGCTTGCACAGATATGAGTAGTCCCCTTTTTGCATGCAATCCTCCTTTTTGCCTTCAGTTAGTTGACTGCTTCTCTCCTGCATTCTTGTTCAGTAGTGGCTGCAGGGAGCACTCTTGTGGATATGGCTGGGAATTTTTCCTGTTCCGTACAGGCAAGGGCCATGATATCTGAACAATGTACAACAGGGCCCTTTGCTTTAAAAGGTTTGTATGCTCCTACAATGAAGGGGTCTTTAAAGTCCATTATAGGTGCATGGTTCTGGGTAATGTTGAGCTTCAGCTTTTGTGTAATGTATTTTTAGTGAAAAGGTTTGACTTGCTTTAATTATAATTTAGCTTGTATTTCTCTGTTATATTCATACAAGTATTTTATATTTATATGTATTTTATATTTGTTATAGGGAAAAGATTATGATATAAATCTGTTATAGTGTTTTTTCAAGGTTTAGCATATTTATGTGATGCTAATTGTGCATCTGTGTGTGTGTATAATATGCAGTGAGAGCTTGAGAAAGAGAGAAAATATTAAAGCTGCTTTATTTTAAATGAAATTAGAGATCTGTTGGTGTGTTGTAAGCATTTCTTTTCTCAGAAAAAAATATAAATAGCAAATAGACATATGCTGAATTCCCAGTGTGCCAGATTTTTCTTCAACCTACCTAAGTTGGTATTGTTTATGTGAGGAGAAATGTATCCGTTTATAATTTATTTTTAGTTAAAATGGTTTATCAAACATTAGTTTGAATATTTCTGTGAAAGTAATAAAAATCCTAATTTAAATCTCCTAACAAAAACAAACTTCTTAAGTGCTCACTCACCCTGTAAGCTATTCCAGCTAGCAGTGAAGATCAATGATATACTGAAACGCTTCAGAGGTTTTTGAGTAATGAAAATGTAAAAATGAGCTTGATGTTGTGAAAAGGTTGACACGTAACATACATTTTACAGTCTTGTCTTTGTGCTTACGCTAAACAGTAGTATAATTATGATTTAGATTTGGATAGTCTGGATAGCACAGTTTCTGTTTGGTTCATATTAATATTCTAGCAATGCATTTGTAATGCTATTTAGAGCTAACCTACTCAACCGATATTTTATGTCAAACTAAACTTGCATAATGCAAACTGTTTCTATTAATTACAGTGCTGCAGTAACTGTTAAGGGGTTATTTAAAACAGAAAGCATTGAATCCAGTTAATATTTCACATCCGTGCAAGTCAACAAATTGCATTCTCTGCTAAACTCTATTTTAATCAACCAAACAAAAAAGCAAAACCGAAACTACAAGTATTTGCAGAATTAGATACTACGGACGTACATCTAATAAAGAAAGAAAAGGACATTTACACAGAGCTATAATAACATCTTTTACAAGCTTTATTTATTTAGATTTTTAAAGTGTGTAAATAGTGTTAAAATACTTTGTGCTTAGGCCACTGTGTTCAAATGCATAAAGAAACCCCGTCATCAACCCAATGGACACAACTGCATGTCAGAATAACCGTAAATTCAAAGATGTAGGCTTTTGAAATTCCTGACATTTTTCCAACCTTGCACTGCACTTTGATTTACAAGCCTCTCTAATGGTCAGTGAGGCTGTTAGATTAGTATTAACATGTATTTATATAGCGCCAAGATATTTCGCATCACTGTAGATTATAGGCATGGCCAACTGTCTATTCATGAGAGAACCCCATTATGTACTAATTTCAGGATCATTTAATTCTGGATCTACGAATTGTTTGACATTTGTTAACACAGTCATGTATTTTTTCATCCCAAAATTAAATTGTTGCCTAAAGAATGAATCTGTATTTCTAAGCAACCTTCTAGTATATGTTTTTTAAAAGTTTTTTGTAAGTGTAATTTATATTGGAAGCAGTGTCTGTTACTTGCTATTATCTACATTTGTGGTTCTGACTTTTGAAACCATTTAGCAAAAATGAGTTATTAACATGAATTTCTATAGCTCCAACATATTTTGTATCGTTGAATATAATAGACTAGCAAAGCATACAAAGTATTGTGAGAACTAGAGACTTGCCTGGTGGAGAGCTGACTTTTTTGCTGCATTGTTTACAATCTAGAGATGAAGAAGGGATACTTTTTATCAATTGCAGTTAATGTTGCAAGTATAGTTATAATGTTTGTTCATTAAAAAAAATTATATGTTACAGGGGCTTAGTGTTGTCTGTATGGAGACTGTCAGGTTAGAATAGGCCATTAAGGCCACATAATTAAAATTAATGCACTGTTTCTGAAGAAATTATTGACGACTTTTTAATTATAGTTTTTACTGCTTTAGTTATGTAGAGTTGGTAACTTGCTGAAGCTAAAATTTGAAGATAGATTAAAGTTCAAAAATGTGTGCACGATAGTGTGTAAAACTAGTAGTTCTGCCTTGACATTTTTAAAATAATGAATTGAAAAGTAAACATTTTGTGTGCCATTTTATTTACAGGTTTAAGATGGATACATCAGAAGAACCTCAAAAAAAAGTTTTCAAAGCTCGGAAAACAATGAAAGCGAGTGATCGTCAACAATTGGACGCAGTGCACAAGGCAAAAGACGAATTGCTCAAGCCAACAGAGGTGAAGCTACTGAATGGAAATCATGAAAATGGGGATATGGATATAATTGCTGAGACAAATTTTGTGGCAGACAGAAAAGAACTTAATGGAATGATCAACATCAATCCTGAGTCCCATGAAGTTCCACTTGTCAAGCTTCCAGACTTCAAAGAAGGTTTAATAAATGTTGACCAAACCAAAGACTTAAAACTAAATATTGAACTTCAGCCTATTGAGAGTCCTGTATGTCAAGACAATGAATCCAATTTGTTGGCGTGTGAAGATAAGGTACCTGTGTCATCTGAAGATCAACATGAAAAAAACAATACTGATGTGGCACAAGAAAGTTTAAAGTCATTAGATAAGACAACCACTAATATTGAATTGTCAGAAGAATTATCTGAGGTCAACAATTCTGGGGAAGAGGAAAGTCATATTGTTTTAGATGGAATTCATGCGTTTGAAGATGATAGCCCTGAGGAAGAGGTAAATGGAAGGGCATTGACAGAAGAAAATATGGATGTAGAGCATGAGGAGCAAGAGAATAATGTCCAAAGAGAAGAAGAAAGTAATGACCTGAAAGAGTCTACAGATGAGCAAGGTGTAGAATCACATGTTGCGGATGGAACGGGAGAACTGTCAAAGGAAGAACTTCAAGAAACTACAGAGAATATAAATCAACAGGAAACCGAACCAGAGGGGGAAACTGAGAATGCAGCCAATATTTCCGAGGATACCAATGATCTAGAAGATGGGCAGCAAGAGGAAGAAGCCACACAGGACATGGATATAGTTCAAAAAGGGGGTTGTTCAGAAGAGAATTTAGAAAATATAGGGACTCCAGCAGGTGACCTTCAGCCAGCTGAAGAGGCTATATCTAGCAGTATGGAGATTGACCAGAGTATAAAAGCTGAAGAGCAAAAATGTTCAGTTGTCCTAGATTCTAATCTAGAAAAATCTGTTCTAGAGGTACAGACAGGATCTGGATTAGAAAGTCCAGACACAATGGAAACTGATGAAATCATTCCAATTCTTGAAAAGCTTGCACCAGTGGAAGATGAGTCTGTGGACTTTGGAAAGACTGATTTAAACTCTGAAAGTGTTGTAGATAATGAAGAAGAAATGGGAGGCAACGAGGAAACCTCACCAAACAAGCAAGATAGTAGAGAATCTCTACCCAGTGAAGCATTCCTTGTTCTTTCTGATGAGGAAGAACCCAGTGATGAACGCTCTTCACCAGTAGTAGAAAAGACATTGGCCCCACAAGGTATATTGCATTGATTTTTTTTCTCTCTATCACGAATATAAGTGTATGTGTTGTGTATCTTGTGTTTAGGTACTTAATAAAAGTGGGAAAATTGCATTTACTTGCATGCTAAATGGAAAGTTTCCCATGAGTAATTTACATCTTGAAACTCATCATCTTTAGCAATACAGAAGAGCATGACATGCCTCTGTATACACCATCGCAGCATCCCTTTAAGTTTTCAACTTATGTGAACTTTTTAGTACTACAGTTCATAGTAGCAGACTGCATATATACATTAGCTTTTTCTGTACTTCAACAGAGTAAAGAATATACTAGAAGTATCTGTATGGCATTACATTCCAAAATAACCCACATGGTTAACAGAATGCATAACCTCAGATTCATCTGTTTCAGAAGTTATTTTTGATTTTCCTGAGACAACATGCAAACACTTTGGAGCACAAATAAATTTACTGTTAAATAGGTTCCTGGGTTTAGTTGCTATATGTTTTTCTTCTTAGATGCAGATGATGATGTCGATGTTGCTGAAAAGTCGGCAGAAAAAGAGGAAGAACAAAAAGAGGAAAATGTGAAGGAACCACAAGTTGAGAGAAGTAAGTCATTGATAGTATCCTTATACATAGCACCATTGTGTTTCATACTGCACATCATTCACTGCTGCCACAGTGATGTAATGCTAAGGGTCTACTACAGGGTGACTTCAAGTGTTGTGTAGATAGCAATAGTCGGCACAACTACTTACACCTAAATTCCTCTTAATTTAAGGTGCACGTTCCCCGGTGGCCACATCCACTGGAACAAGTAACAATTGAAGAAATGGAACAGCACCTCCAGAAGAGCTTCTTTAAATAGAAATGCCTTTTATAGCACATTTTTAGGCATCACAGCGATAAAAGGCCATTTTAGGCCTGAAACGTTGCTGTGATGCTCAAAGATGTGCAATAAAGGCATTTTTATTTAAAGAAGCTCTTCTGGATGTGCTGTTCTATTTCTTCAATTATGACTTGAGCCACCCAGGTGTGATTTATATTCAGAGTGAATGGAGGCAACTGAAGGGGCACTCTTGCATGTGTTCGGATATTTAGATTCCATTAAAATAGTAATTCAAATGCAGAGTAAAAGCTTCAGGACATTAATCGACATTTGTTATTGATAAAATGCACTGTTGTATGTTTAATTGGCACTACTTACCTTCGACCATCTGTATTCAGCAACCGATAAGATTGAAATCATGCAAGTTCCTGATTTCACTTGGGTTTTTGTCAATTAAGTGATCTGGCTTGCTACAAACTGATATCTGAAAAAAATTACTTTTTTTCCATTTTCCGTAAAAAACCCACAATTTTTTTAAAGTGCATATATACATGCCAATAGTCCTACCAGACTGATTTGGCAGCTTATTGGCAGGTCTGCATGACTGATACCTGGCACCTAGTAGCCTGATTACTTTTTCTGTTAGGATGATGTGCATTTTTTAAATTGTCTCCATCTTGAATTGCTCCTTATGCCTTTTGGTCTGTAGGGTAGGGTTTGGGCTACTCAAATACATTTCAATGGAAAAAAAAAAAAAAACTACATTCCATCCCGAGGATAAATGGTCAAGGCGATGGCACTGGTTATTATTTAGCAATCATTTATTTTCATGTGTCGATCACATAAAATTTTTCTTTGCTTATTATGTTGACATATTTGTAGTACTAATATTGGTTACTCAAAATAAAGTTAGCTCTGTTTTTTTCCAGGTGATGTTACTCCAGGTGATATTTCTCTAGGTGAAGTTTCTCGGCGAAAGCGTTCTAAATCAGAGGACCTCGACAATGAAAGCTCAAAGCGACGCCGTTACGATGGGGAAGAGTATGAGGCTGAATTACAAGTGAAGATTACAGCTGGAGATGATCTCAACAAGAAATTGCAGAATGTAAGTAACCATTAGTCAGTAGCTCTCTATTATAGTTCACATCCATCCAAAAGAAAATTTTACGTGTTTAAATTGTCAACCCTGAATAAGCTGAATGGTTTGTCTGCAGGTTATCCAGAAGATGCTTGAGGAGAGGCTGAGCACTTTGCAGTGTGTAGTCTTTGAGAAGACCGTAGCTGATCTTAAGACCAGAGTGGAAAAGATAGAATGCAAAAAACACGAAAATATTTTGTATGCAATACAGGTAAGGCTTTATTGATTATTTATTTTATGTAAATGAATTTGCATTGTCCTGGATTTTTTTAAAGATAAATTTATCACGGCCCTTATAGATTATTCTATTCAAAATAATTTGCTGTACCGATCCTGCATAATGTGAAAATATCTGCTCTGTTTAAAACTGAAGCAAAAAAATCACAGCTAGTTGCTTGGTACACAAATGGTCACAATGGAAATCCCAAAAACAGCAGGGCTGCTGAGTGATGCATGGGACCTCAGACTTATGTGGCAGCATTGCTCTACTCTGCAGATCATACACATAGTTTGAATACAAAAGAACACTGCCACAAAGTGGTACAAACTTAAAGCCGTTATCTAGGCCTACTTTGACTGCCAGTGTATGGGCATGTTTGTGGTAGAGTCCTGCGCGGGTCTATTTTTTGGGACCCTTACCCGCACCCGCAATCCACAACCGGGACCCGCTACCCACATTCTTACCCGCTTGGACCCGCGACCCGACCCGTACCCGCAACCCAAGATCCGCAACCCGGACCCGCTGACCATCAAGAATCAGGAAGTGCTGTCATTGTAAACCGGAAGTGACATCATCGGAAGTAGCCGTGATCAGAAAAAAAGGAGTAAAACAGGAAGTGCTGTCAATCTAAACCGGATGTGACATCATCAGAAGTAGAAATGCTAAGAAAAAGGAGCAAAAATCGCTATAGCGAGGATCCGCGACCCGACCCTCAACCCTCCAACCTGCAGGACCACCGGCCCGCTTCTATACCCGCACCCAGAAATTGTACGAGCAACCCGCAGGGTCCCGCGGGATTTTGCGGGTAACCCGCGGGTACCCGACCCGCTGCAGGACTCTAGTTTGTGGCTTTCAACTCAACTCTTTTATTTAAGTCAGAAGCCCATTGACATGTATATGGGCGCAAAACCAAAGTTATCACATAGGGAATGTAATAAATAACCATTTCCCAAGCATAAAGTTGGGCCTTTAAACTGATTTGTTCATTGACGATGGGCTGAGAAAGGACTTATTTTAGTAGCGTTGATCTGTTTGGCTATGGCCACTTTTACTTACATTGACCATTATGTCCATTCAACCAAAAGCTCTAAAATTAATGTTTAATATGTTTTTTTTTTCTGCCTTAGGCTAAAATTGCAAGGTTGACAAAACGCTTTGGTGCAGCAAAGGAAGACCTTAAGAAACGACCAGAGGTAAAACAAACACTCTCTCTTCAGCAAGTTGTGTTTGATTAAAAACAAACGTGCTTAGATTTGCCAGTGAAATAGGGGACTACTGTCCATTGATGCATTAGCCAAAACTACATTTCAAGTTTAAAACATTCTGGCTATGTGTTGAACTACAGGTAAACATCTTACAATCCAAGAACACCGTTGCATGGCAGCCTTTTATTTACCTAGGTCTACCCTCTATTTTTAAATGTTCAAACTTGGCTTTGCAACATAGTACACTTCATGCAGACATCTTTATACGCGTATGGTACCTTTTATTAAGAATGCTTGGGACCTGGGGTTTTCGGCTTAAGGGGTATTTTTGTAGTTTAGATCACTATACCTTAAAGGACAAGGGATGTTAAACTAAAGAAGTAGTCTAGAAATGTTGTACGTTATGTTTTGGGATTCTCTACCAACCCCATGCAACCACAGCCCTTTAGCAGTAAAGATCTGTTTCTCCAAAGATGCCCCAGTAGCTCCCC
>CM044437.1:110129732-110141886 GCA_024363595.1 Xenopus borealis
ATCAGTCCTGTAGCATCAGCTTATATTACAGACAAACCTCATTTTCTGCTGGATAATTAGCGACGACCCCTAAGCTTGGCTTCTCAGAGCCCACTGAGCATGTGAGTGTCAGACACTTTCCAAGATGGTGACCCCCTGTGACAAGTTTGAAGTCCTGGATCATTGCTGCTATTGACAAGCTGAAACTTAAGGCTGATTTAATAAGTCCAATATATAAAACATGGCATTTATAGTTACTTCTTCTTTAAGTCTACTAAAAGTTCATTCAAGGAGGATTCAACCCTACATTTAAAAAACCCATTCCCACCCAGACCCCCTCCCTCCTCCCTCCCTCCCAAGTGATACCCGGGCAAATGCCCCTAAGTCCATACTAACCCCTCCATGCCAGTTCAGGCATCGGACTTCACAAGCGTCATGTTCAACTGCTTTGGTAATCTTCGGCAATTTTCGTTAGTTTCGGCGTAGTTGTTGCGAAGTGGAAGATTGCTCCAACTGCGCATGCGCCAAAATGCCGTCTCATTCAGAAGATTACCGAAGCAGCTAAAGATGGCGGCCGTGAAGTCTGATGCCTGAATCTGCTAAGAGGGGTAAGTATGGACTTAGGGGGCTTCCGGAAATGTGGCGCTTTCTGGATAACTGGTTTCCACTTAACGGATTCCATACCTGCAGTAATATTTGTGCAATATGTACCTTAATCCCTGTTCTTTTTTACAGTCTTATTTTTTCCACTTCAATTGTTTATATACTTATATTTTTTGCATTTCTTATTTTAACAAAGCAATCTACAGCAGTCCACCCTGCATCCCCAGCAAAAGCTGCAAATGAAGCTTCAACTGGCAATAATTCCCTGACCTACAGGTGAGCCAAGAGTTTTAGAAATCTGCAGCACTGGGCCAAATAAACTGCTCATAAATCTGTAGGTCTCAAAAATATGCTCTGCTTGTGTCATGCATTTATATTTTCATTCTGGCAAATACTCATTTGAGCTTGTTTTTGGAATCTGGACTGTGGTCACTTGCTCACACTTACTCTACTTGGGCCTTCCTGTAATGCTACTTTTTAAATTTCTAGTGTATTGAAGGACAGCTTTGGAAATAAACTGGTTTTCTTTTAAACTGTTAACATCAGTCAGCATAGAATGACATGGGTAACAAGATGGTGATGGAGGTGATAAACAGAGCCCTCCAATGCCTCCTTCTTTTGATAATGTGTAACCTTTGTTGTACCTTTTAAATAAGTTGTAACGCTGGTGATTGTTGATCTGCTTTTTAAATATCTAAAAAAAAAAAGCAACTGCATTGCTGTAAAATTACTTGATTTTCAGTCTTTAATGTCAAATTTTTGTGTAGTCGGTACAGAATCCAGTGGTTAACTCGACCCCCCCACACACAGGAAAAAGTGATTGTGTGAATTTATTTTGGGAAGAATATAGATTTTTCAGATTTTCTTTTGTTTGTTTTATTTTAAAGCAATAATGTCTAAACAGATAATGAGCTCTATATAAACCATCCACTCCCGGCATCTCTGTTTTGTGATGTGTTTGGCTTAAAGATAAGCAGAAATCTATGCAGGGGTTTGTTTATCTTTTCACTTGTAATCTGATTACCTCGCAAGAAATACAACACAAAATACAACACAAAATAATAAGAGTTTTGTTGACAGAAAGGGTTGAGCAGAAGCCTTTCATCGAAAGTTCGCCTTTATATTCTATGCAGAACATTCACCTTTCCATTAATTCTATGCAGTTATATTATCTCTTTGTTCCATTCAAGCTTTACATAGACTGTGACCATAATTACAATGTTTGGTTGTCTTGCTATTTGTACACGGGCAAAAACAAAGGGGCCTATATACTAATATGAGTTTTTCAGTTAACTTTAGCTTTGTCTTGCTCTGTTGCTTTTTTGCCACGTTTTTCATAAAAATCTGCTTTTATAGACTGTCTTGTATAGAAAAGTGTTTTGTGGTCTGTCTTGATGAAATGCATTTATTATTTAGAGGTGGCAGCACAGTGAGGCAAATGCTGGAGTCAAAACGAAATGTTGGAGAGACAGTAGCTACTCTTCAGTCCTCAACCACTGGTAAGGCATTTTCTGTTTCTGTAAACCATAATGCAGATCTTCTTGAGAAACTAATGTTTAAGAGGATTCTATCTACTTAAGATATTAAAAATCTGTTTGCATGTAAAATCAGTTGACCCTAGATTTTAATGTAAATAAATTGTATTTCTAATTCAAGGTCAGCCGTCCGCTCCAACAACATCCAGTTTACTGCATCGTACTCCTAGCACTACCACTCAGGTGTCAGTAAGCCAGTCAACTGCAAATACCAGTCTACAGGCAAGGGCGCCTCCTGACTGGAAACTAATTCAACAAAGAAGTAAGTTTGGTGTGACTTCCATTTTCTAACCTGCAGATCCCTTATTACATCCAGAGTGCCATGTTGGCTGTAAATCTTCTGAATTGTGCATTCTAGGCATAAATCGTATCTAATGGAGTAGTGTCATACTAGGTGTAAATTTTATTCCTTCGTCTAGCATTTTATCTTTCAATTTTGAGAAGTTTTTGTTGTATGTCCTAAAATGCACCACAAGTTCAATGGCAGTAGCTAATCACTATGCGTACATTATGGTGAAGAGATGCAGTCTTTACAGCAGGAGTGACCAAAAGGTAGATTGGGGATGAGTAGAGCTCAAGACACCATCAACAAATAGCTTGTCTAAATCACCCTCCTGGTTCATTCTTTTCCTTCTGATATTTTTTATGTTTAGGTTACATAAGAAATAGCTGTTGAATGTAGCATTATACATTTTCTCATTAATATTTAAATAACAATGCAACAATTTTTTAGGTAGGAGTTCATGTTTAACATTCTGTACGTTACTCTTAAATTTTTGTGTTATTTTATTTCTTCTTTTAATACAGTTAATGCTTCCAGCATTGGAACTCCTCAAAATTCTATAAACAACCAGAATAAGCCTTTGCCACCCGTTACCTCTGCTTCAGTAATGACTTCTGTTATTCCTACATCTACGACTGCAGCTGTTGTAGGGAACAACCAGGTGTCCAGCAGTAACTCCCAGCCAATGTCTGTATCCCTTCAGTCTTTGCCAGTTATTCTTCATGTCCCAGTCGCAATGCAGTCTCAGTCACAGCTCATGCAAGGCACTACAGGAACCTTCGTTACTAACCAACAGTCGGGGAATGTAGAATTCATCCCAGTACAAAATCAGTCCTCCATTAGTAATCTAACTAAAGCAACTCCAGTGTCCTTGGCACCAAATAAAACTGTTAACAGTCCCTCAATGCCAAGTCCAAGCATACAGCGGAATTCTCCAGGAAACTCTGTATCATCAGCTCTGACTGTACAGTCTATCCCAACAACACTTTCAGTTGCACAGTCACCCAGACCCTCTTTGCCATCTACAATATCTTCAGGAACTTACAATCAAGCTAACAATCGCACCATTTCCCAACTGAAATCTCCACTGTCTACATTTAACAGTCCAAGTGCAGCTGAAGCAACAAGCTCCTCCAGAGGTATGTTAAATCATGGCTGAGTAACAAGATTGATATACTGCCTTCTATATAATTGTGACCATATCTGCAGTAGTTTAAAATTTGTACCTGGTAGTTGGGCATGCCAAAGGAGTTAAAGAACTAAATCTTAACAAATACACAGGCTAGAAATGCTGTACGTTGTGATTTGGGATTTTGTAGCAGCCCCAGGCAATACAATTTGTAAATCCAAATATGTCACCAACAGCTCTCCATCATCCTTTTCTACTGATTCACCTTATATGCCCAATGTTGCTGTTGGTTACCTGAGCTTAGAGACTAACTCACAAAATACTTCATACATAGAATATAAAAGTCACTGTACAAGGGTGATTAGTAATTAATTCAGGTTTACATTACTGAAACAAGTGCAATTTGAATCAGAAATTAATAAACAGCCCTATGGCATCGGTGTCAATGACATGAACCTCTTTTCACAACTGTTAATGCCTAGTGGCTAGGGCTGTAAGTTCAGTATATAAAATACAGCATTTCTACCCATATTGATATTTATGGTGTAGTTCTCTTATAAGACTAGAAAGCCCAGTTGTAAATTAACCATGGCTGATATTTTGGTGATTCTTGTAATTGTGTACATCTCCAGAGATTACTTGACTTGTGTGTACAAGTATACATATTGTTTTTAAAAGGACCAGCAACACCAAACATTTTGAATTGGCATATAGTGTTCTTCAGTCCTATACATGTGACCATGTTTTTTTTTTGTAGATAAAGTAATTTTTTTTGCACTGTTTTTGCTAATATAAATTCCGAATTCAGTAGTTCGTTTAGGCTTGGGTGCTGTTTCATATAACACTGAAAGCTGGTGAATTTGGTGAAAGAGGACTGCTGACAACCGCTGATCATGCCTTATTTTTATAATATGCAGAGAATCCCAACAAGAATCCCATTACTGTAAGGCATGAAAATTATGTGTCCCTGTAACTTAAAAACTCTGTTGTTGAAAAGATTATTTTTTCCCAGCAGTGGACTAATAAACAATAATTTCAGGTGTTTGTTTTTTTTTTTTAAGCAAGTTGAATCCCTTTAAGCTTAAGTAAATGATGTATGAGTTGAAGGTATATTGTAAATAAATATATTATACCACTCGTCAGTGTATTAATGGAAGATATGGCCTGTTATGGAAACCTTGTCCTTTAGCTTTGCGAAATATGCCTACCATTTTTATTTTCACCCAGTTTCAAGAACAAGTTTTGTTTTGTTTTTTCTCTTTTAGAACTGCAAGCCAACAGAACATCTGCAGATAGTGTTTCAAGCAAGAGGGTAGCTGAAAACTCGTCTGTGGTAGGTTTAAGCTTTAGTATTTGTGTGTTCCATTTGGTCTCTTTCACAAGATTTATTCTTTAGCCAGTAAAAATATAGAAATTTTTTGCCATGCCCAAAGGAATGTGTGGGTTAAAGGTCTCCCTCATAGTGACAAGTAGAAATATGTATCCGATGTATTGCATACACTTGGGTATACATAAAATGTGTTATAAACTTGTAAAGCTTTTCTAAAACTTGATGGTTCCATAATTGGTACTGTATGAAAATCTTAATATCATTTTTCTAAAGAATGTTTTTTATAAGAGCAGTCCAGAAAAAACTCTTTAGTTGTTTTATTGCCCAGAGTTCAATTTAATTCAACTTAATTTGTTTCTTTAGGGTGGAAAACCTGGTGGAGTTATTGACCTCACACTAGATGAAGAAGATGTTCAGATTACCTCTCAAGGTGATTTTATTTTTTTTTTCTCGTCAGATGGCAACAAAAATGCTGATGATTGTAACATGAGTTACTATAATAAAGCAAAGCTTGTAATTGTGACAATACTGCTTAATCTGCAGTGGATCACAATAGTGAATTCACTGTAAGAAATAATACTGCAAGTAGAAATAATAATCTACTGTATGATCAGCGGTCCAGGGTGAATCTGGAGACTTGTCATGAGTTGACAATTAAGTTGACAAAAAGTGCCCTCTTCCCACTTATGAGCTAGAAGAGTTAGTATTAGCGGAGACCCCTGCTACTGAATGATGTAGGTAGCATTTTCTGATCAACTGATTCCTCATTGAATGCCATTATTAGCTGGAATTTGGTATTTGCTAATTATTTAATTATGTAACAAATGGTGCTTAACACCATTGTAATAGTTTAACTGTGGGTGTTTCACATTTTTGAGGTTTAAATTGACTCTACACCACATGCCTGAATGGAGCACATGATGGATGGAGCACATGAAATGCAACACCAGTGCAGGTCTCTGCACAGAGACCTGCACTGGTGTTGCATTTCATGTGCTCCATCATTCATAGAATATATGAGCTATAAGCAGTTATGTCGGTTCTGGATATCCAACATGTGACCAATGGCTGCTTCTTTATAGTGAGTAGGGCAACTAATATCTGAGCCTTTAACATTAGGGGGCAGATTTATTAAGGGTTGAATGTAAAATTTAATTTTTCTTCCTGACATTAAAGTTTTTTCTGGAGGAATAAAATTGAAATGAGTTTTTAAATTAGAATCTAATTTGATTAGAGTTTTCAGGTCAATTTTAATTAATCAGGTTTTTAAAAATGTTATTATTTTAATAAATTTAGATTGGTTGCATTTAAGGGGAGTTTTTAAAAGCTGGCATGAACTCGAAATTCGACCTTTGATAAATGTGCCTCTCAGAGTGTTAAAGGAGAACTATAAACCATACCATTTTTCTCACTAATATATAACATTAATTAGTACAATAAAATCTATATCCAACTGCATCAAATTTGTGTTATAAAAACACTTCTCACTCATTTTTAACAGCTCTCCAGATCATCCATTCGGTTCAGCAGCATTCACTTAGCCCCGCCCATGTTCCCTGAGTCATATTGCCCCTCCCTCACCATCTAGTTACATCATTTCTGTGTGCAACACTTCTCTGTCAAGCAGTATTGAAAAGCTAAATTTTGCCTCTGGCTTGGTTGACAATGGACTGGAAAAGAACTTTTCAAACTGATTGTAGAGGATCATTTCGGCAGTGCTGCTCCTTGTCGGGGGGGGGGGGTGGCAGCATTGTTCACAACTGTAATCCCCCCCAGTATTGTTCATGTCTGTAAAACCCTGTGCATGTGATTTGATTCACTGATTAAGTCTTTGGAGTGCGGTTCTGTGACATGATTATATATATATATATATATAAAGGTCTTGATAAAGGTCTTAGGAGGAGACCGAAACGTTGGCCTGTTTTTAAAATGATTTAATAAAATTTATAATTTTTTATCTTTGAAAAAGTACCGGTGTGCTCCTGTTTTGTTGGATTATTTATATAATCTGTTATGTACATAGTGTCCTACACTGCGTCTGTGCTATACTTTATGCTGTATGGCTGAGATTCTAGATAAGTTTATAACACATTATTTCACATTGGTACAGCCCCTCTCTGATACCCATGAAAAGAAACATCCCTGCCCTGCTTTATGGCTGAAATTATAGCTATTATTGAATTTCCTCCCTGATCCCCATTATAACCAACTGTGGAGGGTTAAACATACTAATGGAATGAATGTCACATTTAAGCTACAATCCCCATAATTCATTGCAAGTCATCGTGATTGGCTCCTCCAGGGGGATGCAGATTTGAAATCATGGCAGGAGGGTGGGCTTTGTCAGGAAGGAGGAACATACTAGGAGATGTTTGTGATGACACTTTGTCCCAGACTGTGCTGCTTTTGGGTTTGGCTGCGTGTGATTAGTAAAAGCTTGGTTGAAGATGCAGAGGTGATAAAAGGCTATTTTTTCATTAATAGGTTTAACTCTGAAAAAATACTGTATTCTTTTTTACTGGTAACTTTACTGTGTATAACTTAAAAAATAGAGAACACTATATTTCATGACAGATCTCCTTTAATACCAAAGCTAGTGCTTGGTTTGGTTTATTGAAGTAATGTTAATAGGTTTGTGTATGAAGGATGCACTGTGGAGAGGAAAGTTTTAGTATATTGTCTCCAGTATATCCAGCATGTCATTTTGTGCTCTGCTGATGTCAACATGAAAAAAAATATTCAAAGATGGTAAATGCTCTATTGCAATGTTTAGGTTTTTTTTTTTTTTTTCTCCAGAGGGCCAAATTTTAAAATGAGGCGCTCTACCCAACCTCGCTTTTCTGACACAAGAATTCTGTTTTATAGAGAAGACGTACAACAAATGTTGAATTGTATTTTATACATAGTCATTTTTGTTATATTTTTTTTTATATTTCTGATAATTATTTATGAAATTCATTAAATACAATTTCAAGCATTTATGGAGGACAGTAAATTTATAAAACCGTTTTTGATTTGGATTTTTTTTTTTTAATTCAGTAATTCATTTAAATTTTTGCTTATAAACACTTAGATTCCAGGAGGACAAGTACTTCTGGTTTAGCAGGAAATGTCCAGTCACAAATGATAAGCCGGCCATCACAACCTCCACAACCAAACACTTTGCAGTCACCATCTACATCTGCAAGTCTGCCTTCTCAAGCCACCATACATGTATTACCTACAGGTACTTCAGCTTTTATTTACCTTTTGCATTTAAATCCAGCATTTCTTCCTTTTATAGAATTTTCATTTTTGTCCGTCTTAAGACTATTAGCAAGTTCAGGCACCTATTTCTCTGTCAAGTCTCTGTTTAATAAAATGCTGTGTACAATATTTTATAATCAATATTATAAAATACGAATACTCCTTTCTAAAAGAAAATAACATTTGTTTTTAATAAAAATTTACATTTTGGACCAGATTCAGTAAGTTATAGTAATGACCATTTTCATTTTTAGATTACTGTACGCTTTTTAGAAGCCAGATTGCTAAGATTCAAGATCAATATAAGCATTAACATATTTTTTAATTCTTTGAATTACAGCTCAGACTACGGTGAATATAACGCAGCGGCCAGGAACTCAGACCACAAGGATTTCAGCACCTCGTACCCCAAACAATCAGCAGATGGTTTACACTACTTCTAACCTCACTGCAGCCCCCGTCCAGACACCTGTACGCAATACTGTAATGCAAAGCCAAAATCTAAGGCAAATCACCCCTCAAGCTGGAGGTAAATGCCCTCATTTCTAGCAAGTGTTCTGCTATTGTTCTACATCTGTTATATGGATGCAATGCAGTGGTTGTGTATAATATTGGTATATGTTATCCTGACAAAAATGCCTATTTTTGCTTATTCGTGTGAATGCAGTTGAAACAGTATCCATGTTTAAAATCAACTCCATTTATTTAGGGGTGCCTGTAAGAATGCAGCAGACAGCAGCATATGTGGTGAATAACGGAATGACTATGGGATCGACTATGGGATCGACTATGGGATCGACTATGGGATCGACTATGGGATCGACTATGGGATCGACTATGGGATCGACTATGGGATCGACTATGGGATCTGCAGGACCACAGCTTACAGTCCACCATCGACCTCCTCAGGTAGGAGAACATAATATTTATCTTATAGCCACTTTATATATACGTTTCTTTGTATATACGTTTATTATCGGAGTAAAAGGGAAATTATAATAAGGGGAAAAATAATCCGTGTTTGGGTTTTTTTCTTTGCTCTCATGATGGTTACATCTATTAGACTTTATTCTCCACAAACAAGCAAAAGATATAAAACTGTTCCCATAACCAGCACCCCGATACCCTGTGATCTGCTTTTCTAACAGCTGGAGTGCTGAGAATGAGTTTCATGGAAATGGGATTGCCCACTCTACACAATTCAAAAAACCTGAATTTTTTCTAACTATAAAATTCGAATTTTTTTTTTAGTGGAAAAAAAACTCAAGTTTTCAGGATTTATTTTACCCCTAGGCTGGAAAAAGTCTGAATCCAAAAAATCTGGCATCTCAGACCTGCTGCGGTTGCATATAGGTCAATGGGAACAGTCCCGAAGATATCTTGATCTCTGCTGGGTTTTGTGCAATAATACGAAGATTTCTTGGTTTTCAGGCAAAAAATTTTACAGTCCGAATTTTTGGTGTTTTGTCTTGCACAGGAATTTTTCAGGAAAAATTATTGATAAATAAGCTGGAAAAAGTGCGGATTTGGTCAGAGTAGTATTCAGAAAATGAGATAAATTTGGACTTTGATAAATGGGCCTCTTAAATTCCAAATCAAATGTTAAGTGTATTGTGAGGGCAAAGTTATTTGTCTTTAAAGGGAAAGTCAACCTCTCAGACGCTAAAACCCCTACCCCCTGTAGGCCCCTCCTCCCCCTGAGCCTACCATCCCCCCCACGGGCTATTGTCCCTAACTTGTTAATTACACCAAAGTCCAGGTCCCCTCCAGGCAGGATCATGGGCGCCCTCTTGTCACTGTCTTCTTCCATGCGCTGTAGGACGCATCTGCTGGTTGGTACTACTGCGCCCGAACTTGACGAAGTTTTCCCATTTCCTTTTTTGTAAACTTAGTGAAATTCGGCACATGCGCAGTAGTACCAACTGGCAAACTCCGCCAGAGGGGTTTTGTGCAGGGAGGGTTGAATTCCCCTTTAAGCCAATGAGTATCTCTAAACCGTAATGTTTATTTTAAACAGGAAACTGCAAGACCCATCCATCCAGCTCCACTTCCTGAGGCGCCGCAACCACAGAGACTTCCTCCAGAAGCAACAGGTACTTCAGCTCCTCAAAAACCTCATCTCAAACTGGCCAGAGTGCAAAGCCAGAATGGAATTGTACTTTCCTGGAGTGTATTGGAAGTAGATCGCTCTTGTGCCATTGTAGACAGCTATCACCTCTATGCATATCATGAGGACCCAAATGCAACCTCATCTTCACAGTGGAAGAAGATAGGGGAAGTAAAGGCTTTGCCTCTTCCTATGGCTTGCACTCTAACACAGTTTGTGTCTGGAAGCAAGTACTATTTTGCTGTGAGAGCAAAGGACATCTATGGCCGGTTTGGACATTTTTGTGATCCACAGTCAACAGATGTCATTTCCACACAGAGCAGTTAGAAGCACCGAGAAGTCTACTTGCTATCTCATACTTTTCCTTGTTTCAAACCTTGTGCATGAACTTGACTTCATGAAACTGATCAGCTTTCATTCAGGGATCAGTGTACAGCACTTCCCCAGCATCTTCAAACACAATCAATGTTCTGCAAAGACTTGAATCCATTGCAGTAACGTGTTTGGACCAGTCTCCTGAAAGTATGGATAACTTGAACCTTTTCTTTTTTTTTTCCTAGTTTTTCTGGAGCAAATTTGCGGTCATCAGTTGTTCAGATCAGCAACCAGGCAATGCATTGAGAAGGTTATAGATTTAGTATTTCAGTAGAATGGTTAAAGAGAGCGCAAACAGGGAACAGATGTTGCAGTGAAATAAGTTCTGCTATGTATTTAGGGATTAAATGTAGCTCTTAGGCAACACAAGTATTACAGAGGAACCAGGGTTGTGTGGGTAGCTAATTCACAAAGTCCTCTGTGTTCCCCACTGGCTGGGGATTCTGAACTGGGCAATTATCTATGGGGTTAAAAAGAAATGTGGAAAAACTTGTACTTTTTTTTGTTTTGTGCCTTAATGTTTTTTTCAGTATTTTTCATTTTTGGTTCAACTGCCTATCCTCTAGCCATGCATATTGGTAGAAATAAATCTATCCATATCTCTGCGCCAAAGAGGAGTAGTTTTAATTATGGAGAGTTTTTAATTTAATTTTTGTACCTATTGCATTCTAGACCAAGATGGAATAAAACTTTATTTCAGGAGTCTCCACCCTATTATACGAGGCAGGTCTCGTCAGTCTCCAGCCTTCCTACCGTTTATATTAGTACTGTGTCTGTCTGTGTTTTTAAAAATAAACAGAAAACTTACTCACACTGGTTTCAGATATGGCAGTTCAACAGTTTTTTTTTTTTTTCCCCCCAAGGTAAACATAAGAATAGATTTGGGAAAAACATGCATGTATTATTTTAAATGTACAGTGTATTCTAACAAATTCCGTGAAGGATAACTATTTTTGTATTCGTATAGTTTTCTCCAGCTCAAACTCCTGATGTAAAACCCGGCAAAGCAAATAGGAGGTTATCAATTTGTTAGCTATAATAATTCTGATGTTTGTGCAATGCAGGGTTCATTGTATCTCTGATAGCATTTGTGTTCTGATTCCATTTTAACTAGTATATTTAGTATTGTGAGTATTTTACAATTGCAGTACACAGATATCAGCTGGTTACAGAAAAACGTCACTAAATATGTGGTTGTAGCCGTTCAGCCCTAAATGACATGCTCTTCTGTCACACACTCACTGATAAACCGGGTGGAAATCTCTACTTCAAGACATATTGTTACCTTGTATATAAATAATAAAATATTTTTTACAAATGTGCAACTGGTTTCCCTGCTATAAAAAGTATCACTTGTCTTTTTTTATAAACTTTTTGTTCTGCTCTTGAATAATAGGGTGGATGGTTACCAGTGTGGATGCTTACAGTATCTATGCATGTTGCAAAATCATTTTTTTTTAATTTGTGGCTAAAAATGCCATATTTAATATACTGAGCTTGTTGTACCAGCATACAGTTTCAGCTTGTCAATAGCAGCAATGATCCAGGACTTCAAACTTGTCACAGG
>CM044437.1:110155626-110165815 GCA_024363595.1 Xenopus borealis
ATGGCACATGCTACTAAAAAAGTATATTATTATGAAAATGGTTTAGTTTAATGAAGCAAGGTTTTACATATGAGGTGTTTCATGCAATATCTTTTTATAGAGACCTACATTGTTCGGGGGGGTATAGGTTTCCTTTACTATGTGTTTGATTTTGGCTGTGATTGGTGCCCTTTAAAATGGCCCCATCTAAAATCAAATGCTCTGTAAGACTAAAACCGAATTGATATTGCTACCTTTTGTTACAATCACCTATTCATATTCTAGTCTATTATTCAAATCAGTACATGGTTGCTAAGGTAATTTGGACCCCAGAAACCAGATTGCTGAAATTGCAAACTGGAGAGCTGCTGAATAAATAACCACAAATACTAAAAAATGAAAACCAATTGCAAATTGTCTCAGGATACCACTCTTTACATCATACTAAGAGTTGTCTCAAAAGGTGAGAAACCCCTTTAAAGTAATTGTTCAGTGTTAAAATAAAAACTGGGTAAATACACTAAACTACTGTAAATGTATTATGTATTACATACTAACAACATTTCTGTTATGTTTTAGTAGCCGAAACAGTAACAGTTGGAGGAATCTGTTAATAAAGCAGTTATACCCTCCTCAGTCTCGGCTACTAAAACATAACAAATGGCGACGAGGATGGGATAACTGCTTTATTAACAGATTCCTCCAACTGTTACATAACTGCCTTACTTCCTACTTCACTTTCAAACTGTACAGAAAGTCCTGTGTATGCACAGTACAAGTACTATGCACAGTGACACCTGCAGGTCATTTGTATAAACACCACAATTTCCGTAAAAAAAAATCAGACATATGAAATAATATATTGCCTTCTTCTTACGCAGGCCTGTAGATTCCATCCGTGAGGCAGTGTTCACTGTATCCCCAAACAGACAATATCTTGGCATTTTAATTCCAACGACCCCAGCAGCACATGGCCCTTGGTAAGAGAAAAGGTTAGGGGGATCCTCTTTTTAGTACAGGTGTAGCGTTTAAATATCAACAATATCAGTGAAGTCTCTATGGCATAGAATGAGTGCACCAGTACCCTTCATATACAGTAGAAATACTTACAACTGCAAGTTGCATGTAAAACATTAAAGGCACGTGTCAAAATTCACTCTTCACATTTGCGTCAAAAGAATAGGGCACACACGTGTCACAGCAGAAATTACGCCAGACGGAAAATATTTTAATAAATAATCGTTGTACCAGGCTCAGAGCAATTGCATCAGATTCAGTGTCCATTGACATTTACAATAATGCTGGAATTGTGGGAGGAAAAAAACATTGCGACTGCTCACTATTGCACTCTGCAGAAATAAATGACCCCTCATATGTATAAGAACTTATAATAAAGCATGTCAGCAGCACTGCACAGACCAAATAGAACTTGTGTTAATAGATATATAAACCTGTGGCTCCTTCCTTGTAGAATAATATTTATACACTGGAATACATCCTTGGTTTGTCTATCTTGAGTGTGAGGGATGAAGCAGAACAGCAAACATTTGTGTGGCAGAACATGCAATAACGGTGTCTTTCTCCTTAGTGTAAAATGTATAATGAAGTGGTAGAATCACTATAATGCAGTGCTCCCCAACCAGTGGCTCACAAACAACATATTGCTCTCCGACCACTTGGATGTTGCTCCCAGTGGCCTCAAAGCAGGTGTTTATTTTTGCATTCCTGGCTTGAAGGCAAGTTTTAGATGAATTAAAACCAGGTGTACTCCTAAACAGAAGCTTTTTGTAAGCTGCAAGTCCACATAGGGGTTACCAACTGCCAATCACATACCATTTTTGAATCCCTAGGAATTTTTGGCAAGGTTATCTTTCTCTCAAACTTTTTTCTATATTAAAATGTGGTTCAAGGGTAGAAAGGTTGGAACCCCTGCTTTAATGAATCAAATGCAAGTTGAGTGTAGGACTGGCCATACCGGGGATGACTTTGACGTAGTTGGCCAGCTTAAGTATATTGCAATATAGGGTAAGGCAAATTTTAAGTAGCTGTATGCCCAAAATGTCTTATATATATATTTAATATATTGTTATTGGGTTGAGTGCAGAGGAACTATTGTATTTGTATATATATAATTTTTTTTGGTCACAGCCTCATTGCACCCCCCTTAATGGTTTAAAAATTAGTGGTGAGCAAAACTTTCCCTTGTTTGTTATAGTTATACAGGAGCAGTGAAAGGGCAACTATATTTGGGAGTTTTAACCCCAAGTTGCATGTGTGTAAAATGTATAATGAAGTAATAGAATTCTTAAGGAATCAGATGCAATTTGAGAGTAGGACTGGCCAGATATGGGATGACTTTGACGTAGTGGGCCAGCTTAAATATATTGCAATATATGGACAAACAATCCCTGTTTTGTTTCAAGGAGAAAGCTTTTTTTAGTAGCTTAAGGCACAAATAGAGGACTGTAATATAAGTCGGTAATGCAAAAACTATTCGCAATGCAAAAAGTTAAGCCTTTGCGAGAACAAATTTTGCTCTGCGCGAATGTAATATACCTTTTGCGAACCGAAAACTGTTTAGTGACCACTTCCGCCAGTGGAAGGCAGTTTGCGAATTTTATACTTTGCGCTAATGCACTGTCAATGTAATAAAACTTCTTACTGAAAAAGTCGCAATGTTTGCTCCAAAAGATTACGACACCTTCAAGCACTTCTTAAGAGTGCGCAATTACAATCCACAATGCGCAATAACGATTCGCAATGCAATAACGATTTGCAATGCAATAACCGTTTAAGGGACAGTATTACATTGTGAGATGTGGATTTTTACTCCTATTGGTGCGCAATGTTTTTCTCTTTGCGACCTTAATAACATTCCACCGAAAATCTCAGTGTCCTTAAAGTGGAAGTATTGCGAAAATGAAAATTTTATATAAGCTTCATCCTACTGAAATAAGACGTTTTCTAAATATACTCAATTAAGAATGCTTCACTCTTCCCCTCTCAACATTGGTCTCTCTTTATTCTCTCTTCATGCAGGAGTTAGAAGTCTAATTTTGAATGACAGTATATCTTATAGGGGGCTCCTATTACCTACAAGATGTATTAAAGCTCACTCAGAAATCCTGTCTCTCTACATGCAGAATTTGTGCCAAATGCAGTTATGTTGTTAGATTTTTTTTGTACTGGAATCAGTTATCTAATTCATCTGATAGGAAAGGAAGATATATTGGATCTAAAGCTGGCCATAGACGTAAAGATTTTTGAAAGATCCAATAATTATCGTGAGACCACAATTGTCTCAAAACGATCGTTTAAATGCCTGATGTGTCCATCAACTAAAAAGACCATTTCAGGCGATATTGCCAGCAAAACTGAAGGATCGCAGCCTGCTTGACCCTGCAAACATAGGTAGATTGCATGGGGGCCGATAAAGATTTTCTAACCTGGCTGATCAATCTTCAGACCAATGTCGGACGAAAAATCGTAAGACGAACGATCATTTGTATCCCACTAACCGCACGATAATTTGACAGATTGGTCGGACTTCCCTAAGATCGGTCGTTCGGCAGGGAAATATCGTTGCGTCTATGGGGAGCTTTACTGTCAATGAAAATCTGACACAAAAAGATGCTGAGAAAGGTATATGGAAGATCAACTTGATTATTTCAGAAACGATACAGAATTTTTAATTGATTAAATTTAGAAAACTTCTTATTTCAGTTTGAGGAAGCTTATATTAAATTTGTATTTTCACAATAATATATTAATTATTTAATTAATATTTAATATATTAATAATGGTTCTTCTGCAATGCGACAATCTCCCCGAACTGCCTGCTCCCTTCCCGCCGCCTGTTTGTATGAAAAAACACCAGCTCCAATGCACTCATGGAACTTTGATTTCCGGAATCACACGAAGTTTCCTCGCTAGGCAACTTTGTGCGATTCCGGAAATCGAAGAGCCACAAGTGCATTGGCGCTGGCGTTTTTCATACAAACAGGCAGCGGGAAGGGAGCAGGCAGTTTGGGGAGATTGTTGCATCACAGAAAAGGCGATTAAACGCCAAGTGACGAAATCTCGCCGTCTGCCCCAACCCTAAATGAGATTCATTATCATGGATTAGTTAGTGGATGATCTAAAATATTTATTAGCTCCCTCCCTCTTCTTACTTTATATAATTTACTATCAGTTAATGGGATTCATACCTGAGTGAATTCCAATCCTTATCCATACAGGTAAACCTGGTAAATGGCGTAGCTCAAAAGAGCCCATGAAGCAAAGGATATCCAAAGCCATCCTAGATATATCCACCGCATGGTTATTCCCATTTCTATTTGGCAAGCCACTCACCACCATATAGGCATCCCCTATTGTTTCAACCTGCAGAGAGACACAGTCAGGTACAAACACACAATGACAGACTAAATCATAAACAATTACTGGCAGTTCCTACTATTGCTTTGAAGCATAAAAAACTAATTCTGGTTCTACTGAATTGAGTAATCTTGCATTCTGCCTAAATTTCCTAGTATTAATTATTCCTTTTATAATCCTTCCTCTCCTCTTTGCACATTGTCTTCTCCTCTCCATTCCTCATTCCACATCTGCACTTTATAATTGATGCTTTCACTTTCTTTCCTGCTCTTCCATTCTTATATTAGTTCTTCTTCTATGCCCTTTTCTCATACACCTTTGTATCCCAAAATGTTAATTACCATTGAAGACCTCTGACTGTATGGGGGCGGTTCCTTCTCCTGGGCTCGGGGTCACACTGCTGAAGTTTAACCCAAATATTACTAATATGCCCTATTTCACATATGATAACTGTAATCTAACTGTGCAAGTGCTGTCTAGGGGAGCCTCATACCCAACTGCATTGATGCAGGAGAGTATAGTATTAATAGTCTTAAGCCCATGAGAAGACATTAAAGTGTGAAGTATTCCATATGGTCATTGAGTTGGGGCACTTTCTATAAGACATTGTTATTTTACAATGATAGCATGCTCAGGTGCAAACACTTACAATGCCACTGTAGACATATGATACACACAGATATACAGTATGCTACCTTGTACACATCATGATGGTCCAAAATATGGTCAAAGTTCTTGTACATATCATTAAGCATGTCCACGACTTCCATTGGTGCACTGTACTTGCAGATGGTAGTAAAGCCCACAATGTCGCTAAAGTAAATGGTGACCTCCTCAAAAAACTCTGGTTCTACTCGGCCTGTCTCTTTCAGTGACATTACCACTGGGCTGTAATTAATTCAAGAGAATATTGTCACCTTCATACACAGATAACAAAAGATCTGTACTCTATCGGTGAAAAAAAATGTGTCCAACTGTATCCACATGGCAGTAGTATACAATCTGAATATACATTTATATATACATTTGAATTTTGAATATTTAAACATTTTAAATAAAGTTATGGGACATGTTATCCAGAATTCTGGATCTCTCTGTAATTTATATCTCCATACATTTAATAAACCTATAATTATTCCGGTCGAATTTTTTAATGAGAAAACTCAAATTTTTAGAGGAAAAAAAAAAACTCGAATTTTTTGAGATTTATTTCACCCCAAAGCTGCTAAAAATCAGAATCTGAAAATACTCCATCTCAAACCTGATGAGGTCATGTAGAAGTCAATGGCTGATGTCCCTGAAGTTGTTTCTTGAAATGGTCATTTGCGCTGGATAATTTTTATAAAGTTGAGTTTTTGCAGCGACAATTCAATAAAATCAAGTTTTAGGAGTGTTTGAGGATTCGAATTGATATATGTATTGGTCTCTACATTTTTTCGCTACAACTTTTTTGAGAACAATTATTGATAAATTAGTTCAATTCGTGGATGGGAGTTTGGTCGACTTTGTTTTAATTTTTTTTTTTTAAATTAAATGAATTTGAGTTTTAGTAAATAACCCCCTAAATCTACTTAAAATTAATGTAAAGATTAAATAAGCATTAACTGTATTTTACGTAGTTGGGAACAGGGCCGGACTGGGAGGAAAAAGCAGCCCTGGCAAAAGTATCAAAGCAGCCCATGTATTCATGCGCATGCAAAGCATGATATATGTTTCCAACCCCTAAGTTAACTAGAACTAAGTTTTTCCATAGATCTTTTAAAAATCCATTACCATATAATCCACAGCAATATTATACACCCCATGTGCTGGAAACGGCAACAAATATCTCACCCTAGTTTCTTACAGTATATTCTAAATTTTCCTTTGTGTGCCCCCAGCTAGACCTTGGACCCTGGCAGATAATACTTTAATTACCATGTGTGTCGCGGGGCCAAAGTATGGAATACTTGAATAGACTAGGCAGGCTCAGGCAATTAATGCTACATATCACAGTTTACCATATACAGGCTGAAGTGACTGTTCAGCCTGTATATGGAAAACTCTAATATTACTAACTGAAGTTGGTCAGAATTCCTGGCTCCATCCATATGCCAGTACAGGCATGAGCACTAACAAATGAAGGCATTGGCTTAGCTGTGGCTGGCTATTACTGACAGCTCATTTACATTTCTCTCTGCCAAAAGCCAATTAAGTTAGAAACTTTGTATCTTTTTTTGGCTGTTCAGGAGATGAAATAGAAAGTACAAATTCAGGAATGCAGGTTGAGCTGTGAAAAGCGGAACTGTCTCAAAAAGGGGGCAGTTGGGAGGTATGGAATTCTATTTTCACATTTTGATAAATCTGCCCCTAATTTACAGTGTAAAGACAGTGAAGCAAGCTGGGTAGGATGCAAAAACAGGAAGCACGAGGGAATGGCATGAGGGGAAAGCAGAGGAAGGAATGAGAACTGTACAATGAATAGAATTGGATCTCCACTGCAGGCTGAATGTGTTATCCTTACATTATAGGGATTCTGTGATGATTTTTATCCTGAACCAGCAAGTGTATTTTTTTAATTGTAATATTGGTGTGTAGGCAGCCATCTCAGGTCATTTTGCCTGCCATATGCTTTCAGAAAGAGCCAGCACTTTAGGATGGAACTGGTTTCTGGCAGGCTGTAGTATCTCCTTCTCCTGGATTTTATTATTAAGTGCTGTTCTTAGGGTAAGGCCACACGGGGAGATTTCGGGGAGATCTGTCGCTTGGCGACTAATCGCCGCGATGAATCTCCCCGAATAGCTTGGTAGCAGTGCGCACCCGCTACACGTAAAGTCGCCTGCGCCTATTCACACGCGGCAACGCGATTTTAAAAGTCGCTCAAAATTGCCTCGCCAGATTCGTTGCGGCGATTAGTCTCCCCGAAATCTCCCTGTGTGGACGAGCCCTTAGATCTACCAAGTAGCTGTTATCTTGTGTTAGGGAGATGTTATCTGGTTAACTTCCCATTGTTCTGTTGTTAGGCTGCTGGGGAGCGGATGATATCACTCCAACTTGCAGTACAGCAGTAGCAGTAAAAGTTTATCAGAGCACAAATCACATGATTGCGGGCAGCTGGGAAACTGACAATATGTCCGGCCCCATGTCAGATTTCAAAATGAAATGTAAAAAAATCTGTTTGCTCTTTTGAGAACTGGATTTCAGTGCAGAAGTCTGCTGTTTTGGAAAAAGAAAAATTCCTAGACAGTATCCCTTTAAATATTAGAATCAAGTCTTAATTAGAATCAATTGCACCCATGTATTAAGCAGTGCATTAAGGTAAAATGAAATGTATTTATCCTCTCCCACATAATGAGAAATATGAATGTTTTGTATTAACACGAACTGAACCACCATTTTCCCATCATAACACTCACCCAGGCAGCAGCAAATAGTTCAGGCGATCAGCACGGTCTCTTTCAGCCTTATAAAGTTGGGTGCGCTCCTCTACCAGATGCTCCAGATTTTTGGAGTAGAGCTGGAGCCGCCGTATGAGGGTGTCCATGTAACTCTCAGTGGTTTGGTTATGAAAGTTACTGCATGTGGAACATGGATGGGAATAATGAGCCCCTTTTTACTTAAAAGAAATGCAATTTAAAACAATGGCATAGTCTCTTCTTTTAGAAGGTAAAAATGATGCCTTTTATTTTCATATTTCGTTCACTCTACTGTACCTCAAGCCTTTGTCATGGCCACTGATACTTTTCTTTCCATCCTTGTTAATTTCATCCCTAATATGTTGATCCCCAAATCTCTCTTCTGCTAGGCAAGTTTTTTATTTAAAGATTCATCCTATTGCATAAAGTATATTCTAACCAAAACTGACTTTTTAATAGGCCTCATTTGCTCCACCAATTTCTGTTGTTTTATCACTCTTCGGTGCAGATTTATCAAGGGTCGAATTTTGAGTTCATGGGAGTTATTTAAAACTCCCATGAACTCAAAATTCGTCCAGTTTTAATTTATTTTAAAAAATCTATTTTTTGGAACTATTACGGTGGCGAATAGTCGAATTCAAGTTCTTAAAGGTCCATTGCATGATAAATCTCTAAAACTGAATAAAAAATTTTTTAAAAACTCGAATTCAATTATAACAATTCCCTAGTAGAATTTCACAGTTTTGGCCATAAAAAGAATTTTGAATTAAAAATTAAAAAAATTAAAATTTGAATTTTCACGTCGACCCTTGATTAAACCATTTAGACATCTGAGTTATACATAATTGTCACAACAGAGGCAGAAAGTGATTTACACTTAACAACAGCATACTACTAGTATTAGTTCAAATACCTAAAAATCTTTGAAAGAGTATTCTCAATTCTCTTAAAGTCTGGTCTCCGCTCAGGATCTTCCTCCCAACAGCTCGTTACCAACACATAAACCTAAAAAAAACAAAATTGGTGTCAACTCACTGAAAGAAATAATATGGTTTTTTTTCTATAACAATAAGAACTCATTTATTTATGCAATCCTACACTCTCACCTCAATCTCTCTTTCGTTTGTCATATCCAGGTTTAGGTCTGGTCGGAAGGGACATTCTCCTTTGAAGTTCTGAACTCTGGATATTTTTTCTGTATGTCAGCAGACATAGGAAAATGAAACTTTAAACAGTATGCTTTTTATAATTATTAATATTGCTTTACAGCATGCATATAATCCTGCGTAAGGTAGGCCTAGTTCATTCACATAAGTTAATTACTGAAACTAGTCCCATGATTTGATCAGTGCTGCTTTATGATAATATCAAACAATATGTTTAGAGAAGATTTGGTTCTTGCCAGTCAGTCACCTATGCAGAAGGTCAGGAGTGAAACATGAGATTTACTGTCTATCTATCTATCTATCCATCCATCTATCTATCATCTATCTTTCAGGCATCTATCTATCCGCCCATACTGCTGCATTATGATCCATCGTTGGGCGCTAGGGCCCAAAACCACATCAGCCTGATATCACCCACCTCAACGTGGGCATATTGGGGAGAGATCCGCTCGTTTGGCGAAATCGCCAAACAAGCAGATCTCTTTGTCTATGGTCACCTTTACCATTGTTTCATGCACATATTTATATTTACCGTTTGTATCATCACACTGTTCAATGTAGAATGTTTCTTTCCTAAGGATAATCTCTTGTGCTATCACACCATAGCTGTAGACGTCTCCCTTTTGAGAGAAACCTTCTTGACGCAGGTGCTCTGGAGAAGTCCACAGGTCTTTGCAAAAAGAATATTGACAGATTATTAAACAGGAAGGCTGTATAAGCCTTGTTTTGCCTTTTGCAGCAGATTGTCCATCCATATGAACTACAGGATTAATTAACTCACGTTACAAAATAAAGTATCCTTATATTAATGCATGTATTTATTGCATTAAAAAAAAATCTGCATAATTATATATGTGTTGCTATTAAAATACATCTCACCTCTTTTAGGACTGAGTATTGATTTCCCAAAAGAGTCAGTGATTTTTACAACCATACGGCCATCTACTACACAGTTTGTTGATTTCAGGAAACCATGAACTTCACTCTTGCTGGTGTGCAAATAAGACATGCCCTATAGAAAACATTACACTTGATTATGCTATATAAGTACAAGATGAGCTACAACAGTCTTCCAGTATACCATATATCATTTTTGGTATTTCTGTGCTTTATTGCTGGTGCCTATTGGTGGTAGAACAAGACTGATCAAGACTGGCCAAAGTATAAAATAACATGGGGGAAGCTGTGCAGAATTAGGAGGAGACTGTGTCCAAGACCTGTTGCAGTTCTCCTCTGATGGGCTTAAAGAACAAGTAAACCTTTTTTTTTTTC
>CM044437.1:110165825-110191672 GCA_024363595.1 Xenopus borealis
TTAGATGGTGATCTACACACCTGCAGGTGAATGCAAAAGTTTGGGCACCCGCTGACAAATGACATTCATTTAATTTTTGCAGGTATTTGCAACATATTTGCAAAGGTTAATGCATACTTACAATTCATTTCACAAACATTAAAACACAGGAACAAAGGATAGAGTAATTGTGGCAAGTTTGACAACCCTTCCACACGTCAAGTGCAAGTTTGTTTGGTTAAAAAGAGGAAAAAAGGGAAGAGCATTTGATTAAACCACACCTTACTAACTGTTAAAGGTAACTACCTCAAAAAATTATTACAGGTATAGGATCCATTATCCAGAAACCTTCTATTCTGACAGCTCTGAATTATGGAGAGGCCGTCTCACATAGACTGCAATATAATCAAATAAGTCCTTTTTGTAGTAGTGAAATGGTAGCTTATACTTGATACCAACTACAATATAATACATTTGAAATGGAATGCAAAACAATCCTATTGGGTTAATTAATGTTTAAATGATTTTGTTTTAGTATGGAGAGCCAAATTACAGAAAGAAAACCCAGCCCCCAAGGATTCTATACAAACAGCCCTATACGTGTAAAATCATCATAATGGACTTTAATCTTTTCTCAACCCAACTTATCATTATGTACAAGACAATGATCCTAAATACACCCCAAAAGCCACCGTGAGCTACCTGAAGAATAGCAAGCTAAAGATTTTGGAATGGCCCATACAGTCCCCTGACTTTAACATCACTGAAAGTCTGTGGGTAGATCTTGGAATCAGAGGGGATAAAGACAAGAGGGCACATATCCCCATATCAAGAAATGAAATACTCTTAGCTGAAAACAAAAAACATTTACAAGCTGTGATCTGTGCCATAGGGAGTTTTACTAAATACTGATGTACTAGGGCAGTGATCCCCAACCAGTGACTCCCAGTGGCCTCAAACAAGGTTCTTATTTTTGAATTCCTGGCTTGAAGGCAAGTTTTGGTTGCATAAAAACCAGGTGTACTGCCAAACAGTCTTCTGTAGGCTGCCAGTCCAAAGAGGGACTACCAAATACCCAATCACAGTCCTTATTTGGCTCCCCTTACACAAACACGTTTCATTTGTGTTTTGTTCCCCAACTCAATTTACATGTGACTGTGGCTCACAATTAAAGAAAGGCTGTGCTAGGGTGTCCAATCTTTTGCATGTTACAATTACTATTTCCTTTGTTCCAATGTCTTAAAGAGACACTGACACCTGAAATTACATTACATTACAAAACATTACATAATTTTACATCTATTATAATAATGGCTGTGAAAGCTACTTCTAATGTTGCCATAAAGTATTTGCATGATGCTTTTACATTACCTGTCTGATCCCCCATGTTCCTGTATGAGGGGGCTGCCATATTTGTGCAGCAGGAGTCTGTTATCATTAGAAACTGTAACTAACAGGCTGAGATGGGACTGTTAGGTTGGCAAAATCAGAGTGTCAGGCTTAGGAACTTCAACTAACAATTATATACAAAAACAAACCTCTCTGCAAAAAATGATCAACATGACCTATAGGTAACATTTAGGGGCAGATTTACAAAATTCGTTTGAATAGTTCGAAGTTCGATTGAATTTACAAAATTTTATTGGTCAATTTTCGAATATGCAAATTAGGCAAATTCGACCATCGAATTTGTAAATTCGATCGAATTGAATAGATCAAATAAAAATCTATTCGACTAGTCGAATTTCCCCTTTAAAATTTTTATTCGATTGGCTTTTGGTGAATTTACATTGAATATTAAACATTCGATCTAAGGGTTAAAATCGTTTGAATCGATCGATCAAATTTTTACTATTCGATCGTTCGACCAATCGAATAGCGGTAAAATCCTTCAAATTCAATTTTACTTCCCTTCCATTCTCATGGTCGAATTTCGGATTTTTTTAAATTCCAAATTCAACCAATGATAAATCTGCCCCCTAATGTGCATTAATATGTTAAAATTATTTTTTAAGTGTCAGTATCACTTTAAAGTCGAAATAAAATATGGCTGTGCATTAGCATTTGCAAATGTGTGGTTTTGTAACACACTGATTCCTGCAGTAGTTACGCACTATGTTATACTTATACAAAATTAACTGAATCTTTCATTTGGCAAATGTTTGCATTCAGATATATAGGATGAAAACCGTTTCTTGGTACAAATAACAGGACTATTTTATTTTGAGATGATGACAGTACACAAGATTGTAAAACATCTGTAGTTTCTTACCTTTGCTATATCATACATTACAGAGATTTTAAATTCCCAGTCCATAAATGTTCCATCAGGATAGGAGATGTTATCATTCAGAACGTCCTAGAAAGAGGAATATTATGCTGTCTCCTATATATGAATATCATATATAAATATATATATATATAAAGTACAACTTAAGTTCAACTGAAGGAAATTATTCTATTATTTAAAAAATCTTCCCACAGTACCTTGAACCTGATCCCCACCTTGATATAATTAATCCTTACTGGATTAGAAACAATCCTATTGGATGTATTTAATGTTTAAATCACGCCTTTGAGAAGAAACCTTATCCAGAAAACCCCAGGCCCCCAAGTTTTCTGAATAATAGATCCCATACTTGCATTTTGCGCATTCATCAGTGTTCAAGAATTTCCACACCATAAAAATATTAAAATTAATTTAAATGAATTGTTTAGTTTAGAAATAATACCATTTGTTTTCTAGGATTGTCTGCTCTCAAATTTGACCTTGTAAATATTAAGTCTATTACGTATAGGGATAGGCTGCCACAAGGCAAAGAGAGAAACATTGACGTGTTATGATCCTTGACAGGGGCATATCACTTCAGTTATCACCATGATTTAAAACTTGACCTTTCCTTGCATAATTACTAATACACTTACTTATAAAGTAGTCTTGTGTGTCTACAAGCATGAAACTGGTATGTACTCAGATTTAAATTGTAAACATGGTAAAAGCATTTAAGATAATAGCTTATTCTTACTCTGAGCGATCCTTTGTCGCAGTACTCAATCACAGCATATATCATATTATCCAGCTTCACCGTACCATAGAACTTTGTCAGGTTGTAGTAATCTATTTGTAAAAGCTGCAGGTAAAGAGGAAATTCAGTGGTTTGTGTGCCTAATTAAATCACAGCAGAAAATATCCTCCCTGTTTTGACATGATCACTGGGGGTGGGGTGGAGGGGTCTAGCGCGGGAGGGGTTGAATTCCCCTTTAAAGGGATACTGTCATGGAAAAACATGTTTTTTTTTTCAAAATACATCAGTTAATAGAGCAGACTTCTGCACTGAATTTTAATCATGGGGCTAGATTTATTGTCAGTTTCCCAGGTGCCCCCAGTCATGTGACTTGCGCTCTGATAAACTTCAGTCACTCTATCACCCTACTCCCTTCCCCCAGCAGTCCATCAGCAGAACAATGGGAAGTTAACCAGATAACAGCTACCTGGTAGATATAAGAACAGCACTCAGTAGTAAAAATCCATGTCCCAGTGCAACTCCTTCAGTTACATTGAGTATGAGAAACAAAAGCCTGTGAAAAAGCAGTTCCATAGTGTAGCACTGGCTCTTTCTGAAATCACATGGCCAGGCAAAATGACCTGAGATGGCTGCCTACACACCAATATTATAACTAAAAAAATTCACTTGTCCTTTATTAACAGCTGTCATTGAGCCATTACAATTATTAGTAGGAACTTAATAGAAACGCTAATGCTTTGCCAGTATAGAAAGTACTATGTATACACAGTGTCTTGTACAGTGACACCTACAGGTCATTTATATAAACACCTCAATGCATAAAATCTATCTGAACTTTCAGAACTAAATATAATTGTTTTAAACAGACATGTCTGATTCCACAGATTTAAAGGACACACCATTTCCCAAGATCCCTTAGTTTGACAGTGTAGTGCAATTAGGATTGCAATTGCAACCTGTCCGAATAGGGGGAAGGTGGTGACATTTTGGGGGCAGGTCAGTGCCATTGTGGGGCGGGTGCCGATGCTTTGTGGGCAGGTCAATGATCTCAAGGGGTGGGGCAATGATGCAGGGTGATTGACTGCTCATCACATCATTTACTTCAGAGTCCATCGTTATTTTTACCCGGACAGCCCTTCAAAAAATTGGTCTTTCCAGGTGGAAACTGGACTGGTGGCAACCCTAAATGTAAGCTCTCCCTTACCTTGTTAGCTTGTTATGAATTTACTCTCTGCCTACCAATGATGTTGGTGCACAGATTCTCTGGAAACCCCAGAGCTTTAAGCTGTGTATACTATATATAACTGTAACTTGAGATACATTATTATTACCAGATCTTCAAAGTGAAACTCGGGGATACCTATCAATTCTGTTGTGCAAGAGACAACTTTTAATTTTAGCCAATAACTGAAGACAGAAACTCTGCACAAGGACACTTTGCCCATGGACCAAGTTCCTGAAACTGAATCTGTCCCTCAGCAACAGAGGTCTAATGCAAACCCTATATTATTAACACCTATGACATACCACCGTAAGTATTACAAATACATAATAGCATCATATTTCTCACTACAATCTTGCACTACAATCTTGCCTTATTGAGTTCCATTTTCTGTTTTTCTGTGAAGTTTCCATCATGTTTCAAGTCTTTGAGTATAACAATCTGTAGAGGGAAAAGATTTAGTATAGATTATATGACATTATGTTCCCTGCCCCTCCATCATTTGGGTTTTGCACTGTGCACTTTTGGGATAGCAAATTCTATAATGTCATTTTTTATCTTGAGTTTCTGTTCACCCTTTGAATAACCAGGAGCATCACTGGTGATAATTTCAAAGACACATCCACGTAATCTCTCTTTCTACATAACAGGCCATAAGATCACAAAAACCTAAAGAAGAGGAGAACTATATTAGTAAAAAATTGCTTGAATTCATATTTTACCTTTTTGTCATATTTTCTTATTTGTAATCTGGGCCCAGAGTCTCTCCTCTTGTCATCATCAATCTAATAAATTAATAAATTACAAATCAGACAAAAGACTTCACTACAATTAATTTAATAGAAAATAGAAGCGTTTTATAGCATTTGGGTTGCTGATTAAAAAAAAATGGCTCATAAAAATGGGCCAATGAATTAAATATCAGGAATTCAGGGTGCAGGCCAAGAAGAAATGTGGATAAGACATACAGCTGGCCAGGATTATATATTTGGGCCAGAAGATTAAGGGGGTTATTTCTCAAAGGTCAAATTTTAGAGTTTATGTGAGGTTTATTACTCTAATAAACTCGATTGTACCCACAACTCTAATGGTAGCTTATTTATAAAAAAACACCATCTAAGATTCGACAAATGCTACTAACCAGAAATCTCGAATTGTATTTGAACGTAATTTAAATCAAGTTTTCCTCTAAAAAAAACTTGAATATCAGGTGGCAAGGGGGGGCCTATCAGAATTTGTCTGGACCAATGACGAAGCTTCAGGGGTTAAAGTCCAGTACAAATAGGGATCAGGTCAAAATTATAGGGAAGGTTCAAAAGGCAGGCAGAATAGTTGCAAAGTCAAAGTCCAGGCAGGGTCAAAGTTCAGGAATCAGTTCAGGAAGAATTTAGGGACACCCAGGAACGAAAGTAGCAATTCCTATAATCGGGCATTGAACTCATGACCTCGACGTCTATTTATTTAGAATTTTGTGCCAGATGCGACGTGATGACATCACATGTCTGCGTCACAACGGCAATGGGCACCCCATCTTGGACATGGCACAGAAGAGGAGCGGAGCACCATCGGGCACTCCTTACATCAGGAAGATGATTAAAGGTGAACCAAACCCTTATTCATAAAAATCACTACCCTACATAGACCCCCTCCCTGCTCCCCCCAGCCTAGGTGTTATTGTCTGTAATTTCCCCTAAGTCTTTTCTTACCCCACGTTGCAGATTCAGTGCAGCGGAGCTCACAAGCGCAATCTTCAGCTCCTCAGTCTTATTTGGGAAGTAAGTGCCGTATAGGCGCATGCACAGTTGGAGAAGACCGAAGAGCCTGAAGCTGGAGCCGGTGAGCTCTGATGCACTAAAACTGCATAGAGGGGTAAGTAAAGACTTAGGGACAATTACAGACGGTAACATCTAGCCTGGGGGGGGGCAGGGAGGGGGTCTATGTAAGGTAGTCACATTGCACAGAAACAGTAACATCTTAGTATTACGAGCATGTTAAATAATGTACACAGCCTGATTAAAAATTGTCAGGATTTATGAAATAAATCACCTTTAAGCTGACATGAGAGGTCTCTGTCATATTGAGAGGTAAAATGTTCTCTGGAGAGATATGGGACCATCTCTTCTGTCTGAGCTCATTTTCTAGACGATATCTTCTAAACAGCAAAGGTGATAGGGTTAGTGAAAAAGATGTCTTTATACTTACAGTATATCCAAAAGTCTTATTGCTTTTCATCCATCTTATGGACCTCTGGATCTTCTTGACCATCCATACTTTTTCTATCAACCCAGGGCCATGACTGTTAAGAGCCACTTTATAATTATTGGATTATTGTTGTTAAATGAAAAAGCACAGCATGAAGGACTGGAGAGCAGCATGCATTAATATTAAAGGAACCATTGCAAAAATAAAAATGTAATATAAACATCATCTCATGATGCCAGGCATCTTGCACCTACTCAGATTCTCTTCTATTAGAGCTTGTCAAGTGGAACATGCACAGGAACTTGGTGCATATAGGCTTCAATTCCTATGTGCTCAATGTCAGCTACGTGACAGACAAGATTCTGAGACAATGTGTGATGGGTCCTGCCAACACCCCTGTGCAACGCTATATTGTCGAGCAGGTACAAAGATAGAGATACTTTTGACAGTTATGGGTGGTGCTGGGATGTGGATAGGGCCTGGGATGAAGGGGAGAAGCAGATAATGCTAAATAAATGCTAAATAAATAATAAGCTAATATCAATAGGAACATTGAATGCTGAAATTGCTGATGACTCCTGTACCTAGAAACCTGTTGTTAGACTGCTGGGCTGAAATGAAAAAACTTTAGGACAGATTTACCTGAATACAAGAAGTCCAATGATGAGAACAAGAATCACCACTACAGTGAGGGTGAATACAGCAATAGTCAGGATATGAGGTCCTAGAAACATACATTTTAGCAAAGTTTAGAAGATGAAGTCCAAATTCATATATATATTTGTATGATGGATCTTTAGAATTCTACAGAATAAATCTCTAAAGGGGTGGTTCACCTTTAATATACTTTTAGTATGTTAGAGTATGGCCACTTCCAAGCAGTACTCTAACATACTAATGGTCTTCATTATTTATTTTAATCGTTTTGTAATTATTTGCTCTTTTCTTCTGACTCTTTTCAGCTCTCGAATAGGGGTTCACTGACTCCATCTAAAAAATCAAATGTTCTGTAAGGCTAACTTAAGAAAGCATAAAATAAAAAAAACAACTGCGAATTGTCTCAGAATATCAAAAATTTTTGTATAAAATCTGAATTTTTTTTAAAAAACAGACATTTTTCAGAATTTCTTATACCCTCAGGCTGGAAAAAGTCCAAATCCAAAAATCTGGCATCTCAGACCTCCCGAGGTTGTATATAAATCAATGAGAGAAGTGTCAAAGATTTTTTTAATCTGTACTGGGTCTTCATGCTCCCTTATACTAAAGGCTCGGGGAATTAGCCTGAAAAAGACTATTTTTGACTTTTAAGGCAAAAATCCAAAAAAATATGGCTTTTTGGGAAAAAGCTTGAACAATTTGGGAAGAAACTTGCATGAGTTTATCGAATTTCTCCCCGGTTAAAATGCGATTTTAGAATAATAAATAAGGTCCAATTATGGATTTTAATTTGGTCGGATTTTTTATTTAAAAAAAAAAAAGAAAAATAAGCTGAATTTTGATTCTTTCCTTTAACTTTAAAACCATTGACAAATATTATTTAATAAATATTGGCATGTTGCTTAGAATTACATTTCCTTTCATCATGTAAAAATATTTCTTGGATAAAGATCCCCTTTAATAAAAAATATACAAATGCAAAAGCTGAAGAAAAAAAGTCTTAATTCCAATATACTGTGTGTATCTATGCTTTAACCATCTTTCTTTATCACTATTGCTTATTCTCTGTTTTACACAATAAATAGTAGCAGCAGGAGTAACTGTTAAATGAACTCCTGAGAACTTACCACTTTGAGGAACGTCACTGGGAAGTCGGTGGTTCTTCCATATAAAGTTTGGGAAAGTATCCAATACAGTGGTTCGGTTGGTGCTTGTGTCAAACTGAATAAGTTCAGTATACTGCAAAGCAATATCCGAATATGAACTTCCAGGGAAAAGTTTTTAAAGGGCAAGGAAAGGCAAAGAAATAAAATCCAATTTTTACTTTCTTTAATGAAAAAGAAATCTATCTCCAATATACTTTAATTAAAAAATGTGTACTGTTTTTATAAGAAACCTGACTGTATGCAGTGAAATTCTCCCTTCATTTACTTCTGTGGATAGGAATTGTCAGACGGTCCCTAACTTCTGGCAGGGAAACAATCATACTTATGAACAGCAGGGGGAGCCCCTGCCTCACTTATCAGCCATGCAGAACTCCAGCAGCTATATTTTTGATCATTTATGATACAGCGCTACAAAACAAGTTGGCGCTATAGAAATACATGTTAATAATCCCTAAGAAGCCCAGACCACACTGAGCATGTGTACGTAGTCTAGTCTTGCAAAGAAGTATAACAAAGTTACAAGATGACAGCCCCCTGTGGCCAACTTTGAAAGCATAAATCATTTGTTTGATTAGACTTGTGGTGCAGTAAGTTCATGTTTATGTTTAGTATACAAAATACAGCATATCTAGCCTTATTCTATTTTAGACTTTCCTTGCCCTTTAATGTTCATGGCATCTTTCTCTCCCCATATATACCACCCCACACTAGCTAATATACCATAACTACTGCACATATTAATAACTAATTATTGATGCTGCAAATCAATTCTTTCTCTTACTGCCTTAAAGGGGAATTCAACTCCGCCGGTGCTAAACCGTCCTCCCTCCAACCCCGTAGGCCTCTCCCCCGTCCTTCCTCCAGCCTACCTCCCCCCAGGGCTATTGCCCCTAACTTGTATATTAGCCCAAAGCGCAGGTCCCTTTGTGCAGGGACACAGGCGCCATCTTCCTCCGCAACATCTTCTTCCGTCAGCGTTTAGCAGCGAATGCGCAGTAGGATGCATTTGCTAGTTTGTACTAGTGTGCATGTGCCCGAAGTTCACGTAGTTCACCGATTGCCGGTAGTACAAACCGGCAAATGCGTCCTACTGCACATGCGCCGCCAAGCGCCGACAGAAGAAGGAAGAAGATGTTAACTTTTTGATGCAACTTAGAATAACTGAATAATGTAGATATGTTTATCCCAACTAATAAATGTAATCTACTACAAGCTGTAGTACTCAGTCTATTCTAGCAGCAAAGAGAAAGAGGAAATCATTTTGAAATATTTGGAGTATTTGACTATAATGGAGTCTATGGGAGACGGCCTTTCCGTAATTCGGAACTTTCTGGATAATGGGTTTCCGGATAAAAGATCCCATACCTGTATTTGATTTAAACAATATACAATACAAAAGTGACACAAAAATAAATTCAAAGGTGCTAAGCATTGGCTTTCCACAAAGGTCAAAAAGTTAAATTTCTTTTCAAACCAGAACTCTTTTTTTCCCCATTAGCTGTGTCTCTTTTGGGTTTTATGGGTTTTATTTAGCAATACCTCTCTTATTATCATTCTATCATAAAGCCAGTTTTGTGGGGAATCCAGGTTAGACTTGTCCCATGGACAGTTTCTCCCATCTCAGCTGTAGATCACTGTTCATTCACTGAGCCATTTTGGCTGATGTGCTAAAAACCCAGAAATAAATGTGTGGACTAAAAATATGTTAATGAAAAGATTATCTAAATCCAAAAATGTTTTTGTACCATAGTTTTTTAAGAATTTATTATAGTGCTGGAATTTTAGATTTGGCAACATCAGGAAATCACCGTTATATATGCTTAGGGCTTAGGCCATTAGAAAGCATTTCTCACATTATTAGTAGCAGATGAACTGTAGAGCAGAGTCAAATTTAGCTCTCGATCACCAGACGCATCCAATATAAGTGGCCCCAAAGCACCTATCAGAAAAATTAGGATAGTTATTGTAGAAATCAGTATAAGTACTACAGTTCTATAACTAGAATGGTAGACCTATTCAATGTTGTCCAGAAAATATCTTGTTCAGAGAAACAGGGTGATTTTTACCTACACAAGGGACATTTATACAAATAACTTTTTGCATAAGCACAAATTGGGGGGGTGGATATTTCTATAAAAAAAGTTTAACCTATTAACGATATGTTCCGAAACTGATCAATGAAAGAGAAAGGTTGACTGATGTTTGCTGATCCAAGAAACTTCTTTAGGGTATGACCAAAGAGAAGGACCCCATCAAGATACCCTGCTGCATAGTTATCCTCAAGCTGGAATTCAGAGAATACAATTAGCAGCTTATATGTGTACAGACAACACTACCCACTGGAGACTTGCATGATTAAGAATAGTAAGTCACTGATTGGTCTGAATTTCCCTAAAATTTCAGGTCAATTGAATATTTATTCAAATACTGGTTCAAATATATGACTTGGCTTAAATTACCAATATGGACATCTTGCTAACAGCTAGGCACAAAATCCTAGAAACATTTTTATTCCATAATTTAATCTAATGATGAATATTGTTCTATCCTAATGGATATATTTTTTTCTAGATCTACTAGCCAAAACCGTATACTAATAGATGGACATACAAGTTTAGACATTCCAGTCTTGTTAGATATTTTACTCATATTGGATGGACGTTGTGTCACCACCAGGACATTCTGCATATAGTAAGGAAAGGACTTATTTTCATAGTACACAGTGCTGTGGGAAGAGTGAAAGAAACAATGTTAGGGTATAGATTATTTTTGACATGAAGTTGGCCAGTCCAGTCTGTTTTCACGGACTAGTTAACAGGTTATACAGCAGTATTGATTTGTGCATTGTGCAAAGGCTTTCGACAACATACATGATTACTACAAGGTTACTACAAGGTTACTACTCAGTATTCTATTTGCACATGGATAGTGGGCTGCAGGACTGAGTGCACAGTGCTGGCAGTGGCATAACTACCAGGGGAGCAGGGGGTGCAATTGCACCAGGGCCCACTCCCTCTCGGGGCCCACTGGAGAGGCTAGGAGAACTCCAACTCATGGGGGAGAGCCCAATAGGGGGGCCCGGGTGCCAATCCTGAACCAGGGCCCGCCAGTGAGTAGTTACGCCACTGAGTGCTAGGGTTAATTTAAACACACAAATCGGTACCTCAGTAGTGGCAGTGGTAAAGGAATTGTGCAGTATAAAAATAAAAACTTTGTAAATAGATAGGTTGTGCAAAATTCATATTTTCAATATGGGTTAGTTAGGCAAAAATGTAATGTATAAAGGCTGGAGCGACTGGATGTGTAAAACAATAGCCAGAACACTACTTCCTGCTTTGCAGCTCTCTTGGTTTCCACTGATTGGTTACAAGGCCTCAGCAGAACAAAGAGAATTTAGCAAGATAACTCCCTGGTAGCTGCATTGCTATAAATGCTTCTGCATTGCTATAAATGCTTCCAGGTCAATGGCAGATATGAGAATAGCACTTAATAATAAAAATCCATGCCCAGCTAACCGTAAGCTGGCCATAGACGCAAAGATACCATCAGAAACAGACCATGTATGGATTATCCCCACATTTTTTGTACCATGGTGATCGGTCGTTCAGTTGATCGGACAGGTTAGAAGGTTTATATTGGCTACCGATAAGATCCCTGCATGTATTGCCTATTTGACAATATCAGTGGGTGACTTTCACTGCTATTTGTTGGACATAATTTTCATACAATTGCTGTTTTTTTCAATTAATGGCCCGAGCATTGTATGACTTGTTCTCTTTACTATTTTATATTAATCTGAATAGTTAGTTGCAGGTCTGAAGATTGGCACGGACTAAAGGTGGCCATACACTGGCCGATAAAAACTGCTGACAAAATCAGCAGCTTTTCGGCCCGTGCATGGGGCCCTCCGACGGGCTTAACCGATCGATAACTGGCCGAAAGTCGGCCAGATGTCTATCGGACAGGACTAAAAATCCCGTCGTATCGCTGCCGCATCTGTTCGTAGATGTGGTCCTGCGATCCGACTGCCCGTATCCCCTGCGTTGTGATCAGGGCCCATGATCGGATCAGCCCAATATCACCCACCTCAACGTGGGCATATCGGGGAGAGATCCACTCGTTTGGCGACATCGCCAAACGAACGGAACTCACCATGTATGGCCACCTTAGGCTATAATCTTAATGTCTATGGACAGCTAAAGTCATGACCAAATGTGCCTCATTTATCAACAAAATTTCCTGTGAGCAGTTACCAAATGCAATCAATCAAATTGGATAACGGTAGGGAAGTAGCTATTTTTATCCTGTTGCCCTCTGCTTGTGGATGAGTATAAGTGGTGCCAGGAGCCTGAGTCACAGAAGGTAAAAGTGGAACCTTGGTGAAAATTGGGAAGTAGGAACCTATATAGTTGTTAAATATTTAGCTCACTTTTGGAATAAGAGATAGATTATGATTATTTAATGGAGCACCACTCTAAATCATATCGACATAAAGTTCCACCAATATATTGTTAATCACGTAACCAATGCCACCCAGATTTGTTTTATGTGCATGCTTCTGTTTTAAAGCACCAAATGGGAATCAAGAAACAGGACTACAAAATGACTCTTTTGATTGGTGTTTTTAATCATCCCATGACCTCCCAGATCATATTTACCATATAGGTACCCATGGGCCTGTTCCTAAGGATGTAGTCCATGGGTGCCTGTATGTGAAAAAAGAATTTAAAAATAAAAATCCCAGCCCACCGTCAAACAATTGACTCTAGATCTGGCACCTGAGCTGAGAGGGGGTTCCCCTAACTCGGGAAAGAGAAGGGGCAGCCAGCCGGGGATGCCTTGATCACCTACATATTCTATTAAAAATCCCAAGTATAAATAAAGAAATAAAAAAAAAATCCCAAGTATAAAATAAAGAAATTTGTCCTGGACCAACATTGCACTTCCCTGCCTGTCATACAATATGTTAGAGGAATACGTCTTTAAAAACTTAGCTTAATACTTACTTAAAAATATCGAGCAGAATAAGGACCTTATCTTGAGGTATTGCTACCTTGTTGTGAAGGTTCCAAATGTCATTGGGGGTCCCACACATTAGAATTACTACAAAACAGAATGACATTAATATTTTGCAAAAGTTGTAAAAGGAAAGGTTTATTAATCTACCCGATTGGTCAAGATGCGTAGGGCATTCTGTATTATGATACTTTGAACTTTCTTTTTCTCATCTGTAATTGAGTGTGCAAGCCTCCTGTGGATGTGCTCCTCACTATTGATCATTTGGGTGTGCACCTTCTAACCACATTCAGCTATGCTATGAAATAAATTTTGAACACTTTTCAGTGAAATATAGATCTTGTGTTTTACAGTAAGGTCTGTGTGTGCATTGGTTTATTAATCGGACAATCTGCTTTACATACATGCATTGTTTGATAATGTGTAGCTCATACCATTGCTTTTGGGGTTATTTTCTTGGAGCACCTTCATCAATTCACGTTCTGTCCTTAAGATCTCTTTGAAGTTTAAAGCATTATTAAAATAAGACACTCCAGACTCCAAAGCGTTAATATACCTATAATGAAAGTTACACAACAATATAACACTATAGTATAATCAATGTCTTTGTACACATGCAACTGCATAGATTACTTATATGACAGGGGCCAGGGAATGTGCATTGATCAATTTCTCCTCTTTTTCTCTATGTGTATAGTTAATTTGGCCAGACCAGTAGCACTTCCATTGTATTTTATTACATTTTTATTTAGCTATGGAGTGCTCCCACAACCTTTCATTTTTGCATTTAGTATAATCAATGGTTGTGCATTACTTTATATAATTAACAACAAATAAACTATTTAACATTCTTAAGGAGATTGTATACAACAAGATGCTCACAGTTCACCCCAGTCCATGGGTGTAAATACGTGACCAGAGTACTTCCTACGATATAAATATGTCCTAAATTTTAATTAAAAGTTCAATCCATTTATTAGGACATAGAAAAGAACGGCCTGACGCATTTCATGCCTATTGCTGCCTATGACTAAGTGCCCCAATAGGCACGTAATGCGTCAGGCCGTTCTTTTGATATGGATATCAGAAGTCACAGAGGAGTTCCAAGAATTATAAAGTCCCAAGGCCACAGGCTCAGTGTTTTTATATTTCTTTACAGGGCCTGGAACTCCATGGTAAGTTCTCATATCCTTAAAGTGGACCCGTCACCCCAAAAAAATATTCAAAATCGTGTTTTATCACATTAGTCAAGCAAAATGAACATTAATTACACTATATAAATTATTTCATTCTTGCTTTCTTCAGTCTGGGAATTTATAATTATAGCAAGCAGGCAGGAGCCATTTTGTGGACGCTGTTATTAAGGCAAGCCTTGCATCATCTCAGAATCTTGTTTGTGCACCAGAATGGGGGACCCGATGTCTTTCCCCATGTTCTGGCTACACAATTAAATGGTTAAGAGAACTGGGGGAATGTGTGGGGAGCTGTGACATTTAGGAAGTGCTGAATGGAAAGTGAAAGTAATTATCTTCCCCGCAGACAATATTTGATTGACAGCTGAGATTTTTAAACAAGCTTAAAACAGCTATGAATGCTCAAATAAAAATTTGAAATTGGATTTCATGTTAATTTGAAAAGGACTTTTATTATACAGATTTTTGTGTCTGGGTGACGGGTCCACTTTAAGTATGAAGTACAGGTATGGGAATAGTTATCCAGAATTCTTGGGACCTGGGGTTTTCCGGATATTGGAGGTTTCTGTAATTTTGATCTTCATACCTGCATAACGAATCCCACACCTGTACATTGTTTTTTTTAACAACTATTCAATGGACTCAGACTAATATACCAGAAGCAGGACTCTGTGTTACCATCCCTTTTGTAAATATACACAGATTGCCACTTCTTTGGTTTGATTAAGCCTTCATATTGCCAAAACTCTTTAAAAAAATAAGTAATCTTTCTTGCTGGCAATAAAATTCGGGCCAGAGATCGGTGGTAGTCACAGGACAGCCCAAAGCTTCCAGCTGAAATTAGGGGGACACCAAAGGTATTATTTAACCTGAAAAAGAAACAAAACAACATAAGACTTCCAAATAACTCATCACTCTGCAGTAAAATGCAAAATGTTCCCAACAGTACTGCAGTTACACTGTATTACTTTTGTGGAGCTTGTCTGAAAGAAAGGCAATACAAGACAATTCTTTCAGCAAACCTTTATGGAAAACCATAGGTGCTTGAGAAGAACTGGGGTGTTTGACTAAGCCAAAGTGGTACAATGGTTTATGTAGTGGGTTCTAAGTTTAACTTATAAAGAACGATAAAGAAAAGGAAGCTCTAACCAGCCAATAAATGTCAACTTGTGCTTTAGTGTCTCACCAAACCTCCAGACAGTGTATTTGCCAGTAATAAACAAAATGCCACTAAGCAGAGGAAAATGTAAAAATGCATTTTTATTATCATAAACATTATATGCTCATAAACAAGTAAAAATCGACTGCCGATATCAAAGTCAACATTTCAAAATGTTTAAATAATTTTAAATAATAAATATATTGAGCAAATATAACCTCCATAATTGTATTTGCATGTTATTTTAGTCTTTGCCAGGCCCGGACTGGCAATCTGTGACTTCGGACAAATGCCTGATGGGCCGATTGCTTTAAATGTAAATGGGCTGTTCACCTAAAAAATGCAAATTAGTTCTGTATTTAATATGTAAATGGGCCAATCACTTTAGAAATGTATATGAGCTGTCCATAATAGCCAGCCACAGCTAAGCCAATGCCTGTATTTTTTAGTGCTCACACCTGTACTGGCATATGGGAGGAACCAGGAATTCTGACTAGTGATGGGCGAATCTCCCGAGATTCGCTTCGCCGAAAAATTTGCGAATTTCCATCGAAATTAGCGAATTGGCGAAAAAATTTTGGCGATTTTTTCTGGCGAATTTTTGCTGGGGTTTCGCGAATTTATTCGCCAGCCCGAATCGCGGGAATTCACCCCTGGCGAATAAATTCGCCCATCACTAATTCTGACCAATTTCAGTTAGTAATATTAGAGTTGCTTGCTATATACCCAATCCCTTATGCTTATGATTGGTTTGTTGGCAACAGGAGGATCCATGCTCAGAACAGTCACTTCAGCCTGTATATGTTACACTGTGATATGTAGCATTAATTGCATGAGACAGACTAGTCTCTCAAGTATAACACACTTTGGCCCTGCAACAGGCCCGGACTGGTAATCTGTGGGTTCAGTCGATTTGACTTATTACTATAGTTAAAGTTAAAGAACTTGATTAATCAATGTAATTATTTAGTTACATAAACCATTTGGAACCATCATGGTGGCAAATGTCTCTTCAATTCCATTTACCAGTATTTCATAATGTGTTATACTCACGAAAGCATTTGGTAAGTGGCATAAGTGCATGTTGGACCAAGGATAACACAGCCCAGTTTTCTTGTATACTGAGAAAACAAAAGTGAATGTGAATGTGAATTGGTCATACTGGATGTTCTTCTGGAAACCAATACAGTCATATGAAAAAATTTGGGAACCCCTCTTAATTCTTTGGTGTTTTGTTTCATTGACTGAGCTTTCAAAGTAGCAACTTCCTTTTAAGATATATAAGATATAAGATATGTAGGGATGCACCAAATCCACTATTTTGGATTCGGCCGAAACCCTCAAATCCATTGCGAAAGATTTGGGCAAATACCGAACTGAACCCTAATTTGAATATGCAAATTAGTGAGAGGAAGGGTAAAAGCCAGCCGTGGCTTCGTGCAGGGCTAAACATTTTTTTACTTCTTTGTTTTGTGATGAAAAGTTGCATGATTTTAAGGATTCAGATTTGGTTCAGCCAGGCACAAGGATTCGGCTGAATACGAATCCTGCTGAAAATGGCCAAATCCTGACCGAGCCGAATCCTGGATTCGGTGCATCCCTAATAACATGCCTTATGGAAACAGTAGTATTTCAACAGTGACATGAAGTTTATTGGATTAACAGAAAATATGCAATATACATCATAACAAAATTAGACAGGTGCATAACTGTGGACACCCACAGAGATATTACATCAACACCTCCTATAGCCTTTGATGAGTGTCTGAATTCTGGATGGTGGTATTTTTTGACCATTCATCCATAAAATCTCTCCAGTTCAGTTAAATTTGATGGCTGCTGAGCATGGACAAGCTGCTTCAAATCATCCCATAGATTCTCCATGATATTCAAATCGGGGGACTTTCCAGAATATTGTACTTCTCTCTCTGCATACATGCTTTTGTAGATTTCTAAGTGTGTTTAGGGTCATTGTCTTGTTGGATAATCCAACCCCTGGGTGACTACAACTTTGTGACTGATGCTTGCTTGAACAGTATCCTGAAGAATTTGTTGATATTGGGTTGAATTCATCTGACTCTGGACTTTAACAAGGGCCCCAGTCCCTGAACTAGCCACACAGCCCACAGCACGATGGAACCTCCACCAAATTTGACAGTAGGTAGCAGGTGTTTTTCTTGGAATGCAGTGTTCTTTTTCCATCATGCAAAGCGTGTTTTGTTATGAGCAAATAACTAAATTGTTGTCTCATCAGTCCAAACCACTTTGTTCCAAAATGACTGTGGCTTGTCTAAATGGGCTTTTGTATACAACAAGCGACTCTGTTTGGGGTGTGAGTGCAGAAAGGGCTTCTTTCTCATCACCCTGCCATACAGATACACCATCTGCAGTAAAATGTTCTTGCAGGTCTTTGGAGGTGATCTTTGGGTTTTCTGTTACCATTCTCACAATCCTCCACATATACCTCTCCTGTATTTTTCTTGGCCTGCCAGACCTAAATTTTACAGCAACTGTGACTGTGGCCTTCCATTTCCTGATTACATTCCTTACAATTGAAACTGATAGTTTATACCTCTGAGATAGCTTTTTGTAGCCTGCCCTAAACCATGATACTGAACAGAAAAATACGTAAAAGAACAGAAGGCACACACGTCAGCAGTCGTGCAAAAAATCTTTAGGTGATTTATTGGAGATCTCCACAACGTTTCGGAGGTACAACCTCCTTTCTCAAGTGCTCTCAACAGTGTAATTCAATCCACAGGTATATAAAGGTGTGGAAATGTGCCACTCCTCCCCTCTAATTAGATGACATCATTATGTGCAAAAAATATACTCAACTATTTATACCATATGGTAGCCATTATTATACATTTAATTGTGTCATAATTACTATACCTGAATAGTGACTGGTAGTGCCCAAACGTGATACATAGTGCTCAGTGATTACTTATTGGTGACGCTAATGTCCATATTCACATAGATCACTTAAACTTCATCTCGTGGCTAAGTGAAACTATCAACACATTACATCCGACCCTGAAATTTGCTGTACAACATCATCCCAAAGTAATCCATTTTTTGGATGTAACGGTCATTAAAGATGGGGGTACCTTGAAATCTGATTTATATAGGAAACCAACGGACAAAAATAATCTGTTATTACACAGTAGTTTCCACCCTGAGAGTATTAAGAAGGGCTTACCGTACAGCCAACTATTAAGAGTGCGCAGGATTGTGGCTGATGACAATGTATGTAAAAGAAGGTTAAATGAAATGGCTAATTCTTTTATTGAAAGGGGTTATAACAAGGCCCTAGTGGAGTCACAAAAGAAGAAAGTAATGCTAATGAAACGACATGTATCACGTTTGGGCACTACCAGTCACTATTCAGGTATAGTAATTATGACACAATTAAATGTATAATAATGGCTACCATATGGTATAAATAGTTGAGTATATTTTTTGCACATAATGATGTCATCTAATTAGAGGGGAGGAGTGGCACATTTCCACACCTTTATATACCTGTGGATTGAATTACACTGTTGAGAGCACTTGAGAAAGGAGGTTGTACCCCCAAACGTTGTGGAGATCTCCAATAAATCACCTAAAGATTTTTTGCACTACTGCTGACGTGTGTGCCTTCTGTTTTTTTACGTATTTTTCTGAGCATTGAGACCCCGTGCAGCATGGTTTCCAGAAAGAGCACCACATTATAATTCACACAGCCTTTTGGTCTATTGCCATGATACTGAACAGTCTTTGATTTCAGTTCTTTTGAGAGTTGCTTTAAGGATCCCATACTATCACTCTTCAGAGGAGAGTCAAACAGAAGTACAGTTTGCAACTGGCCATGTTAAATGCCTTTTCTCATGATTGGACACGCCTACCTATGAATTTGCCAATAATCAGTATTGAGCAGTTACATGCATTCATATTAGCAGGGTACCCACATTTTTGCACAGCCAGTTTTTCACATTTGATTTAATTTCATACGACTGAATACTGCTTCACTAAAAATCTTTGTTCAGAAAACACCCCAGTTCCTGGGAAATGAAAGACATACCACTGTTTTTCCAACCTTTTTCATATGATTGTATCTCCCTAAACTTACTAAAAAAAAACTTACATGAAGTTTCTTCAGCTTCTCCACACCTTCACAGCCACTGGACACACATCCAGGATTTCCATACAAGTCAGTACTAAATGTTTGAAAATCAGCATTGATTGTCACGTTAATACCTATAATATAGTATAAATAATCAAACAACAAGATGAATTAAAAGAGAAACTATTTACAAGTTGTGTTTATGAAATGGAAATTGAATGATAGGTGCTCTGAAAACAGTCAAATCAGACTTATTTAACTAAAACTGAAACTGCAGATATAAATAAATACATGTAAATAAATTAAAAAAATATAATACATGAAACAAAAAATTTTAAAATTTAACCCAAAACATATCTCAAAAGAATAAAACAATAACCGAAAACACAACTTAAAGAATAAGTAAACCATTTGTACTACTGGTATGGGACCTATTATCCAGAATGTGCGGGACCTGGATTTTTCCAGATGATGTTTTTCCATTATTCGGATCTTTAGCTCTGATAAAAAATTATTTGAACAATAAATAAACCTGATAGAATTGTTTTTGCTTCCAATAAGGATTAATTATATCTTAGTCTGGATCAAGTACAAGCTACTGTTTTATTTTTACAGAGGAAAAGAAAATCATTTTCAAAAATTACAATTCTTTGATTAAAATAGTCTTTCTGTATTTGGGAGCTTTCTGATATCAGATCCCATGCCTATATCTCTATAATTATTTTAAACAGCTCCCAGAATAACATCTCTCCTCTTTTTCCCAGAATAACATACCTTTCTCCCTGCATTCAGATTTATTTCACATCTCTATTACAGTCAGTTCAGCTGCAGCTTTTTTAGATACTTCCTTGTTTCGCAAGAAGTTCTGCCCTGTGCTTTCTAAGCACTTTTCCTGTATTATTATTCATCTATAGTGATGGGTGAATCGACCCAGTTTCGCTTCGCCGAAAAATTCGCGAAAATTTCAGCAAAATTCACGAATTGGCGAAAAAATTCACGAAACGAGTCACGGCATGTTTTTGACACGCGTCGCGTCGTTTTCAACGCTTGTCGCGTCGTTTTCGTCGCGTCAAAAATTCGCCCGTCACTATTCATCTACATTGCTTCTTTTAAAGGTGTCCTACTATCCAAGTTGCAAAAGGAGCATGATCTAATTTGGGTTTACAAGATTATGCCTTTAGAATTGAACAACTAGAAAATATTCTGACCAGACCCCCTTTAAGTAAAACATTTTATTTGTCTCCAAATAAAGGGCCGACGTGAAAGCAACATTCACTGATGTAATCAGATCTGATTACTGATCTACTGGATTTCTCCTTAACCCTTTCTCATTCGTACCATAGCACCATATACTATATATATATATATATATATATATATATATATATATATATATATATATATATATATATATATATGTAACATGTAGCACCATTTACATCTAACTAACAAAACTTCCTGTCTGCGGTTTCAGTGGTCTAAAATGGGGTAAACTACTCCCTGAAAATTCAGTCAGTCCCTGCATGGCGTGGGCTGGCAATCTGTGGGTTCAGCCCAGAGGGGCTGTTGTAAGTTGCCATAGACAGTCACTATTTATTAGGCTATTTGGGCCTCTGTGTACTTGAAATGCCAGGGCATATTTTGAATCCCAGTCCAGACATGATGACCTGCCATGACATCATCAACTCTGACCCCAAACCCCTGTTTGGATTGTTTCTAGTTAAAAGGTTTTAACCTTAATTTGATACAGTAGTTCATAGGAGCCAGTTCATTTTTATACTACATTGAATGCCATCAAATGCCAATCCCTCACTGTTGATCATTGATATGTAGCATGCGGTTTAAGAAACAGCTCAGTAGTGTAACAATCTTGTTTCTAACCAGATGGCAGGATAACAATTGTAGTGTTTGATCAAATTTCAAATCCATACTATTTTTACTTATTTGGCTTAGAAGTTAGATTTCATTAGATTAGTTAGATAATGTATAACCTCAGTGCTTGAACTGAAGTTAAAAAAGAGGAGGGATTTTCTGTGTGCTGAGTGTAGCGCGGTGTGCTAAAACAAGCCCCTCCCACTGCCAAAAGTTACACCCATTGTTATAAAAAGCCTCATGCACCAATATGTTCTGGTTACACCTACTTTACAGCAAAATCATTTTGCTATTTCCATTTTGGTATTTCCTTCTAATGCACGGTTTAATGCCCAGTATGCATAGATTTACGTATGTGACCTATAGGGACCCCAAAATGAAAATTGTACATATGACTTTTCTTGGCTGTCAATCCAACTTCTGCAAACAAGTTCCTTGCCTGTGTATTGTTTCATAACATAGCACAACCCCACTGTATTCTATATTACACAAGATTATTTCATATACTGTATATCATTCTCTCACTATTCTGTAATCTGCTGCTGTTTAATACCTTCATTTTCTCTTTTTGTTTCCCCTGTCGTCTTCTTCTTCTCTCTTTTTCTCTACAATCTTCTTTATCTGTTTAACACTTTATCTCTTCTCTATTTCTCTCCCAGCAATATTTTCTCTCCTTTTATCTTCTATTATTTAACCTCTGCATTTTATTTGCATGCAGAGTGGAGAGGGGCAAATGAAACTTCTGGGGTGCAAAACTCTTGCATCCCCTCTGAGGGAATGCTATTTCACAATAATAAAGAAGTGAAGCGAAGGCATCCTTGTGCAACACTACCAAATTCCAGCACTGTGTATATATATATATATATATATATGATATCATATGCAGATTCTACCATATTATTCTTGGTTTTCAAGTAGTCCCGTCTGAGTCAATTAGCTGTTTATTTATTTATTTAGAATATTTGAGTGTAATGGTTATTCAAGATTAATCACAACAGACAGAAATGTGGATATTACTATAGATAGATATAACCAGACATATTCATAGATTCAGTATTGACATGATGTTTGCAAGAAAACCCATGTAACCCAGATACTGTTCTGTTTTAAAGGGGCAGCACATTTCCTAGTCTAGCTTCAGTTCAATGAATAGGGCTCTACTGAACATAATAATGAGAAGTAAAGTAAAAAGTTTTTTTTGTTTTTTTAAAGTAAAAAGTTGGATTTTGCCCACATGAAGTTCCCCCATTGTATTCTGAACCCCAAGTGAACTAAGAAAGTTATTTTTCTCAGATGTACAATGCACCACATTTGTGGTTCCAATCTTGAAAAGCTGGAAGCTCAGTGATAATGTGCAGGCTTCCCAGGTCACCCTGACTGCAATACTGAATTCCACTTTGAATGGAGAAACTGAGCATGCTCCAAGCCACGGGCAGTCAGAGATGGGTAAAAAGCAAGGCAGGCACTGATATCACCCTAATAAACACATCCAGGGCCATCAGGGGAGACAGGGGGTACTGTTGTACTGTGCTGTGCCTGAAGGGGAGCTTGGCTGTGCTGCACTTTTCCGAAGCCGTGCCGCCTCGCCTCTCCTGAAGTCCCAAACAGCCAATGTCCCAAATCGGGAAAAAGACCCGAAATCTTGAAGAAGCGAAAAGACCCGAATTTCTGAAGCGGTGAAAAGAGCCTAAGTGCAGAAACGACCCGAAAACATCTGAAATTGAAGTCCTGAAGAGGAGAAAGGCCCCAAAGTCAAGAAAGGAGGCGAAGTTGAAGTCCTGAAGCCACAAGTTCAATTCTACTGAACACCAATGTGTGTTTTATTTAATTTTTTTAATCCCCTGGCCACCAATGTATTATTTAAATACTCTTTAGGCCCCTGCCATCAATATTTTTTTTTTTAATTCTCATTTTGTTAACTTGTAAGGGGAGGCCAATGTTTTTTTTTTAAATATATTCTCTATGGCTCCAGGTTTTTTAATAAATTGTTGTGGGGGGCCCAATGTTGTTGTTTTTTTTTTACTTTTATGGGGGCCCTGGCACCATTTTTTAACTTATAGGGGGGTCCTGTCACCAATTATTTTTTTTAACTTGTAGGAGGGCCCTGACTACCAATTTTTTTTTTTCAAAAAAACTTTTATGGGGGGCCCTGGTGCCACAGTTTTTTTTAACTTAAAAGGGGGTCCTGACCATCAAAAGCTTTTTGTAACTTGTGTGTGGGTTTACCCTTTTTAGCTCTGATGTCTGTATGTTCTTTAAACTGTAGTGTGGAGTGGGTGGGATCTGGGGTAGGGATTGGGGGCTGGGGTGGGCGCTCAACACAAGCTGACGAGGGCCTGCCAATGCAGTTATGGAGGTGAGCGCATTAAAGTGGATCCACTTTTTTCCTCCTGTATGCAAATCTGCCATGTGTTCCCATGCAATGGAGCTATGGGGCAATGTGCTCTATACAAATGAGCCCCCACCGCAATTGTAGCCTGTGTCTTGGCTTTGTAGGTATTCAGAAGTTCATTAACAATAGCTTGTTTGTTCAGAGCACATTATCTGTTTTTAACCAAATTACTCCGATTACAGGGGAGGTAGAAAGGGTAAAACCCATACAAAATATATTAGTGCTTTATAAAAATGTGGATCTTTGAAATGAAAAGAATAGAATACATTTTTTAATACATGCTTTTTTTGGTAGTAGATTGTATTATTATATTACAGTGACATCTGATGGTGATATTTTGAAGTGCATTTTATTAATAATAACATTATTATAATGTCCAAAGGATAATTGAATATATTTTCTTTCTAAATGGGAAAGATTAGTCTGATGCCTGAGAAGGCTGAATAACCTCCATTCTGGACACAATTCATGTATATTATTCTATGGTTAAAGGGGTTGTTCACCTTTGAGTTAACTTTTAGTATAATGTAGAGAGTGATATTCTGAGACAATTTGTAATTGGTTTTAATTTTTTATTGTTTGTGGTTTTATAGTTATTTAGCTTTTTATTCAACAACTCTCTAGTTTGCAGTGTCAGCAATTTGGTTTCTAGGGTACAAATTACCCTAGCAACCCTGCATTAATTTGAATAAGAGACTGGAATATGAATAGGAGATGGACTGAATAGAATGATAAGTAATAAAAAGTGACAATAACAATACATTTGTAGCCTTACACAGCATTAGTTTTTAGATGGTGTCAGTGACCCCCATTTGAAAGCTGCAAAGAAACAGAAGAAAATTGCAAATCATTAAAAAACTATGAAAAATAAATAATGAAGACCAGTTGAAATGTTTCTTAGAATTGGCCCTTCTACAATATACTAAAAGTTAATTTGAAGGTGAACTACCCCTTTAAGTAGAATCTTATGTCTATCACCCTGTTTTGAGTCTGCAACATGGTTAAAAGAAGCATGGATGGACCTCCATACCCCATCCAGATAATCTATAGGATTATTAGACAGTTATTAGACAGAGAAAGGTTATAAGAAACATAAAATAATATCAAATATAATATTAGAATACATGAGGATTTGAACTGTCAGATATTAAACAGGATCTAAACCCCAATATATGAACTGATATAAACTTATTTTACAATTTACAAATTACAATTTAGATTTATTTTTATAACTCTCGGTATGGTGGAGTGATATCCGGAGACAATTTGTAATGGATCTTCTTTTTTTATTATTTGTGGGTTTTTTATTTACATGTTTCAGCTTCTTGTTCAGCAGCGATCAAGTTCGTAATTTCTTTCAGCAGCTATCTTTTTGCTAGGGTCCAAATTACCCTTGCAACCAGACAGTGGTTTGAATGAGAAAATTATATATGATGGCAGAGAACCTGAACAGAAAGATAAGTAGCAATAAAATTGTAGCCTCACAGAGCAATAGTAGTTGGCTACCAGGGCCAGTGACTCCAATGTGAATGTGGAAAGAAGCAGAAGAAGCAGGCAAATCATTCAAAAACTATTTAAAAAAAAGACCAACCAAAAAGTTGTTTTGAAGAATTGGCCATTCTAAAACATGCCAAAAGTTAACTTAAATGTAAACCAGAAATAAAGAGTCTTTTCAATTGCTTTCCATTTTGTACCATTTTTCCAGTATTGATGAAAGTTTGATGTCCGTGTCTCTAGTATCTCAGTCTGGCAGCTCAGTAATCCAGGAGCAGATTCTGAACTGTTACAATTAGCTACATTAGTTGCTACATTTCTCGTCAACAACTGTGGGAATATTATAACAGTTGCCTTAAAC
>CM044437.1:110197165-110207377 GCA_024363595.1 Xenopus borealis
GCAGACAATATTTGATTGACAGCTGAGATTTTTAAATGAGCTTAAAACAACTGAATGAATGTTTTATTAAAAATTTGAAATTGGATTTCATGTTTAATTTGAAAAGGACTTTTATTATACAGATTTGTGTGTCTGGGTGACAGGTCCACTTTAAAGAATCGCCTGCCGAAAAAATTCGCCTGCCGAAAAATTCACTGGCGTAAAAAACAAAAAACGAGACGCGCGTCAAAAATTTTTCGCTGGAAATTCGCACATTTTTCGGCAAATCGAAACTGGATAGATTCGCCCATCACTAATTATGACCCATGTGCCTCCCTCTTGGAAACCAAGAGAGCTGCAAAGCAGGAAGTAGTGTTCTGTTCTGTTAGACATCCAGTGATTCATACCTTTATAGATTACATTCTAACTAACTATATTAGAAACAATTTTTATTTTGCACAGTCTATCTATTTACCCACTTTTTAATTTTATACTGAACAATTCCTTTAAGGTTTGCACTTTTTAAAAAGATTAGACTTACAACACTTTACCTATTCTATAACTCTTTGGTGCCATAATAGATGAGACAGACTCTTACATGTTGATGTTTTCCATCAGGGCACAGAACTCGGTTCACATTTACCCCATATGTAATAAAAGGCAATGTCTGCCAAGGTGCAGTAACCCATAGCAACCAATAAGAGGTTTGTCTTCTTAAATGTGTTCATACTGTGTCCTGTGTCAGTGGATCAAACCCATATGTACTACTACAGTGTGAGTCACATAAAAGAGGCTCAACTGTAATATAAGTGCATACCTTTATCTTAATTATTTAAATTTCTTAATACTCAACGCACAGGCTTGGAAGCTCACACAAATAAATGAAGATAAGTACTTTTTATATAGGCAGCCTTTCTAAAAGCAGAAGCTCTTTCTGTATAGGGCCTTCCTCACCTTTTGTACTGGCATTGATTGTATGTAACTCCATATGTATGTAATTCATGTGATTTAGTTGTATAAACACATTTACTTTAAAGTGCTACGCAATATGTTGGTGCTATAGAAATACATGTTAATAATAATAATAATAATAAAGGTCCACTCGCGGGTCTATAGGTGTACAATAACCTAGCAAAGCAAATGAGGATATTGTAAGGAAGTCCACCTACCATCTCTGGGTGCCCTCTCCCAAGATGGCGGCACTCTGTCGCCAGCGCTATCAGGCCGGCGCAAAACCGCCAGCGCAAATACACGGACGCCTAAACGCACGCATTTAAACGCGTGTGCGTCATCTTTGTGATGTCATCACGCCCGTCTCACGTTTGGTGCCAAACCTAGGACTATTTAAGGGAGCCTGAGACCTGTGATCACTGCCCAAATATAGGTCTTACTTTGTGAGTGCCTGGGTGTGTTTATATTCATTCATTCCTGTTATTGACTTCAGCCTGCCTTCGACTATTGAACCTGTTCTGCCTGGATTGACCTTTTTGCCTGGACTTGACCTTTCTTCTGCTTAAACCCTTGGATACCATGAACTGTGTTGAACTTGCTTCCTCCTTGGTCCGCAAACCATCTTGGAGCATTCGGTCCCTGACAGATATAGGTATACACAGGGGAGGGGGAGGGTTTTTTTTCCATTACAGGTTGGATTCCAACAAAAATTTATGTGTTTTAAAGTAATGAAAAGATAAGGTACTATATAATTTTATATTAAAATAATCTCTAAAAAATACCACTTGATTGCAGCTCTCTTTAGATCTGCTATGGTCCCTGTCCCTATTTCAAATGGGGTGGGTGTGCCCTGCCAAATGGGGTGGGTGTGCCCTGCCAAAAACAAATTAGGAGGGGAATACCCAATCACAGCCCTGCAATCACACAAGCAAAGACGGGCTTCAGTTCCCTATCAGGTCAGCCCAGCTGCAGCCTGGGAAAGGAGGCAGCAGGAAGTTGAACAGATGAGCAGAGATGGAGAAAAGTTCAATAAATAAACCTGAAACACTACTTTTTTAAAGCACTCTCGTTCTAAATTTTAAAAAGTATAATGCACTGGCACATTCTTGGTTTTCACAAATTATGCCGGTCGGGAAGTGGGTCTTCTCAATAGCGATTTTTACAAACTTTTTCTGATCACGCCTACTTCCGATGATGTCCATTCCGGTTATGACAGCACTTCCTGATTCTTGATGTTCAGCCGGTCGCGAGTCTGGGTTGCGGATAAGGTACTTGCGGGTCGAGGTCGGGTAGCAGGTCCAGGCGGGTAAGAATGCGTGTTGCGGGTCCAGGTTGTGAATTGTAGGTTGCGGGTATGGGTCGGGTACAGGTTGCAAAAAAAAGGTTGTAGTTATTTATCAGTAGAAAGGCCTTGTTATGTCCTCCAGCGATTTTTGTTATATTAGCCTTAAATGACCACCAAGCCGGCACGGTTTCATGTTACTATTGAATAACAATACCTAGCAAAGAGCTGGAAGGATATGACCTAACAGTCCAGTTGTATGGTCTGATGTCAGACGAAGGGACAACTCCTTAAGTTTTCACATAGCCTAGGCATGAGATACTACACATAATATGTATTTTTATTTGCTAGACAATTCTTGCAGGAAATAGTTAGGGTATGCTGGCCCTTTAAAGATTTTTTAGAAGAAGCACACCTATGCCAATGCCTTTTCAATCCATTTATTGCAGCAGACAAAACAGCACAAGCTTTCTGGGTATCGGTGAAAGCTTGTGCTGTTTTTTCTGCTGCAGTAAATGGATTGAAAAGTCATTGGCCATAGGTGTGCTCCTCCCATACAAAATCACTGAATACCATTTGGTTCCTGAAACAGCCAGGAAGTGTATGCACCCTTGAAAATCAAGTAAGTGGTGTTCTGAGGAATTTTGTGTTGAAGATTTTTTTAGAAGGCAGGGAAGCTAAGAAATAGGTTAAAATTTCCAAGCATATTTCTTTTTCAGCCTTGCCTAATTTAGAAGGACTATTAGAATCTATAAAAGTATCATAGATACAAAGCTTTCACATTGTAAAATCAAATTAATCTGCGGTGCCCAGGATCTCGATAATCCTCTGCAAACAGACTTGTTGTTTTTTTATTCTGGTCAACTTCCCCGGTTGTATAACAACACTTCCTCTTTTATTCCATCACTGTGAGAACATTGTTCTTTTACTGTGAATTTAAAAAAAAAAGCAATTTGTTCTGCATGCATCAACAATTTCAGCAGTTCCTTTGATGGTGCAGCTGCAGCAAGGTCCAGGGTTAAATAAGGATGTTGGTGAAGACTGGAACTCTAATTTTCTTTGCTGGATCTGCCACTGTGTCAGCTTTTGGCCTTGCCAGGCCAAGAAGACTAATGGTACCAGTTATTGTAGATACACTGAGTTTGGAAACAGTATTCCAAACGGTTTGGCTTTTGTGATTTGGGTATATTGGGTTTAATAGTGTTATGTTATATAGATAAATTATGACAGATTATGTAGAGCATCTACAAAGTATGGTGTCATCCAAACTGTATGTCCTGGATTTGAGATTTGCTGTCTTCTGCTTTGTTGAGAGTAAAGATTTCTATCAGCAACTATACCTAGCATTCACACGATGCTTTAAGCAGCCCAAAAACACCCAAAGCGCTTGAAATATCTGTGTCATTAAAATTATGCGACAACCAGACCCACTGAAAATGGAGAGCTGAGCTATATGCTAAATTATCTTTATGAGTTATGGGCAAAGTGCAAATAGTATGGGTACATCATTAGTAGTATCGGGAGCAAAATGATTCACCAAGAAATTGACGTTATTTGTATGTTATAGGTTGTGCATGGTATACATTTGGCTACACACTCAACCCCCTGGAAAACACAGATAATACGTGACTAAAGGCTGTTTTTCAATGGAAAAGCAGCATCTCTGGAGTATTAACAACTATTGTATCAATTCTAACAGCTGCCTGTAATGAAACTCAGGGATTCTGCTCAGCGGGACAAAGATAAGAAATGTATCAACTAAATGTATCCATTTAGAACAGTTTACAGGGTTGGCGACCCCCCTCCCCCTCACAGAGCAGGAAGGTGAAAAATAACACTTCAGTATTAGAAAAACGGTCACACATAGAAAATAGAAAGTCATTGGAAAAAAGTCTTAGGGGCAAATTCACTAAAGAGTGCAACTTCGCCAGACATAGATTCGCCAGGACAATGCTAATACACAAAATGCAAAGTTGCGTCCATGGCTCCAAACACTGGCGAAGTTGCGTTAGTGTTACTTCGTCAAGCAAAGCGAAGTTGCGCTAGTGTTGCCTAATTTGCACATGGCAGGAAGTTAAAGTTCAATGGACGTATATGTTGTAACAAATACATTACACAAGCCCAGGAAAGCTTAATAAAAGAAAATAGAGTTGTTATATTGCCCCACACATGTGCCCACTATATAGTTTATGTTCCATATGTTAGGAAATGTAGGGGGGAAGCCAGGTGCCCCCAAAAAATGTTATGGTCTTTTGCAGCCTATCACCCTGTAAAAATGGAAAGACGCTAGCATTTTCTGAGATTTTTTCTAAAAATGTTCAAGGATTTTTTTCACAAACTCCTATCTACTCTATTGCACTTTGCCTGTTCTGAGGTGGCGAAGGCAAGTCTGGCGCAAGAGGTACAGTGAATTAGTGAATTTGGCAGAGTTACGTTAATTTGTCAGAGCAAACATTCGCATGGCGTTAAGAGTGCAAAGCAACGCTAGTTCGCCTCTCCTTCCCTAGCGAAGGGGTGCCTGCGTTCACTAGTAAAGCGGCGAAGTAACGAAATGACGTCACACTAGCAAATTTTCACTACCGTTAGTCACTTCGCTCTTTAGTAAATCTGCCCATTTATTTCTGGTGAACTATCTGAAACCAACTGAACTGAAAAAAGTGTTGGGAGGATGAAAGGAGATGAAAAAAGGCAAATGTTTCAAAAACTATTAGAAAGAAAAAATGACAAACAAATGAAAATTTCTTGATCCCAGCCAAGATATAATGAATCCTTGTATTGGAAGGAAAACCAGCCTTTTCACCAGAAAATAACCTTTTTTTATATCTATCATACCATTGTCTTTGCATACTATTTTTAATTTTGCCATAAAAGTATTTGGCAGATGTTTTTACATTACCTTTCTTACCCCTATGTTTGTCTATAAGGGGGCTGCAGGAGTCCATTAGCATTAGAAACTCTGACATGTTGAGAAGGGACAGTCAGGCTGGCAAAACAGTCAAGTTTAGGAACTTCAAGTAATAATGACCTACAAAAGCAGATCTATCAGTGAGAATCAAAGCAACATGAGCTATAGATAACTTTAAATTTTGATTAATGTTTTGAAAAGAAATTTTTTAGTGTCAATATCACTAGTATAAAGTACAAGTATAAAGATCCAAATTACGGAAATACCAGTGTCCAGAGCATTCTGACTAATAGGTCCCATACCGTATTGTGTTTAAATGATCTGCAAATCATCCCATTCTGTTTTTATTTACATTTTACACAGTGTCCTAATTTTGTTGGAAACAAGGTTTTATTCTTGTAAACCAAAGCAATTTAGATTGGTCAACACCCAAGTTTCAGAATATTTAAGTTGCTACCAGTGCCTCAACAAAACACTTGTTTTCTTGTTACATGTTTGCCTTTTCTTACCTGCAGATTTCCTGCTGAATTACACAGAGACCAACTTTAATTTATAGCTCTAGAGATGGGCGAATTTATTCGCCAGGGGCGAATTCGCGGCAAATTCCTGCAATTCGCCGCTGGCGAATAAATTTGCGAAACGCCAGCGAAATTTCGTCTGGTGAAAATTTGCAGACAAAACGAGTCGCGCGTCGAAGTTGACGCGACGCGTGTCAAAAGCGTGCCGTGACTCGTTTTGCGAATTTTTCGGCAATTCGCGAATTTCGCCCATCACTACTAGACACCAATAAAAAGAAGAGCTATAAATATAGTAACAATGCATTTACCTTCAATTGACAAGGGAATATGAATCATGTGACAGAAGAAAAAGTTAACTAAATGCTACATTCCACACAATTGCCCACTGATGTTAAATTGATGTTTTAACACTAAACATTCTGACTGTTTATTCTTACACCACATAGCTTTGTTATGATCTGTGTACAATGGTGCAGTAGCATTTACTTTGTATTTTCAAAAGCTGGTTTCCCATGCTATTCTACTGTCATATTTAATTAAATCTTCCCTACACCTCATTTATTGCTCTGTGTGTCGGTTTATTGCCCTTCATTTTGTTATATTGCCCTTCATTTTGTTATATTGCTCAGATAAGACTGATAGTATACTGCCTAGGTATATTATCATGTAGAAGGAAGAGCTTGGCCCGCACACGTCTGCTGCCAATATTTTGTGAGAGAGTGTCTGAATCCAGGGTGTTCGGTAGTCTGAATAAAATACACAATGGGAATAATGGTGCTGGTTCCATTTTTCTAAACATCATTACTTTGCAGGAACGTCTATGGTAGGCGGAGATATGTTATAACTAAACTTCAGGAAAATATAAATGAATAATGGTTATCCTGCTAGTCTGGCTATTTATAAAAGCTTTTCACCCAGCTGAGTAACTTGTCTGAAGTGCAACAGAGAAAGGGAGTGTGTGGGCTGTGCTTCTCTCAATATATATATTTTTACCAATACCAATCACCTGTCAACAAAATCTCTCTCTCTTGATTCGAATTCAATCTAATTTTATGGCACATTTAGAAAAAACAAAATCAATAAATATATATTGATACTAAATATGGTAGTGCAAATAAAAAACAGGTATACAAAAAAGAATGGATTACACATTTCAATTTAAGTAACATCATACATGTACTTCAGTTTTACTTCTCACTACTAAAATATGGAAACTGGAATATGAATTAATCATTAAAGAAAATTATTAAAGACTTCAAGAAAATTGCACTAGGCATTAAAGCTCAATATGAAAATCCAGTAAATAGAATTCCTGATAAATTGGAATACTGTTTTCATCCAGCACAAAGTTGCTTCTTATTTTCAATAAGTACGTCTCTGCTGTTTTTGCCAACAGTGAGTAGCACAGGTCTGCTACAATAACTCCATGCGTTACAGTTGTAAAACAGGCTACAGGCTTATTTAGCAAGTTAGGTGATATATTTAGAAATATCTTCTCTAGAATATCTGATGGAACATTCACACAGATCCCGTGTTCCCCACTCACAATAGTCATCAATGCAGGTCTATAGAATGTCTTTACTTTGTTAAATGGAAGACAGAAGAAACACTGCTCATATACTTGATTTTCATCTGTTTGAAGTTCACGCCTACACTTCTCACAGCCAGAGTATATTAATGAAGGCAGAAACTTTAAGATATCAGAAATTTGAGTTCTGTGATCCATCAAAACACTTCCATGTCCTGGAATTAGAAATTCCAGTTCTGAGATACTGGTCTTAATTTGAATCTCGCCTGAATATTTTTCCTCCAAGAGAGACAAAAGGTCCATCTGTCTAATTAAATTTTCTTCATTTTTTAAATAAGTACTTTTAAATTCCACAGCCCTTTTATCATCATCAAATAAACATTCACAATTTGACCACGGGGTAGTGTGTAGCTCTATTTCTCCAGACACTGGATTTCTCCTGGTGTATAAATATCTAAAATCCCAGATGTGATCTCTTTTGAGTCGGATTTGATCACACCAAGAAATACTAGAACCCCACAGAACCATGGTATGTGTTTGCCATCTGACCTCTTCTACAGTCAGAATCACTTTGTTTTGTTTTTGTCCTTTGTAGTGATACACACATTCTGTCAACAAAGAAATACCACAGACTTTTAGGATGGAGTGTACCAATGATTCAGGCTGTAGTTTTTCAAGCCTCATGTAAGATATAGAGTTCATTTTCTGGTTTTTTTGAGGTACAATGTTCTTTAGATACAAACGCTTGACAGATAAATATTTAACTAACTCCTGAAGGGCTGTGCAGTCCACCATGTGAGACCATTCTTCAGGGATCACATTAGAACAGCTTCCAAGATTCAACAGTTGACTTCGCGATGTAGAGTGCAGCAAAACTTCATTACTCCATCTGTCCTCGTGGACTGTCAAATTTGTCAGCATTATTACATCTCCAGGAAATACTGCTAAAGTCCAAAATGCAGCAGACCTCCACAAAACTACTTTGCATTCAACATCTGACTGATCCAAAACTATAATTGAAGCTAAAGGAATTAGAGATCCAGTGTTGGGTCCAGATTTTACATGTATTTCTTTTAAATAGCAGGGATGTAAAACAGTAACCAAAACATTGTACTCTCTCTTTTTATCAGAGCACTGTGTTAGAAGGAAAACCCGTTTGTAAGATTTCATCCTAGGATGATTTCTAGGACTACTTTCTTTGGGCTCATGCTTATCATTGTTAACCAACTGTTTTTTAGCACTGTGTACTCTGAGGGGAGCCTGGAAAAAGGTTGGAAAATCTTCGCACACCCGTGGCCTTTTGCAGACAGCAGTCCTCATCATGTCAGAGCTTTGGTTTTTTGCATCTGAATTCTTCACGCTGTCTTGACACTCTACAGTTTGTTTACAGGACAAGATTTCAGCATCATCAGTTGGTGGTGTAAAAAGTTCAAGTGAACTGTCTGAATATTCTTGTTTCTGCTTCTGAAACATACACAACGATACAGCCTTTTCTTTGGGAAAATCCACTGCCTTCTCAGCACCTAAATTGTTTATTTTTCTATCCCCAAAGGCTTCGTCATCTTGCTCATAAACATGCCCACTACCCAAGGCAGCTACCTGGCTGGATGTTAAAACGGACAGAAATTCAGTGTTTGTTGACGGTAACACATTCTCACAAGAAATTTGTGTTCCTTTAGGTTCTTCTGGTCTTTTAGGTAAAGCAGCATGGAGATAATCACTAAGAATGCTGTCTATGTTTAACGGAGATAGTTTCGGATCTGGGGTAGCCTGAGCATGTTGTGTAATGAAGAGCAAATCATTTACCCTTTTCGAACCACATTCTTTTTCTCGTCCCATTATATTGGCCGGGGCATGGGATATAACATGAATCTGCTGCCCAGACTCCCTCCGAGTATTCGTTTCCTGAAGCTGCTGTTTTTCTGCTCCATCATGCAATGCTGCACTTTGAAAACAGATACGCTGGTTTTTATAAATACACCTTTGCTCTTTCCATGTCTCAGTGTATTGCCTCTCCTCAGAACCGCATGAGTCAGCAGGTATCACAGGCGCGCCAAGAAATATATGTATTCTCCGCGAACTGGTCATCCTTTCTGGTTATTCCCATGTCATCTCTCAGAGCTTTACACACTTCACTATTGCCAAGCGCCAAGCTACGAAGCACACTTTCGAAAGTTATTTCTTTATTGACTTCCGGCTTTTACCCATGCGTCTCAAGCCTCTGTTTTAAAGAACGAAACCGGAAGCCGGGTATTAAATATTAATTAACATTACCATAATAGAGTTATACGAGCAACAATGAGCTTATCGAAATTCAGTAAAACATAATGTAAACGGCCAGTCAAATCCAGAGAACGCAATATATTTAAACGCACACATAGTAATCTTGCCCTTACGAACCATGGCCGCGGAGAGAATTCTGAAAGGTTGGCGTCGCGGCGCGTCGACGCCTGCGCAAAGAAAGTCCTTGTTGCTAAGGTAACAGAGTCCGCTGTGCTATGTACCTGTTTCCTGGGAGAGAGGAGCGGGCGCGTGACGATTCCACGAGCCTTCATTTCAGCTTTTATCCCGAGCTCTTGGAATATACCAACCCCACGGGAAGATGGTGAGGTCAATTATATGGCTAGCAATGCACATACACACATGCACCAGGTTTGTCCCTTGTGTTGAGAAGTTGTCAGTGTGTTACTCGCAAAGGCCACACACTTTATTACCTGTTTATTTCCACAGGAAAGCTTGGCACGTGGGACTATAGATTTGCTTGTGCTGGATTCTGTATTTGGCACTTGCTTTGCTGCCTGAGGAGTGATCATCATGACAACCAACCCATTAACTAACAGGCACATATAGAATTCCTAGCTGCAATACACTTATGCCCAGGGGCAACTTTTAAAGGCATACCTATAAAACCGGGAAACAATTCTGTAATGCTGGAGTGACTGGATGTCTAACATAAAAGAATAGAACACTGCTTTCTGCTTTGCAGTTCTCTGGGTTTCCACTGATTGGTTACTGCCTGCCTGGTAACCAATCAGGGACTTGAGGGAGG
>CM044437.1:110373694-110388694 GCA_024363595.1 Xenopus borealis
GGGTGCAATGTTGTGCTGCTAAATCTCTGCATGCTCAGTGTCAGTGATCATTTGCAAAAGGATATTGAGCAGCACAAGATGTTGCTCTCCAACTCCACTGCATTACTATGTTTGCCATTATTCTTCATAATTTCAACCACCTTTCTTGTGTCATTGACATATTAATATGGAAGGAATAAACAGGTTTTAGATAAATATATCTTGATACAATCAATCTTTGGAGTTTTGCTCTCCCTTATATCTACCACGTGTAGACGTGAGCAATTATCTGGCATGTTGTTAGGGGTAAGGACAAATTATGGTAACTCAAAAGTACTCATCTTCAACACAAATGCTCAATCAACTTTATTACATTTGTGTGAAATGGGAAAGGTCGGTCACAAAAGCTATATCAGCTGCAAGTATTCATGAATAGATGCATTTTCAGAATATTAGATATTTTCTGGCCAAACTGGATGACCAATGAACAACTGTGGTGCTGAACTAAATTAAAGCAGATTGATGCAGACATAAGTAGATGTTCAGAATTCCTGTAATAGTGATAAGCTAAGCGAGCCACTTCCTCGCAAAGTTTGTGACTAAATTCACAGTGTATGTAATAAAATTTAGCAAACTGTTTTTTGCAACAAAATATTTAACAAAACTGCAGAGCAGAAATGCAATAAAAGCCTAATGATGAATATTACATTGTGGCAAATTTTTATTAGCAAGGTTTTGCTCTTTGCAAATTTTATTCCATTTCCCCCTTAGAATAGGGCTTCCCGGACAAATGTAATGGAGGTAGGCTTAGGGAGGAAGGGGTTAATAATCTGAAGTGATGCACGAGGGATAGGTTACTGAGTGAGAAGGAAGAAGGAAGGAAGTACCCAGCTGGAAATCCCTTTAGTCTGCTTAGAAGTGGTTGGAGCAGCCAGGTTTACTCTGCCAATGAGGCAAGTTGAGGCACTCACCTCAGGTGGCAGCGCTCCTGGTAATGTTACGAGCCGAATTTCCGGTTTTCAACCTGGAAAAGGAGAGAGGGAGAGGGCAATTGCGCTCTCTCTGCACTAGCAACGTGGAACCCCCTACCCCTATCCGGCATCAAATGTGATTCCTGTGGGGAGACTAAGGGTGCCTCAGGCAGCAAAATGGGCAGGACCCCCCCTGGGAACAGCATCCCACCAACCCCCCTTATATTTTGGTGGCGAGGCATAGTGATGTATGGGTAGTGCAGGGAATTGCCATACAGGAGAATGGGTCAGAATTCCCATATTTTGTGAAGTTTGGTTGGTCCTAGGAGGTAAAAGCGTAGTTTGCTTCTACTTGCTCAGCCAAGTGTAGCGACACTTGGATGGACAGCATGGCGGTGGCCCATTCCTTTGGTTCTATGGGCAAGCATTCTGGTTTGAGTAGTGTTTGTAATTTTAAACTGTAGTTTTTATAGTTATGTTTAGATAATATTGTTCAAAGCTGTAACCTTTTCAAATCCACCAGGGCGCTTGGCATTTTATTATAGAGTTATTATGTACGTGAAGTTCAGGTACTGGAAAAACTACTGTATGCCTTGACGTTGCCCAGAGGCAAATAGATGAAACCATACAAACTATAAGCCAGGCATTTCAAATGATGTAAAACTACAACATTCTGTATCCCATCACAAGATGATCTCCTGTAGAAGTGAAAGGGGGGAACAGTTTTACATCATCAGGAGTGCCGAAGCTGGGCCCATCTAAGCTATGAGACATGGTGGGCACACACTCAGCTACCAATTGCCATGAATGGGCAGCCATATGAATCAGCAGGTTTATGATACCATAATAACTGCAGTACCAAATTCTAAATTAGACTTATTCAATTTTAACTACCATCATTTCAGCTTTTTAGCTGTCAGTGTGTTACATAACATACACTGCTGTTTATCCAACATTTATGGAAAATGTGCTATTTCAAAGTTAAATTACAAAATGTCTCACTTAATATGGGAGCAGTACAAGTGATTAATAAAAGAAATTACCTGGGAAAAAAACTGTAGTTGAAACGTTTTGTTCTCACAGTGGGACTTGCTGTCTAATCCAACCAATTCCAGCTTTATACATTGTCCAGCTCCTTTCCTCTGGGCAGGGGGAACAATGTGCAGAAGGCAACAGCTCTGACTCATAGGATCTGGCTAGTTAGGGATTATGGATATGTCTCAGTGTGATATCGCCACATACAGCAGAACATCAAGATTTCCTTATTTTTTACATTATCTTCTCTTACAAGAGAAAAAAGACCATATTTACCACATATATTGCTGGAGACACACACAAGAAACATCATCGAAAAATGTTTATGTTTTACTGTTTCTTAATGTTTTATAATTAGTGTAAGAATTATTATTCATTAGTAAGAATATACTTGTGAATTATTCATGCTTTACTACTCTGCTTCCAGATGCAGGATGGTTATTTTCGTATTTAATTTTATCAGTTACATAAAGCACATTTAAAAGACCTTGCCTTGTATAAAGCACGTGAAAATGACCTTACCTTGTTCTTTTCTTTTGTTTTATTTTAGCATATTATTTTAGGTCTCATGAGGGTGTATACTGCAATGGATGAGTAGCTTATCAATGATGTTCTGTGGCATACAAGTGTAACGTGGCAAGCTTTTCACATGGAATCATCACTTGATAAAGGGCTGTTGCCCGAAACATGTCGTGAGAATAAACTAATTTGCAGTTAAAGGGGTGGTTCACCTTCAAATTAACTTTTAGTATATTGTAGAAAGGCCAATTCTAAGAAACTTTTCAATTGGTCTTCATTATTTATTTTTCATAGTTTTTTAATGATTTGCAATTTACTTCTGTTTCTTTGCAGCTTTCAAATGGGGGTCACTGACACCATCTAAAAACAAATGCTCTGTAAGGCTACAAATGTATCGTTATTGCCACTTTTTATTACTTATCATTCTATTCAGTCCATCTCCTATTCATATTCCAGTCTCTCATTCAAATCAATGCAGGGTTGCTAGGGTAATTCGTACCCTAATTGCTGACACTCCAAACTGGAGAGCTGCTGAATAAAAAGCTAAATAACTATAAAACCACAAACAATAAAAAATTAAAACCATTGCAAATTGTCTCAGAATATCACTCTCTACATTATACTAAAAGTTAACTCAAAGGTGAACAACCCCTTTAATCTGCTTGTGCCTGGCTCTACTTGATTTATTCAGCCACAAGCCTTGTTCCGGACAGAGGCAGAGCAGGAGGCACGACTAAAGGCTTATTTGGAACCAGGGATTGCTACTAAATCACATGGAATCATGGAAGGGTGTAGAAAAGAGCAGACTACATCTAAGAAAGGCACCAGCTTTGTTCCTCAAATTGCTTTTTTATTAAATGGCAACAGAGAATTACATGTTAATATGATTGGTTCTGCAGCTCCCCTGGACATGATTATGCTGGGGCTCACTTGGACCCCTTTAGGGAACTTTATACTACCCCTTTCACAACCTGCTCCATTAGTACTCCGTCTTTACTCAATTATTTTGTGCTAACATAGGACACACCGCAGATATCTAAACTTCTCTCCCTCTTTCTAACACATAACTCACAGTGGTCCTTGCCTTTCCTATTGCACCCAAATGCACCCACTATGCCAAGAATAAGACAAACTCCTGCCCAGTGGCGTAACTAGAGATTACTGGGCCCACAACAAACTATTTTTCCGGTCCCCAAAAAGTTTAGAGTTTGACCTGTTTTGACAATGTGTATTGAAATTGTATATGAATTAGGGCCTCATGGGGCCCCTATACCTGCTGGGTCCCCCTGCAGCCCCAGGGTTTGCTTCCAGTAGTTACACCCCTGCTCCTACCCTATCTGATATACCACTGAGGTCACATATCATAAAACCTCCCACTGGACGATCTTCCCAAGCATCTAAAAACAACAAAAGCCCACATGTAACATGTGTACAGGCTGCTTACTTTGCCTTTTTTATTCAATAGTGCAGCAGCGATTCTAAAGTTTACTTTACATGTTGGAGGGTAACTTTATGAAGGAATTCACCTTCTCCCTTTAGTCAGGTCAAAGTCAGCCAATATGCAATGAGTTGGGTTAACTAGCTTATATTGATAACACTCAAGGAAACCTACATCTTCCATCTGAGGTCCTACACCAGCCACTCAAACCCATATGCTTGGGTGCCATGCACCCAGAGTGTATTTATTCTTACTGATAATATTAATATATAATACTAATATTAACCAATAACAATATTCTAACCATATATCTTAAAGGGGTTGTCCACCTTCAAACAACTAGTTGTTGTCAGATAGGTCACCAGAAATAATGACTTTTTCCAATTACCGTTTTTCTAATATTGAAGTGTAAAGCGTCATTTTTCACCTTCTAAAGCAGCTCTGGGAGGGGAGGTTGCCAACCCCCCCCCCCAACTGTTCTAAACTGATACATTTAATGGATACATTTCTTATCTCTGTCCCTGCTGAGCAGAATCTCTGGGTTTCATTACAGGCAGCTGTTAGAATTGATACAATAGTTGCTAATGCTCCAGAGATGTTGCTGTGAAATGTATCAATTAAATGTTGCAAAATTGTAACAGTTTAGAGTCTGCACCTGAATTACTGAGCTGCCAGACTCAAACACCAGAGACACCAACATTCAACTTTAAACTTAGATTTTGGAAAAACAGTAAAAAATAAGTAATGGAAAGTAATTGAAAAAAGTCTTTATTTAGGAGAACAATCTGAAAACAACTGGACAGAAAACAAGTGTTTGGAAGGTGAACAACACCTTTAAAGAGAGACATGGCAAGGAATGATACACCAACACAGTGTAAAAGAACGATTATTTATGCACAAAATCATAACACATTTACACAGTCACAGGAAAGAATAAAACAATACGGCTTGGCCCTTTTACCTGGCTTTCCAGATTGTACTTTTATTATTATTGATGATATGACTATGTAATATTATGAAGACAAAAACAATGTACAGTACAAACCATAAATCCTAATGTAGCAGGTAAAAGTCCGCAATCTAGCAAGAAAAATTCCAAAAGTTACTGCAAATTATTGCAAGTATATACCTAACATAATATAATAAGTAATATAACCTAACAAACAAGATTTGCTATACTACACTGGCAAATCACAATTACCAGTGATAATAGTTACCAGTTTGGGCAGTTAATCAGTTTCTGGGCCTGCAGAGTTTTTGTTGTACCTCAGTACAAAGAGTTGGTATCTCCAAAACTCCATAGGGTACATTGGACTATGTTTTATACCGTTTGTAGCCCAAACCCCTACATGATATCTGGCTAAACAAGCAAAAATCAGTGTGGGCCCTAGTTGTCTTGGCTACAAAAGCTTCTCGCATAATGGATAAAGGAAGACATTTAAGATCCTGTTATATTTCAGTTTTAAAATGGCTTAGGGCAAGCTCATTGCACAACATCACAAGAAGCTGCAAATAACATTAATATATATATTATGATTTAGGCCGGTGATTTACTGCAGGTGACTGATCTGCCCAAATGCCTTCCAGCCAGCAAGAATGAGAATCGCCAGCAGGATGGCATAAGTATCATTTTTTTCTGAAGTTGCCCAAAGTTTCCTTGTGAGGCAACTTTGGAAAACCAAAGCAATACGTATGCCATCCCCCCAGCGCATCCTTGCCGACTGGAAGGTGAGATTAGTCAGTCGCAGTAGAGGGCATTTGTTGCTTGGTGACTAATCTGCCAGTGTGCCACCACTCTTAGCATTGTAAAATTACTTCCTCATTTTCCCAACTTTTTAACATGAATAACAGCATGCCCATGTGCCTTTCCTGGGGTCTTTGTTCATACACCAGGGATGCAACTAGGGTTGCCACCTTTTCTGGAAAAAATACCAGCCTTCCTATATATTTACCTCTTTTTCCTAATAATAAGATTGGGCTCAACCATCATTTTTACCAGCCAGGCCGGTATAATACAGACCAGGTGGCAACCCTAGATGCTATTACTGTATTAACAGTGTCTCATTCTTACTACCTATGTTCTGTTAATGTTAGAGACAGCATTTAGCATAAAGCATTTTGGTTATGGTGGGGGTTCCCAACAATTATTAACCGTGAGCAACATTTAGAAATAAAAAGATTCAAAACAAATGCAGTGGTTAGCTGTTTGGTAGCTCCTATATGGACTGGTGGTCTACAGGAGGTTATGTTTGGCAGTACATTTGGTTTTTATACAACCTCCAATAGAGAATTCTAAAACAAGCACATGCTTTGAGGCCACTGGGAGCAATAATCAAGGGGTTGGGGAGCAATATGTTTCTCCAGAGCCATTGGTTGGGGTTAAGGTATTTTCAATTCTGCAATAGCGTATGCATTGCCCTCATTAAGGGCCCTTACACACGGGCGTTTTTACCTGCGCTCCCCTGCGTTCCGTTTTGCTGCGTTCAGCCGCAGGGGAGCGCAGGTATAGACGCACTCAATTATTTTCAATGGGGCTGTACTCACACGAACGCATGTAGGCGCCAAACGCAGGAAAAATGCAGCATGTTGCGTCTGAATCTGCGTTCGGCGCTTACACGCGTCTAGTGGGTACAACCTCATTGAACAAAATGAGGTGCGTCTAGACCTGCGCTCTAGACCTGCGCTCCCCAAACGCAACGCAGGGGAGCGCAGGTCCAAAACGCCCGTGTGTAAGGGCCCTAAAGAAGCAACATATGATTATCCTTATGTTCAGTCCACACAAGGAGATTTGGGGAGATTAGTCGCCCCAGTGACAAATCGACTCTTTTTTGGGGCAACTAATCTTCCCCGAAAATTGCCTAAGGAGGCAACTTCGATGGACTTCGGAAAAGCAAGCGCCGTGTGTGAATAGGTGCAGGTGATTATTCAGTAATTAGCTGGCGATTATTCAGTAATTAGCTGGCGATTATTCAGTAATTAGCTGGAAGGCAGAGGGAAGCAGTTCGGGGAGATTTGTCACCCCAAAGAAGAGGCGTTTAGTCACCAGGTGACAAATCTCCCCGAATCTTGCCGTCTGGCCTCACCCTTAAAGGGGAGCTGTCACCCCAAAAAAATATTCAAAATCATATTTTATCCCTAGTCAAGCAAAATTAACTTTAATTACACTATTTAAATTATTTGGATGTTTCCTTCAGTCTAGGAATTCATAATTATAGCAAACAGATAGAAGCCATTTTGTGGACACTGTTATTAAGACAAGCCTTGCATCATCTCAGAATCTTGTTTGTGCACCAGAATGGGGGACCCGATGTCTATCCCCATGTCCTGGCTACACAATTAAATGGTTAAGAGAACTGGGGGAATGTGTGGGGAGAGCAGTGACATCTAGGAAGTGCTGAATGGAAAGTGAAAGTAATTATCTGCCTAAGGCATAGAGGAGTGGCAGACAATATTCGATTGACAGCTGCAATTTTTAAATCAGCTTAAACCAGCTATGAATGCTTTAATAAAATTTTTTTATTGGATTTCATGTTTAATTTGAAAAGGACTTTTATTATACAGATTTTTGTGTCTGGGTGACAGGTCCACTTTAAGCATGAAGTAGTGAATTAAGTAGCAAAGCACCGAAGTGAATGCAGCAGTCTCTTTAAAGTGCTAAAAAGTGGTAAAAAGAAGTAAGGCAATGGGCAGATTAATTACATCAGACTGCATGGAGAAATTGCAGTGTGGATTCACAGAAAAAAATATTTTGGGGCAAAAGTTTGCTTGTCCTTAAGTAGTTTGGGAACCTCCTGTCCAAGCCTTTGGCTTTTCATCTGTTTCTTTGTCACTGAAGAAAACAAAACCATAGCTCATCCTCAGCTCCCTCCACTTAGTTCTCCTTTAATAATAGTAAATTACTACAAGCTAACTTTTGGCTTATTTCTTACAAATCCCCCCTAAAGGGCAACCAAATCCACAAAGAGAGCCCTCTATATGTAAAGTCACTGGTAAACAATATTTTTATCTAATTTGGTAAAATATAAGTAGTCCCAGAAATATTATTGAAATCTGAATGAGGATCAACGTTTTGAATATTTGAAAAGTAATGGTAACCGTGGACGCAGAGTGTATTCAAAAAACCAAACAACCCAGATACCATCCCTCTTTTTCTTACTGTGCTCCTTCTTGAATGTTTATGATTATAATTGTTTACTGTTTACAATTGCTTCAGAATGTGAATATATTAGATTTCATAAATGTAATGTATACTGCAATGATTTGAGAGGTATATATGTCTTTTTGGAGTAACTATTTTGGGAAATCTAAAAAATAGGAGCATGCTGTGTGTGGTCATTTCTCCCAGTTCAGAATTTCAACATAAATTTATTTTCCCCATTCACCTTCAGACCATGTATATTTGGGGCACAAGTGATAGTTTGCTATTGAATTAGAAAAAAAATACCCAATAGGGTACATAAAAAAAACATAACTTTCAGTTGCATTGTAAAATGGGACTTTTTATTACCGACCTTGAATAGAAGCAGCATCAAATATGTCACCTCCAATGGGGCTAGACATTTTGTCAGTTTCCCAGCTGCCCATGGCCGTGTGACTTGTGCCAGAACTTTAGGATGGAACTCCTTTATGGCAGGCTGTTGTTTTTCCTGAAATGAGTTTCAGTGGGACATGGGTTTTTACTATTGAGTGCTGTTCTTAGATCTACCAGGCAGCTGTTATCTTGTGTTAGGGAGCTGTTATCTGGCTCCCTTCCCATTTTTCTGTTCTTAGTCTGCTGGGGGGGGGGGGGGGGGGGGAGAAAGGGAGGGGTAATATCACTCCAACATGCAGTACAGCAGTAAATAGTGACATCAGAGCACAAGTCACGTGACTTGGGGCAACTGGGAAATTGAAATATGTCTAGCCCCATGTCAGATTGCAAAATTAAATATAAAAAAAATCTGTTTGCTCTTTTGAGAAATGGGTTTCAGTGCAGAATTCTGCTGGAGCAGCACTATTAACTGATGCATTTTAAAATGTCCCATGACAGATTCTCTTTAATGCAATGAAATACAACCTCAAAATATGTACTGTACTGTAATTGTAGAAGTTTGTGTTTGGAATAGTTGCTGCTTTTTATGATGACACAAGAACCTTCAGGCCCACTGACTATATTTGCAGTGGAGTTAAATATAGAAACCATTAAGTATTTTGTGCCAATACTGAGACTAATGGTTGCACTTAATTTTGTCTCTGTGCTCCAGTTCTGCCTTCTATAATTGTACTTAGTGGCGTAATCTCTATTATGGTTGACAATGATATTCTTAACTAGTGTCTCATTAAATAAACACCTTTGTTTCTCTTCTAAGATCTCCTAAGGTTCTCATGCTGCATCTATCCGAAGAACAAAGAGTTCCATCTTTCTATAAAAAAAAATTAAGCATTAATACACTTTTTATTTGGTTGATATGGTACTTTGGAATTAGTTTGGCTTTTGGAAAGATTCTGAGAGACTTGCTTTGTCTACATTGGTGAAATGCTGTCTCCATAATAAGGTAAAATAATGCTCCTTTTTGCTAAAGTCATGGAACATTGAGTGTTCATCATTATATTCAAGGGGTTTCTTTGTTTCTACTTTTCTGAGCCATCGACATTCTGTGCTGAATTTATTTGGCAATATTTTTAATTGAAGACTTTGTGGTTGTGCATGTAAAATATGAGTTGTATGGGATAACCATAAATGTCCTGCTGTAGGCATTAATCTCCCAGTCATTACTTGAGATCGGCTCATTGTAGTAGCAGCGTGAGGACTGGACCATAAATGACTAAACACAGTAGTGAGTTATAGTTGGGAATACTTAATTCCACTTATTCAAAACATTTACCATATACTGCAGGGAAGTGAGCATCCCTTCCAACATTTTGGAAACAGAAAGAGGGACAAAAAGATTTGCTGCGGCACATTTTTTAACCACTCGTATATTTTTGGCTACACCACCTAATTACCATGTTCATTTTACAAAATTTGCCAGGTTATGAAAGTATGAACACATTTCTGTGCTTTTTGTTATTATTACGGTTTTGCAAATGAAGATTAATTGCCCATTAAGCTGCAGGTCACAGTTTCCCCAAGAATCCTACTTATCTTAAATTGTTACAATTGTTTTTTGCACTTGCCACATGTTCTGGGCTTTCTGCCAAAAACCGATTAAGTTTTCAAAACATTGAATCTTTTTTCTGACTGTTCATAGCAGGAGATCAAAGAGAAAATCGGGACATTTCCATAACTATCCAGGACTGCAGGTGGAGCTGTAAAAATCGGGACTGTCCCACCAAAAACTGGACAGTTGGGAGATATGAGTGAGTGATAATACAATGTTTTTCTTTAGTATGAAAGCTGATCACTGCCCAAGGAAGTCAGATTCTAGGATTGAAACAAAATCAAAAAGGGTCTTTAAAGGGGATGAAGGCAAAAAAATGAAATCCAAATTTTTACTTTCTTTAATGAGAAAGAAATCCATCTCCAATATACTTTAAAGAAACCTGACTGTATGCAGTGAAATTCCCCCTCTGTTTTACTTGCTCTGACTGCTTTGGATAACTGCTCTCCAGGGAAATTATCATATTTTCAAACAGCAGGCTGGAGCTTCCCCCCACCTTACTTCCCAGAACGTTTGCAGATTTGTTTGTTTCCCTGTAGAGCAGCTGGCGACCGTGTAAAGATTCATATCTGTGACCCAGTGCAGTCTACATACTTTGTACACTTATCAGTCTTGCTGTATCAGCTTCTATGGCAGATATTATTTGCATAAGCCCAGACCACACTGAGCATGTGCATGGTCTTAGTCTTGCAAAGATGTGTAACAAAGTTACCAGATGACAGCCCCCTTTGCCAACTTTGAAAACATGAATAAGGGGGGAATGTAATTAAATTCACAAAGAGCAAAAGAATGCGCATCAATAAGATTAAAAATCCACATCTCGCAATGTAATATTGTTCCTTAAACTGTTATTGCACTGCGAATTTTAATTGCGCATTGCGAATTTTAATTGAGCACTGCGACTTTTCATTGCGCTTTGCGAATTTTGATTGCTTGAAGGTGTCGTAATCTTTAGGAGCAAACATAACGACTTTTTCAGTAAGAAGTTTTATTACATTGACTGCGCATTGGCGCAAGCTGTAAAATTCGCAAACTCTCTTCCACTGTCGGAAGTGGTCGCTAAACAGTTTCTGGTTTCGCAAAAGCTATATTTTGCCTTACCGACATATTACATTCCCCTATAATTGTTTTAATTAGGCTTCTAATGCAGTAAGTTCATGTTTATGTTTAGTAAACAAAATACAGAATTTCTAGCATTATTGTATTTAAGATTTTACTTCCCCTTTAAGTATACATTCAACATAAAACTCATTTGCAATCCATAGCCCAGTTTCCTTAACTATGGCCACAACACTACATTTGAAAGCTTTCCAGATTTGCTAGTGTTTTGCCTGTAGACAAAGTGAAATTTTGTTGTGTTTATAATGGATATAGAGGCTCCAGAATAACATCAACATTTTGTGCTGTGGGCCTAATTCCATAGCAGCAATGATAACAGGGTGATTGCATCTATTACTATCCACTACTAGTGATGGGCGAATCTATCCCATTTCGCTTCGCCGAAAATGGGCGAAAAATTAGTGAAACGAGTCGCGGCACGTTTTTTGACGCGCGTTGTGTCGTTTTTGACGCACGTCGTGTCAATAACGATGCATCACATCATTTTCACGTGCGACTCGTTTTTGAATTTTCACTGGCGTTTCGCGGGAATTCGCACCTGCCGAATAAATTTGCCCATCGCTATCCACTACCGCAGGGATGGAGGCTACACATTCCCATGAAGAAAGATTAGCAGAATGGCTGGAAATTGTATAGCAATTTAAAAGGAACTGGAGCCCAGCAATATGAATTGTAGTTTGTATTGCTCTCAGTTTTTTAATTTTCTTTTCATCTCTCCTAATTCTTGTTGCGAATTCCTGTGTGAAGGGACAGTTGATGGTGCAGGAGCTTACGCTTTAGAATAATAACAGTGTTTATGTGTATGACCATTTTGCCCACATGTAAAGACTTTTCCCTTTTTACAGGGTCCTTTTGACCTTTTGAAAACTTAAGGATGGAGCTTCTTAATACTGTGTCATGACCTTATATGGCTGCAGTTCTATATTCTATAAAGGGTTTTGTTATGGGAAAACATGTTTTTTTACAAAATGTATCAAGTAATAGCACTGAGATGACTGCCTACACACCAATGTTACAACAACAAAAATTACTTATTATCCTTGCAGTGTAAACTGTGTCATTTAGTGATTAAAAACTATACCATAAAAATTTGGACAGAATCTCTTTAATTATTGATTTTGCCCTCTTCAATTCATAATTTTAATTAATTCATTTTGGGCACACACTAATGGGCAGATCTGAAAAAACTTTGAAATTTGACCGACCAAAATTAAGGCAAAGTTTTTTCCAAACAAAAATGTATTAATAAAATTTTTTTAAACTCGGATGAATGGGATTGACCCGAAAACTCAAGTCAAATTTCAATCAAATCCAATTTGAATGTTAAAATCTCGATTCAGGTTTTTTCTCTGAAAAAAAGATCAAATGTCAGGAAGGCTGCAGACGACTCCAAATTGATCCCTGGACCCCTCCCATTCACTTAAACAGCAATTTGGTAGGTTTTAGGTGGTGAATAGTCGAATTTGAGTCCTTCAAGAGCCAGAGTATGATACATCTCAAAAATCTAATTTGAATTCTAAAAAAATTTGAATCTAATTTGAATAACTCTGTAGTCAAATGTGACAGTTTTGACCATAACACATTTTGAAAATTCAAATTTCGATTTCAAATTTTCTATTTGACCCTTGACAAATCCAGCCAAACTGTGCAGAGGTCTGTGTATAGTTCCCAAAAGCAGCATGGTGATCATATTCTTATATCCCTAGGCTTTTAAATCAACTAAAATTTCTTTGGCTCTGTAAACATGCCCAAATAACATGTACTTGCCACCGTGGCTTTCAAAATCAGGCACATTAGCCCCAGGTATAGAATATTATAAAGCAGCAGTTATAGTACTCTGCTTGTCTAACTGTAATTTTAACTCTGTCCTGATGGAGGATGGAACAAAAGATACAATGGCTCCCTCTGCATCCTCCAGCCTTCTAACAAGCCTTTCTTTCTCCATACAAAATTACTTTTTCAGCCAGAGTCTGCTGATTGTTAAAACCACAGCAGCAGCGATTTTAGCTGAATGTTTAACTTATTCTATAAAAATGTTTTTCTTGTACATTTTCTTTCTGCACTTTGACTGTTTTCTGCTATTTTCCTCTACTTTTGGTTATTTTATTGTTATTATTATTATTATTAATAATAATAATAATAATAATAATAATGAACTAACACCTTAGCAATCAGACTGTCAGTTATGACAATAATAATAATACTAACCTACACACAGGAAAGCTCAAACACAAGTCAACACAGGGTCCTTACACTGGGGCACCAGCTGAAGGAAATAGCCATTCTTCCTAAATGAATTTAAAATTTCCCCATTCCATCATTCCAAAAAGCCCCATCGTTTTGTATAATGTTCTGCTGGGGGCAGTAGAGCTGAAGATCTGCATAAATTATTATTCCCTGCAATGTAATGTTTTAATTTGTAGGAGTTATTAGATAGACAGGAGATGAGACAGAAGGTCTAATGTCTTTGTAAGCAGACAAGTAAGGATAACACATGTTGTGTAACCTTGTAGAAAGTGGGCTTGCACACTCTAAATAAACAAAAACACAGTGGTATGCAAAAAAATCCTTTTACTTTATATGAGAAATTTCAATTATCATTAGCATCAATATTAAGACTTTGTTCAATATATAAGTATATGGGGTTTGCAAATAACAAATACATACCACACAGTGTATATTCAAGTAGAAAAAAGAACCTACAAGCAGCGGATACACTCGCCAAAGAAGAGAATCACCCCAACGTTTCGGCGCAAAGCCTTTGTCAAGGAGAATTCCCAATATACTTGTATATTGAGCAAAGTCTTAATATTGATGCTAATGATGATTGAAATTTCTCATATAAAGTAAAAGGATTTTTTTGCATACCACTGTGTTTTTGTTTATTTAGAGTGTGCAAGCCCACTTTCTACAAAGTTACTGTTGTTAATGCTATATGGGTAGCATTTTTGGGTTATTTTGCACCTCCTGTTTGCATATAGATATATTTAAAAATTGTTTAAGCCGTTGTAGTGCCCTCCATTTACTGATATTGTTGTAACACATGTTGTGTGCCAAGTTAGTAATCATTTCAGATACATGTGGCTGCAATGGCTTCAATGTAACCATGAAATGTAGCAATGAATGAATGAATGTTTTAAAATATATTTTAAAGGAGACATATAGGATACATGAAACTCCCTAATTTTGTAGGCAGTAATGTAAACTATCCCCCATATGTAATATTAGGCACTAAGTTTGCCCAGGAGCAGTAACCAGTAGCAAACAATAGGATATTTGCGTTTAGACAGATGACCACTATATGCTAGCTGCTGATTGGTTGCTGTAGGTTATTGCTCCTGGGCAAACTTAGTGACTTTTATTACATAAGACTGTATATGTGCTAATTTAGTACAGACTTCAGAAATAACCCCTATATTGGAGCTCCCCATAGAGGTTCTCTGGTCCCTGTCTGTGTTTGAAGTGAGGAGTGGGCATGTCCTAATGTTCCCTGCTAGAAGAACAGCAGGAAGTGGACAGCCAATCATAGCCCTGAAGTCACACAAGCAAAGTCAGTTCCCTATCAGGTCAGTCTAGATGCTGATATGCTGAGTTCTGCCTGCTCCCCTGCATAGCCTGAGAAAGGAGGCAGCAGGTAGTGGACCAGATGGGCAGGACTAGTAGGGGTTTTTCAGAAATTTTCAATATAGTAACCAGAAACACAACTTTCTAAAGCACAATTCTTCTATATCTCAAAGAGTTTAAAAGAGTGCATTCTTGTTTCATTCATAATATGTCTCATTTAGCAATTTTTTTCTCT
>CM044437.1:110394555-110451338 GCA_024363595.1 Xenopus borealis
GGGTTGTTCCTGTTTTGGCAGGATTTTAAGGGTGGAAGGTATGGGAAGATTCCAGACACTTCTCTTTCTTGCTAACATCAAATGATACTGGATATAGTTTTTTTCCACATTCATCAGTACAAACTTGCCTAATAAAAGAAACCGTTATTCCAAGAAACTTTGCAATATACAATCATTACATATTCTTTATGGTTTTTAAGTAATGTGTGTGTATATATATATATATTGCTATTAAAATCAGTGTTTGTCCCTTTCTATTGTCTGCCCTGAAGGCTCAGACAGTTGATACAATGTAAGACAAGGCAGCTGATTAACAGGCCTGTCTATGCTGGGGAACCAAGACTTTTGCAACATTGTTTAAACGGTAACAACTGGGAGTTAAGCAAATGCTGCTTTCAATATCAATTGTTTTTTACAAATAACTTTAAAAGCACTGAAAATTTGTAACAAATGTATATTGGAAAGTTGCTTAGAAACATGTATTCTTTTATGGCATTTTTTTTTATTTTTGGGGTTGACTTGCCCTTTAAAATAGCATTGGTTTGTAATTTTGCAGTGGGGGTTCAAGAGCAAATGACCCACAGTGACTGCCATAGTGCTCTCACGTTAATGAACCTGCTAGACATCACTGATGTCCAAGTGAAGTCCAATATGAAAAATCTCATTATAACTCCTGGGATCTACATTTTCTGCGGTGGAGTCATATGTAAGAGCCAGAATATTATATATACTGCTAAGATTAATGTATTCCTCTTATTTTGTAGCTTATATAACTGAATATGAATTATATTTTCATTTGTTGATGTTTTCATTCCACATGTCAGGAATGGTTACAAAGGGCTCCCTGTTAAATGTAGTTGCCCAGAAAACATATTATATGTATGCCTTCCCACAGTCCTTTCATGGTTTAGAGCTGACTGATGCATTCTGACCTGGTGCGGATTCCTCCTCCTTCTAAATTCTCTACTCTGCAATGATTTCCATTAGAAGGCAAAATAATGAGGGGACTTGTAGATGTTACAGCATTATAATGAGTTGTGACACGTAGCACAGAACAGTGTCAGTAAGAACGAGCAGGGATAAAGCAGCAGCAAGAAGAAGGTATTTGTGTCATTTTAATTGCAGGTAAAGTTGCTGTACCGTGTTAGCCAGTAAAAATGTTATTGGGCAACCCTTTTGAAATAAAAAATAACAAAATGGTATAAAGGTGATACCTTTATTGGCTAACTAATATAATCATAGCAAGCTTTCAGAACATTTTAGTTCCTTTTTCAAGCTGATTACAATGAAGCTGTGGTGTTTTGTTATTTTTTATTTCAAAAGGGTTGCCCAATGTCATTTTAAGAAACCGTGATTGTAAATGAAAAAAGCATCCCATGCATACCACTCTTCCAGGACTCTCAAGCAGAATTAATTGTATCCAGTGTCAAGTAATGGTAAGCACGGAGTTGCTCTACAGCACTATATACTGTGCACTGGAGTTTCTTGTTTAATGTAAGATGGGAAAGTGGTCTCATTTTGACCACAGCTGGCTTTTGTGAATGTAACATTGATTATGGAGGTGTAATCATCAGACTCAACTTGTTCCATCCATGTAAGTGGCAGGTCTAAAAGGTGTGATTCTGCCCACAAAACTGTTTGGGAGCCCTGCATGTAATGTTTGTCAGTTGCTAAGTGCACAGTTCCCTTGTACATGAAGCCATGCTCCTTGCACCTATGTGCAAACAAAGGTACAACCAACAGAAGGGTGCAGAGCACAACAGCTCAGCACATAGCACCATATGCAAGTGCTATGTGTATTCATGGGTTTGCATAGTGGTTGTTTATATAATTACTACATTAGTCATTACATCTTGAAATGCCCTTATTTGCACCATGAGCTGCTGCCAAAATATAAGTGATCACTTGCTGAGACCAGGGGCAGAAGTGCAAGAGAACGACCTTTAGTGCTCAGTGAGATAGCACTTCTTCCTTGGGCCAGAGGCCAGCCCTGTTCTTACTGCCTGCCATAGGGTAGGAGGTGAGTACATAGCCCTGTCACATTTGCACTGCCTAATTTGCATGTAATAGGGCTATGTGCCTCCCACCTCTCATAAATTGAGAGCAATGCTTTCTTCATGGAGGCAGCCACAGGTCTTAATGCTCCAAAGCAGAATATAAATAGTTTTTTTTGTACACTGTCTACTGGTTTGTAAGTAAATTTAATAAATTTTATAATTTTATAAATTACTTACCGGCCGGCGGGGGGGCGGGACCAAAATGGGGCGGGCCGTGACGCAAAAAGGGGCGGAGCCACTGCAGCGACGATCGGCTGAAGACGCGAAAAAGGTAAGTTTTTTTTGGATTTCAGGCAAGGCAAGGGCCTTTTTAAGGGGTATTACAAATTTACCGGCAGCTACATTGCCGGTAAATTTGTAATACCGGCCCCGGCCTTGGCTGGTGTTTTACCGGCTAGGCCGGTAAAATACCGGCTGGGTGGCAAACCTACCTGGCCGGTATTTTTTATGGCTGAGACCAATGTTATTAATAGGAAAAAAAAGATAAATATATAGGAAGGCCGGTATTTTTTTTCAAGAAAAGGTGGCAACCCTATTTATCAGTAACCCCTACACTCTTAATTTCATCATTGTGACCACTTTATGTGCAGGCAGAAATAACACTCGGTAAACTCTCCTTTAAGTGGTAAAATTTGTACTTAAAACAATACTATTGGCCAAATGTTTTTACATTACTATAATTTCTCTGTTTTCATAGAACTACACATATGAAAATGCCAATGAAGTTTTTCATTTCGTATTGTACCTATTTACATCTTATATGAAAACTTTGAATACATAAGCAACAGGTAGTTTATATCATATTAAGTATCCTATTAAAGAATCTTGTCAAACTGCAATATACTGTAGATATCAGTAAATATTGACCTTTTACATCTCTTACCTTGAGCAACCATTTTGATTTGGTCTGTGTGCTGCCTCAGTGATCACCTGACCAGAAATACTGCAGCTCTTACTCTAACAGGAAGAAGTGTGGAAGCAGAAGACAGTACACTGTCTGCTAATTGGCTCATGTGACCTGACAAGTTTGTTTGTCTGTGTGCATCGTGAATTGTAGGATCCAAGGGGACATCCCTTCTTCAAATGGCAATTTTCTGTTTAGGTTTTCCTAATGGCAAATACTACAAAAAAAGTGTATTATTTTGAAAATGGTTTATTGACATGAAGCAGGGTTTTACCTATGAGCTGTTTTCTACAATACATTTTTATAGCCTACATTGTTCGGGAGGAATAGATTTAATTGAATTACTGCCATTGGGCCTCTATACTAGTTTAAAGAGAGAAATAAGCATCAGCCATACTGTTAGAGAAAGAAATGAGAGCCTAAAGTACTGTAATACTAACCCATGCAAGCACTAAAGTCTCTATAGCTTTGCCAAAATTCCTTTTTTAACTAAACTAAACTACTTTACTAAACATTGCACACAGTTCTCCAGAACAAATACACACTTTATTGTTGATAATAATATCCATTTAATACCAGCACTAACCTAGAGCTACTTATAGTGCCCACTGATGTCATAAGTCTAACATGAGGTAGATATACAAAGTGTCCCACTGCTGCTGCATTATGATGTCATTGCCTTATTTTTTTGGATACAGCTGTACAGCTGTAAATAATGCACCAAGGAAAGACAAATGTACACACATTATACTTGTTATTAAAAACAAAATACCGTTTAATCAACCTTATAATTTGACCAGAACAAAAGTATTAAAAAATGCTGTCAATTATGCTGAAACATGGTCCCATTGTCCCAAACAGACTTACTAGGCTCAATATTACTAACATTTTTTTAAGACCATTCATTTGAATGTAGCAGGCAATGTATTTCCATCTTGGCTGAATGATATATGTTGGTGGGGGGCCTGGGGGTTGTCCTAAATATACACGGCCAAAAGGAGCTATGCTGGGACTATGGTTTATTTTTCAATAAAAGAAATGAAAATAAGTTGTTAATTTTTTGCTCCTTAAAAGCTGCATTTTGATCATGAACTCCACTGTCCAATATCCCATCTGATGCTTTAACAGCTGCAAGTGCAGGGCAACATTTTCCCCAGGACAGTAGAGATTGAATGATTGGAATGAGTCTTGAGTTCTTCAGTTGTACAGAAGCTTCATAGCTGAAGTTCACAATCACAAAAACAAAATTGTTCATTGGCTCACATGCAGCAAACCACAAACAACCAAACAAAATGGCTTAATTTACATGGTCAGTGTTTGTTAAGGTCCACTGTCTTGGAAATGGGGAATATTTCAAGTATAGCCTATTTATTCTACTTTGGAAAATCAGTTTGAGACACTGCAAAGAGTCCACAGAAATCCTTTCACTAGAGGTTAGGTGCCTGAATGTAACTACCAAATCTCTAACCAAACGTCCATATACTCTTTAAATTTCAGTTCATTCTTTTTAAACAATTTTATAATAAATGTCTAAATTGTAATGAAGCTGTAGAGTTGTGCAGTTTCTTCAAGTTGGTGTTGACACCATCTGTACCCATCCACTGATCTGCCTGTATAGTGAAAGGCTTGAAACTGATCTCTTCCTTTGGCATTAATTAATGAATAATTGTTAACAAAGGAATAAGGATTTTGTTCTACTGAGCAGGACAAATCTCAGAACAAGCAGGCATTATATTGCCAAAATGAATGTTCTCCATTCACAGTCCTTACAGAAACAAACTGAAGGGCTTGGAATCATGGGTATCATTTTTCCTCTCAACTGAAAAGGCACTTTGGGATGCCCCCAGCACAACAGAATCTTTACTGAATAGAGCATTTCTCCCTATCTCGTCCTTGTCCTTCTCCCAGTACTTTTGACTTGATGTACTTAAGGTCACTGTTGACACTGGGACGTCTAGCTGAAGGTGAGACCATGCCATAAGCATCTACCTCCTTCAGCCTTCTCAGCCTGAAAGATTTCTGGTGAAAGGTATCTCCATACTGCATTGAGATCTTCCGATGAAGAGCTGGGCTCATTTCATTGGGAAGCTTTGCCATGCTAAACAGGACTTGGAACATTTTGTCTACATTTACATTTTTCTTTGCAGAAATCTCAAAGTAAGCACAGTTTTCATCTCCAGACACCAGGCGCTCTGCTTCTTCAGCTCTCACCTTACGGTGATGCTCCCCATAGTCACTTTTGTTGCCGCAAATCATCATAGGGAATTCTCCTGTCTCTTTAGTTTTGTTTTTGACACAAGACTTGACTTCCAGAATCTGCTTTCTGAGCCTCTTAACTTCATCAAAGGAGTCCCGGTTGTCTATGCTGAAAACAAGTATGAACACATCACCTGAGAAGAAAGAAAATGTTGGAGTTACGATGTGTTCTCCATTGCTGGTAGATACTGTATATTATAGTTAGCTATTACATATACCCAGCCATTACCTGCTGCACACCAAGGGAGAAATGTAAACAATGATTTATTGTAACGCTGAGAGAAAGCATGGAGGAGGCCAGACTTACCTGCTATGTTCTATAAATGTACCAAAAGTTCCTGATTGCCTGTCTACTTCATCTGAACTAACACACAAATCAATTAATCCACTGCTAGCCAAGCAGTTTGTCCCAAGTAGCACTCCCTATGATTTTATTTTGTTATTTTGCACACAGCTTCAGTCCATTGGTGTAAAAAGCTGTTTCGAGAGTTTCGTAGCATACATTACTCTGGGCAGTGTGATCTACAATGGTGGGTGAGACAACGCAGAAGGTAAAGTCTTGTATATTGAAGAATGTAGTCGGACCAGAATCGACAATACCAAACACTCCTGTCATTTTGCATAAAAGCAAGACTGATGATCCCTGAATTAGTTACTCTGCTGCATAAGCTGAAGGTTTTCTGGCCACCTCCTGTGCTCACAAAAGTGCAGTTACCTATAGCAACCAGCAATTAATTTTGATCAGGTTTTAAAAGCTTTGACTAATTGCTATGGGCAACTGCTCTGTTGTATTTTAGCACCAGTATTAGAAAATGAGCTCCACTGTGCATCACCAGTATTCAGTTCATTATGTGCACCTTATTTACCTGTGAGAATCGACAGCCTCCTCATGGCTGGGAATGGATGGTTTCCAGATGTATCTAGAATGTCTAGCTGGTACATGTCTCCTCTGATGTTGTAGAGCTTGCGATGGAAATCCTCAATGGTTGGTGTGTACTGGTCTTCAAATCGTCCATTTAAAAAGCGAGAAACGATTGCACTCTTGCCAACTCTGGATGCCCCAAGGACAACCATTCGATAAGAGTTTTTAGCAGGGACACTGAGTGTGCAGTTCCCACTGGAGAGAGTCTTCATCATGGCTTCAACCTGTGACATAGAATTTTATACATGACTGCAATCCTTATCTTGCTCAACATGTGTTCAACACGTGTCTAAACTTTTGGTACTCTACAAACTGACCCCATGAGCTGCTCCCACCACTTAAAAAAAAACAAATATTTATTTATAATTATTTCTCTAAACCTTTGAGCAAAAGCCTATTGGTCCCAAAATATTGCCAACCTTATTTTAAGTTCAACGTCTATATTTGCCACTTGGGTGCCGTTAGGTGCTAAATGCAGATTCTAGATGTCTCAAGTGCATTATTTATGATGCCTAAGCATGACAATATCTGGATATATGCACACTGTTTATTATTCACTTGGATCAGGTACTAAGCAGTATATTACTCAACCTGCCCCGGGTCAGAAGTTATGTATAAAATCCAAGGACCTGCAGCGCACTGTGTAGATGTGTAATATAAGTACTTGAGAACACTAACATCAAGCCTGAGGCTTGATAAAGCGCCCAGTGAGGCCCGAAACATTTACTTTTTGTGTGAGCCAATAAAATCACCATGATACAAAGTTGATTCATCTATACAGTGTGCTTTAATTACTTGGATTTTAAATATTTGCATATAAGTGCATTTTATTCTTGATACCTGTACCTGTAAGGACAATCAATATCAGTCTTCTCAAGTACTTATATCACACATACACTCAGTATTAACCTAAGGCATAACCTGCCGGTACAACATGGGGTTCAACCAAAGATGAATCAGACCCTGAAGAAAGAGTGACTGCTGGATGGTCCAGGAATGATGTGTACTTTCAATATATAATTTAAAAATATTTAAACCTCTCCCCTGGTTCTGACCCTTAAATGATTTTGCTGCAGAGTACAGTAATTTCTATTTATGTCACTGTCACACAGATTGTCTGCTTATTTCTGTCTGCTTATACATCTACTGAGGTTGCTCCACAAAGAATTGTCACTTCAAAATGTTTTCAGTTCCTAAACAACAAAGCTATAATATAGCACATTCAATAAAAAAAAGTTGTAAAGCTAGAATGAGTTGTGAATTCTCAATTATTTTGTAAAATTAAAGGTTTCATAAAGGAGATCGATCCCCCAGTTACTGAGATAATATCTCAAATGACATGGCTGCTTTTGTGACGAAGTATGAAGTAGATTATATTCAGCTACAGTGCACTGATGTGCTGCTTTAACAGCAAATCAATGGCACAAAAGTAATGCGTGGATTGGCAGAGACTGTAGGTTTGCATTTGCAAATGTATCTAGAATGAAGCAGAATGAAACAGGCAGGGATGTTGGGAAGTAGTGGGGATGTCAGGGATGAAGTGTTTCATGATGGATGAACATATGAAAAACAAATGACCTGAACTGAAGTATCTGGCCTAATATATACCTACATTCCAGTGGAATATATAGCCATCAAAGAGGGTACAGAATAATATATGAAATAATAAATTGGGATCATAACAAAAGGTGCTGCCAATCAGTCTGTATTGCCGGGTAAATGCACAATATGATTAGCCTCCCGTAATTCAGAAAGAACCAAGTAAAGAATTTTCTTTAGAATCAATTCACTTTGTGGTTTTGGATGATTTTCTGGATTTTTATTTTACAATATTATCACTGAGCTGGAACCTTAGTATTGCACAGAACTGAAATTCAAGACATGGAAATGCAAATGAAGGTTAAAAGTTAGCCAGTGCTTGGCTATAAATACCAGATTTATCAGAAACCAAATTGAATAAAGTTGGTATCCTACGACTAAACTCAATTCACTAATGGGAGATTTCCATAAACCAGGCCGGTAATCGATACACCTTACAATGCACAAGGTATCACAGATACAAATTTTGATGGTCCTTCTGGCTAATACATAATGCTCTGCATATCTCATTATATTATTGCTTTGCATTGTCTACATTGTCTGTATATTAAACTGCCTAGCATTGTCTTACTATATTTCTACAATGTTCTGCTTCTCCCAATCTTATTTATTATGGTACCACATTGTGCTCTACTTTACTATATTGCTGTGATACACTGCACAGTCCTTTATTGCTCTGCATGTTTCAGTATGCTTTGCATTCTTACTATATCACTGTAATGTTCTGAATTCTTTAAATGCTGTTTCTCTGTACCCTCCTCTTATATTTCTGCATGAAGGTTCAATGCTTTGTGTGTGCATTACCTTGCACTCTAATGCAATGTTCCGCCTTTCTGAATGCACATACAGTACCTTTCTGTATTATTGTTACAGTGGTGTGTGCCTCTATATTACATTTATTTAACTCTGTGTGGTGTTAAAGCTGTTTGTGCCACTATATCATTCTGCAACATATTACAGAGCTCTGCATGTCATTTCAGTTCATATTGTTGCAGATCTCTGTGCATCTTAATGGTTAACATGTTCAGCATTCCCTATATTGCGCTGCAAAGTTATTCTAACTCCAGCTGCTCTGCTTCTCATTTTGTTCAAATATTAACCTTTTCACTATATTGCTCTACATGTATTTATATAAACACACACACACAGTTATATATATTATGTTTGCTGCATGAAATTCTATTTCCCTCCATAGGGTTAAATTCTCTGTATGTAACTATATTGCTTTGTATGCTGTTACAACTCAACTCATAGTACCAGTATTGTTACTATGTTTTGCCTGCGCACGGCTTGCTTTGCAGTTTTTTTATTTTTGAATATTTTACAGTACTCTGCATTCTCCTATATTACTACAGATGCTTTCCCATTGTTGTGCTTGTGGTTACATTGCTCTGCTGTAAACATGTTTTGCGTAGTGCATATTACTCAGACTGTTGTAACATTGATCTGCATATTAGTATATTCAATTGCTTTGTCTTCAGTTGTCTATTCTGTTCTGCATGGATACATTCTATACAATCTATTACACCTATTACAATGCTCTGCACATAGTTTCAAGTTGAACATGTATCAATATCACTGTTTTGGTGACAGTTTTCGGTGTTCTGTGTATCATTATTGTTCTGTATTCTGCATTGGACTGTTCAGAATACCTCTCTTGTACTGTTGGTTTGTTTTGCAGGTCTGCTCTGCTGTATGTATTTCATTTCATCTGTACTCTGTTACATTATTTAACATTTACACTGCATATTTGTACGTTATGGGGGTTATCTTATCTAAGTCTCACTTTGTCTCAGTATTTCTAAGTTAGAAATTCAAGCAACTCCAATTGCCGAATGGACCTTATTTATCATTAAAAAAAAGTCAGAAAAAAAAAGTTTGGGCAAAAATCTGATAACGTCAGAGCTTTGCTCGAAAAGTACAAATTTCTCTTTTCTGCAAATACTTTTCTGACTTTTCGGTCCGAAATTCCCTGAAATCATTGGATATTGGTACGGGCAGCAGTGCAGACACTGGGACCTCGAGAGCTTTGAGATGCCAGATTTTTGGAATAGGACTTTTCAGACCATCTGACTATAATAAATTCTGAATTTTAGTCCAAAAATTATGAATGATTTGAATTTCTGATATTCGGAGCTTGATATATAACCCCCTTTATGTTATGTTCTTATATGCTTTACATTCCCCTGTTTTACTCTCTATGTTATATACAGGCATGGGATCTGTTATGTGGAATGTTCAGGACCTGATGCTTACTGGAAAATGGATCATTCCGTTATTTCGATCTTCATAACTTAAATCTACTAGAAAATAATTTAAACATTAAATAAACCCAATTATGATTAATTATATCTTAGTTTATATCAAATACAAGGTTCTCATCTATTATTACAAAGAAAAAGGATTTTTTTTTTAATTTGGATAAAATCGAGTCTGTGGGAGATGATCTTTTCCATAATTCAGAGCTTTCTGGATAAAGAGTCCCATACCTGTATATTTATATATATATATATTTGTGTGTGTGTGTCTTTGTATTAATCTGTATGTTATGATACTCCGTATAACATTATATTACTCTGTTAACTCTTATAATGTTCTGCATGTTCCTCAATTACTCTAATATGTTATCATGCTCTGTATATCCCTATATTTCTCAGTACTGCAGAAATGCTTTGCAAGTTCTAATGTTACTTTATATGCTGTTATATTGCTATGCATATCACTGTATTATTCTTGATGTTGCTGCACAGCCCTGCATATCACTGCATTGCTCTGTATATTTTTAAAAGGCTCCAAATTATTCTATGTACTCTGTATGTGGGTTTAACACTTTATATGTCACTTTAATCTCTATCTTGTCATATGTTAACTCAGTTACTCTGTATGCTGCATAATGTTCTGCATGGGCTCTATTATTATGTACAATATACATTCTCTGCATGGTATTCTCTATACAATACCATTGTGTATAGTGTAACATTGCTCTACATGTTAATAGTGTGAATAACTGTGCATGTGCATGTGCTTATTATAATTATATTCCCATGTATAAAGACACATGTAGTATGACACACAGGTTGCCTTCTCTTACCTTTTCTAGTGGTGTGCTCTCTCAGACAAAGGCTATTGCTGCTGATTCCGCCTTTCTTCTCTCAAAATCTGCTCTTTTCCACTGTTCTCCAAATTCTGACGTCTCAATAGAGTCTCCATAGGCAGGTCTATTTATACAGTTTGCTCTTAGAGCGCTAATCTACTCTCCCCAAGGAGACAGACGCCCGAGTATGTTTTGGGTTTTTCCTTGGAAATATTCAGTGTGGAATCCTTCAGAGTGGATAAAGCAGAGTTAAAGCATATTTAAAGCTGAGCCTCTATTCCACATGGAAGCCTGTCATTGTGATACATACTAAGGTTTGGAGGCAGAAATCACTGCAGCTTTGATACTTTCATCTGATGCTATTACAGACTGGGTAACTTCCAGTATTACATGATCTACACTGCAGGCTGTGTTTCAATGAAGAGTTTATTTGCACTGTGCATACAGAAGTATTTCTGTGGTTTAACAACTTGTCTCTGTGCTGCTGTGTTAGAATACAGGATCTGCTTTTCTCTTTGTCTCTTTCTCTTGGTAATGACAGAGTCCCAGGCATCAAACAGTGTGCAGCATTCAGCAGGACCCTTGTGTCTCGTCTGTCTCCTGAACTGAAAGGGCAGGCTTTTTCCCAAGGTCCATGGCCCACCTCCCTGCAAGGGCCCCATCCAATCAGATGTTAGTAGGGCTTTCCTGACAGCCGGAATACACAGATGTGCTGCTTGTAAAGCTTCTTCTTTAGCCTAATGTATGCTGAACACCTATATTTCTCCCAATACTTTGCCCTGAAGAGCTTGCACTTAATAAACACTTTTATATTTGTTCTTTAAATTATTACAACTAGAAATAGTTTGCTTTACCAACAAAAAAACTGATTCTTGGGCAAAGTGAAAACTAGCCAAACTCCTTTTATTTGTATTATGAATATTATGACTGTATTGCTTCAGGAAAGACTAATACCAGTTTTATGGAAGGGTCAGCACAGATCCTATAAGCCCCATGGGAGCAGCCAATTAAGTCATAAACAAATGCCCAGTGAACAGCGCATACTAGAGCACCCACTTGTTTTTTGCTGGAGGGAACAATACAACAGCCTTTAGATTGTAAGCTCTTGCCAACATGGGTCTTCTTTCCTACTGTCTTTTCTTCATTTGCATTTATTATAATGTTTGTATCCAGTCTGATATTTTATAACTGTGTTTTACAGTAGTATAATACAGGTATGGGACCTGTTATCCAGAATGTCTGTTATCTGGGATTTTCCAGAAAATTGATCTTTCCATAATTTGGATCTTCATACCTTATACTAAAATAAGATTTAAAACATACATTAAACTCATTAGGATTGATTTGCCTTCAATAAGGATTAATGATATCTTACTTTAGTTATATTAATGTTTGGATCCAGTATAAGGCACTGTTTTATAATTATTGAGAAAATTTGTAATTTGTAAAGATTTAGAGTGTCGGAGTTTATGGGAGATGGCCTTTCAGGATAATGGGTTTCTGGATTCCATACCAGTAGGCAGAATTTCATGTTGGGGGACACACACAAGGGGGCAAGGTGTATTGTAAAGACATTTTTGGTGCAATACATCCCCCTTTAAGAATGTTCATGGCAGTTATTCCAGGCCAGATTCTATTCAGTGAGAAAAAGAATGTAATTTGTTTTTTTTAGCAAAATTGTTTGTAATATGACCCGCAACTGCATGGCATGGTTGGCTTTTAAAACTGTTAAGAATGGCTGCCTGAAAGTGTGTGTGGCCGGTGTAGATTGGAGGAGTCTCCAACTTGATCAGAGGCAGAAAATACTGTATACAGGCAGTATATGGCAATGAATGGAAATAAATATTAAACTTCAGTATCTGTGTGTTTTCCTACAGACACAAGTAGATATTCTGCTTGTTCTTCACCCACACCACCTACCCTTTCTGCCACAGGTTTCTATTTCATCCAATTATTATTATATTTTTTATCTAGTGCTGACATTTTACACATTCAAATCATGATACCAGCTCATTCAAATCAGTCTCTGCCAAAGTGTTATGTGGAAAGAGGTACAAAGTTAGCTGCAGGTCTTGTTGCCTATAGCAACCAATCAGCAGGCATCATTTGCTGGCTATCGGTTTGAAAGCAAACATCTGATGCTATGGGAGACTAGACCTTGACAATGCATGTGGCTTTTATTACACTCCACCATAAGTTGTCTATAACATATGCACAACACACCTGTCTGTTTGCTATGGGTTACTAGACACCTTTTTCTTTATTAAACACCTTACTGTGCAGTTATAGTTGTAAATATTCAGCATGAATTACAGTAAAAGCCCAATAATGCCACCCCAGCTAATAACACAAACCAGTAATACAGGCCAAAATAGGCAGGAACACACATAGCCATGTAGAAACACTATATTAATTATCATACCCCTACTTTACCCCAGTTACTGTACTTCTCATTACCCTACTGCCGCTCCACAAGCAGCTGATACTAGCACTGGCAGGGTAAGAATACATAATCAGAATGAGAAATGGTATTTCCACAGGTTTACAGTCTGGTGGATAAATAGTAAATCACATCACGTAAATGCTCTTACACAGAGAGACAGAAAATTGCATTCTAAATACAGCAGTTAACTATCGTAAAGCAAGAACTGACTGCCAGAGCCATACTTTATCTAATGAGAGCTCAGTGAGAAATAACATAATGTCTTGTATGAAATTAAACATCGCTTTCATCTCTGATGTGCTGAAAGTATTCTACATTTGCACAATTATACCACAAACAGTGAATTACCGTAACTACTCATTCTGGCTCTCAAGATTTATGTTCTCAGCAGGTGCTGAATACTTGGCAGATTAATATTTATCAGTATACACTACAGTGAAAAACTAGGGTTTAATTTACATTGATGCATATGTTGCTGCATTAAAGGGTGCAATATCTGGCTGATTAGTGCTTATTCAGTAAACAGGGTTGGACTGAGCAGTCAGGACACTGGGAAAAACCCTGTTGACTCAGACCAGCTCCCTGCCTGTGACTTCTTTGCACTACGTCTTGGCCTCCCCAGGCCCAGATCATGACTGCAGGAAGAGTACAAGTACACAGGGGGATGTTGAAGTGGCATAGGGGGTTTTGCATTTGGGCGGTGAGGCTGTCCATGGGTGCGGGGGCCCCTGAGGTGAAAGCCCCAACGCTGTCAGTAAACACTTGCATCCAGGGCGTTCCTGTGCTGTACACTTTCTCCAGATTAAAAATCCTGCAAGTTTATCACTTGTCATCTGGTAGGTGGTAAAGACAGAGTTCCTTTGCACCCATGAGAAGTGGGCAGATACTAATTGGGACAGTGTTAAAAACCCATCCAACAAAGTTACAGCCCTTGTCTAATTGCCCTCTATAATCTACAATCCAATTGCTGGACCTGCCTTGGCCCGACATGTGGGTGATAATGCCAAGATCAATTCCTTCAGTAGAAATGTAACATTCTGTTATCAGCAGTAATATTTCCCCTGCATTTTGCCTAATTTAGCTGTTAATTGTTAACAATAGCCCTTAAATTAAATGCGGGCACAGGCACTAATTACCTGTCATTTGGGCACTCTGTCCTATTCACATGGTACTTTACTCCATCTACAGTATGGGGAAAATTCCCTAAATGCGCTAGCGACAGCTTTGCCGCACTTCGCCAGGTGAATTTTTGCCAGCACTACGCAAATTCACTTAGATGTGAATTTGCGATCAGGGCAGCAATTGGTAGTGAAGTAGCGCTACCGTTACTTCACCAGGCAAAGCATATTTATGCTAGCGATGCCTAATTTGCATCTGGCGCATAATTAAGCGTATAATAGAGGTGTATGTTACAGCCACTACATTCCACTACACAAGCCCAGGAAACCTTTAATAAATTATATAAAGTTGTCCTATTGCCCTACATGTGCCCCTTGTATAGTTGTGTTGCCATATGTTAGGAAATGTAGGAGGGGGAAAGAGGGTAACCCTAAAAAAAATTTCGCTGTTTTTCAGACTATCACCCAACAAAAGCTAAAAGACGCCAGTGTTTTTTGGGACTCCTATTTATTGTATTGAACTTCGCCAGGTCTAGCGCGAGAGGTAACGTTCAGAAAAATGTTCATCTTAGTGAATTAGCATAGTTACGATCCTTCATCAGTGTGCAACTTCGCCTGGCGTAAGGGTGCGAAGTTGCGCAAGTCTATCTACTTCGCTAGCGAATTTTTGCCAGGGAGACTGTTAGTGAATCAAAGTTGCAAATTGACTTCACCCTGGCGAATTAGCGCTAGCGTTAGACGCTTTACGCTTTTGTGAATTTGCCCCTATATGTTAATTTCTTTTTAGATACTCCAGATTTGATGCTAGCCTACAACCTTTTTGTATGCATGAACTTAATATTTATGGGTTATTTACTGATCCTAGATTTATTATAACGCAAAGCAGTACAAAGTAAAAATCTGAAAGTCATTCATCTCAAACCTGTCCAAGTCCAAAAATTCAGGGTTTTCGGGTGATAACCCCAAAAAATGTTGTGATTTGGGCGTCATATCTGAAATATTTGTACAATTCGGGTTTTCATAGTTACATATTTAAATCGGGTTGAAAAAAGACAAAGTCCATCAAGTTCAAACCCTCCAAATGAAAACCCAGCATCCATACACACACCCCTCCATACCCTCAACGGATTTTAATGACTTTTTTTCCTGACCCAAACTTAGATCTAAAAAAACTGTGTAGTAAGCGGTGTTTTGCTATGCATTGTAAAAAAAAAAAAAAAAATCAGATTAGCTATTATTAAAGGGATACTGTCATGGGAAAAAAAAAATTTTCAAAATGCATCAGTTAATTCTGCACTGAAATCCATTTCTCAAAAGAGCAAACAGATTTTTTTATATTTCATTTTGAAATCTAACATGGGGCTAGACATACTGTCAATTGCCCAGCTGATGTATTTTGAAAAAAAACAGGTTTTCCCATTACAGTATCCCTTTAACTTTTGTATGCTTGGATGCTCATATATTTCTCTTTTGTACTTATTCATCTGATTGCAAGCACCATGTTTTCTTTTCTTTGTTCAGCTGTTTTTTGGCCCAATGATAAATAAATGAAGCTCTTGGGATCCTTTACACAATGGGCCAGATTCAATTCAGTGAGAATTGATTATAACATGAAAACTCATGGACGAGATTCAATTTGAGAAAAAAAACTTTTCGCATAGACTTCTATAGAGTTTCCACGTGATAAACCATGAGATACTTTGTACTCAATCCCAGCAAAGAAATAATTAATCCTTTTTGGAGTGAGAGTGAAAACAACCCCAGTGGGTTTATGTAAGGTTTAATAATTTTTTAATAGACAGAGGGCCAGATTTAATAAAGTGAGAAAAGTTTATCCCATGGTTTATCAAGAGTTTTCACTTGATAAACAGTGAAATGTTTTTTCTGAATTGAGTTTTCACATGATAAACCTTTTTCTTCTCACTGGATTGAATCTGGTAAAACGGCATTTACCATTGACTGATCTTGGCAGGTTTGACATGGCGGATTTTTGGATTCACCACGGTTTTTTTACCCTCTAAAACCTTGACCAGAAAAAAAATCGAGTTTACTAAATAACCTCCGCAATGTATGTTACTGACATCATCCGAAAAAATGACACAGGCAGCTCTTATTAATATGTCCGACGATCTCCGTAGTGAAAATAATAGCGTGAATAGCTGTGTTTGTACTCAAGAGCAGGAAAATTTAGTCAGCAAAATTTCTCACTCTCATGGTCCTGAGGTTTTTGTATTTAATTAGAAAATCAAGTATTAGATGAAGGTTTGTAGTGATTGCAGTGTGTAGTGTTGCACCCTGCTGTGTCGTGTGTATCAGTAGCAGCTGTGTGTCTGCGTTACTCCTAACCAAAGGCAATTCTCTCTGTCCATATTGATTCACTGCATACTGGGGTATGGTGCATTGTTTTGTAAACCCACAATTGTGAAAGGGCAAAGATTTTTATTACTGTATAATGTTACAAGCACACGTCAGAGACACCAGCGAGCCCCTGGGCGCCAATGAAATAATGATTCCTCTAATTTAATCATTTTGCTTTGAAAACTTTTTTTTTTTTTTTAAACACCAATATTAACTGGTTGTGGGTCTGGGATTTATTGACACCTCTAAACAGGAATCTGCATTCTGTTATCTGCGCCCTTCACCTTCCAGTTTTATCCATCAAACACACACAGCTACAAAGTCACTGACAGTCTGACACTCTATAAATAGCCAGTCATACATATTTAATTGTTTCGGGGATATTTTAAAACCTTTGCAACATATGTTTTTCATTTGCGGCTTATACATGAGTTTTTTTTCTGGGTTTTGACTTGCTTTGTGAGTAGATCGCAGGAATTAGAGCGTGAATCTTCAGTGCACTGGACTGATCACAAAGACAATTTGCTCATAGAATTATCCTTCAGATGTTCAGATAGACTCTTCACTTGGAATAATCGTGTAGTCAGATTTCATTTAAATGGGGTTTGCTATGTCCAAAGCAATGTGCTCCTTACAGGAGAAAGCAAAAGTATAACAAACACAAAGCAATTGTTCATTGACCCACAAAGGAAGTCCATGTCTGTTTTACTTCCTCTCTTTCTTTGCGGTTTTCCTTGAATTGGTTTCTCCTATTCTGGATCTGTGGTCCATCTTTGCTGCTCAAAAGCAGTTCTAACCAGCAACAGACTGGGGAGTCGAGGGCCGCTTCAGGGGGTTCCCACCCCATTCACAAGCTTACATTGCAACCTGCAAGTTTCTTCCAAACGAGTTCAGGAGAATTGAAAAGCATGTTTTTTGCTGCAAATCTGAACCTCCAACTTGATGTACTGCAGTAATGCAAGTAAACAAGTGACAATGAATTATATCTTGTCCAAAACTTTTTTGTATTACTAACCCTTTTATTCAGCCCCTCTCATTTTCATATTCCAGTCTCTTATTCAAAGCAGTGCTTGGTTGCTAAGGTAATTTGCACCCTAGGAACCAGATTGCTGAAACAGCGATCTGTACAGCTGCTGAATAAACGGCTAAATAACCCAAAAACCACAAATAAAAAAAACAATTGCAAATTGTCTCAGAATATCACTCTCTACATCATAGTAAAAGTTAATATAAAGGTGAACAACCCCTTTAAATTTATATAGTAGCTTTACCGAGAATGTTCATCATTCACATAAAGGGTTTTCACAGATGCGAGGCTGTGTGCAAAAACGCATGCGTCGAGTCGGAGTCGGTAATAAGAAGTCGGATGGTGTCGCAGGGTTGATCCAACGCGACATGACTGTCAGATGAAATGCTGCAAGCTACGTCTTCATCCAACAGTCGTGTCACGTCGGATCAACCCTGTGACACCATCCAACTTTTCTATTGCTTATCATGTTTTCCGTCGCATGCATTTTTGTGCACAGCGTCGCATCTGCAAACGGACGTGAATCGTCCATGTAGTTCTGCCCTTATTCCTGCCCCAGTGGAGCTTACAGTCTTATGACTTTACAGCCACACTTATAGATTTCCCAGCTATTCCTGGACAGGAACAGCCATCTGCCAAAATTGCTCCAAAATATTTGTGCACATGCTATTCATCTGTAAATTTGATTCTTGATATTTATCTACAATGTTAGTAAACATGCCCTTAAATGGTTAATTACCCTTCACATTTGAGTAAGAGTTAGTGCACTATGGGTATTTGTAGTAAAGCGACATAAGAAATCTGTGGGATCTTGGTGGGACATCGTACAATGGCATGCTGAGAGGTCGCAGGCCCTCATCTCTTTTGACCTGAGCTGCATGAAGCATTCATTTCAGCTTCACTGAAGCCTCTAAAAACTTGTGAAATGTCCTCCATTTCTGTCCAGAAATACTCTGTACCACTCTGAAGCTAGGGTTGCCACCTTTTCTTGAAAAAAATACCGGCCTTCCTATATATTTATCTTTTTTCCTATTAATACCATTAGGGCAAGGCCAGACGGGGAGATTCGGGGGAGATCTGTGACCTGGCGACTTCTGTTGAGAGGCTGAGCTTAGGGGTTGCCGCAAACCAGTCCACAGGGTTGATTTTTAAATCCTGATACAAACTGTGATGGTTTCTGAACTTCTGTGTATTGTGAATCTGAATTAAGTACTAATCAGCCTTATATTGTGGCTTTTATATTCAATATGCACAGTATATTGCCATCCCCTAAGCTCAATAACTGACATTATTAATGTATAGAGCAGAAATGAAGATTTTGAGCTTCATAGTCATTTGGAGCTACTAGAAGTGTCTTCAGATCTTCGATGCTAAAGGGCTGTGTTTGTTTCAGACCAGTTTTGGTTAAGTGCTCCTAAAGGATAATAACAAACCTCCCATGCTATTCCTGATTCCCCACTAGTTTTACATGACACTCCACACTCTACTAATGCATACAAAAATAGCAAATGCAACACTCTATGCCAGGGAGATTCTGTACCACCAATAGTCCACAATTCTAGAGTGCAATTGTGCTCTCTGCACCATAAGAAAAATAGAAGGTTGCCTCTTAAAGTTACCAAGAGCAGCATTTTTGCAATCCAGTAGGGCTCTGAGGTGAGTTTATCAACTTGCCTAATTGTCACAGCACCCCTGCTGATAATCTGCCGACTCAGTCTGTCGGCAGCTTTTATCGGCCGTGTATGGCCACCTATACTTTAGAAAAGCAAATTTTTCTCCATACCCCCTCGTAATCTTATCTCTTCATTGCCTAGGCTCTGGTGCTCACTTCTAAACAGTGGGTAAATTCCACCTAGGCAGTAACCAGTAGCAACCAATCATTTTTTTGTGCTAGCTACAGGTCAAACAATAAAATCAATAATCCGATTAGGGTCTAGGGTGGCAGGATTTTAGGGTGCAGCATGCTGCCCAGCCACACCCACATTGGATATATTAGGAGATATAATAGTTTCCCTTGCCCCAATCCCCATTGTTCCGGTCCTGATTTGCGAATAAAGAGCAGAATATGGGGGTGATGAACGGCAGTAGGCCAAGGGGCGCCCACTATATAAATCCGGCCCTGCTTCCAATAAGGATTAATTATATGTATGTATGTATGATGTATAACTTTATTTGCAAAGTGCTATTAAGGAGCCGCAGCGCTGTACAGTGCAAAAAAGTACAATATATATAAAAGTATACATGGGGGAGACAAATAACATAATAAATGTATACAGAATCATAGGACAAAGAGCTTAAGTGCTATGTGGTAAGAGACATAGTGGGAAGGAGGTCCCTGCCCCGTAGAGCTTATCTTAGTTTGGATCAAGTACAAGCTACTGTTTTATTATTACAGAACATAGGGAAATAATTTTAAACAATTTGCATTATTAGGATAAAATTGAATCAGTCAATGGGAGATGAAGGTGTCTGCCGTCCACAATAAACAGATTTCACAGTAGTAAATCTGCATTGGAGTATTCTCCTCTACCTATAATAATGGACTTTCCGTAATGTGATAATGGGTTTCTGGATACCTGTAACCTTTTCTGTTTGTATTTAACTTGTGCTAAAAAAAAAAAATGTTTTAAAAATAGATATTTGTGGGCTTGTTTACTGAGCTATTACTCACTGTATGGGGCTTAGTAAGCCTTTCCACTGAGGCTAGGGTTGCCACCTGGCCGGTATTTTACCAGCCTGGTCGGTAAAAATGGCTGATCCCAATGTTATTAATGGAGAAAAAGATAAATATTTTTTCCAGGAAAGGTGGCGTCGGGTCATAGCCCCGCCCCTTTACCACAAGCCACATCCCTTTGTGACAGGACACGCCCCTGTGCATCACAACCCACCCCTTTCTTCCCGACCCCCCACCACTGCCGGTAAAAATATATTTAAAAGGTGGCAACCCTAACTGAGGCTAATGCAGGTAATCAAACTGAACAGGTATAATTCAAATTAATATTTATTATTACTTAACTTTCAAATGTTAAAGGAACAGTAACACCAAAAATAAAAGTGTTTTGATGTAATTATAATATAAAGTAGTGTTTCCCTCCACTAGTAAAACTGGTATTTTTCCTTCTGAACTACAACAATAGTTTTATATAAACAAGGTGCTATTCAGCCATGGGGCAGCCATTCAGGGCTCAGGTTAGGGTTGGGGCAGACGGGGAGATTTAGTCGCTTGGCGATTAATCGCCTCTTCTGCGATGCGACAATCTCCCTGAACTGCCTGCTCCCTGCCCACTGCATGTTTGAATGGAGAAACGCCGGCGCCAATGCACTTGTGACATTTCTATTTCCAGAATTACCTCGCAAGGCAACTTCGGGAAATTCCGGAAATCGAAGTGCTGCAAGTGCATTGGCGCTGGCGTTTCTTCATTCAAGCAGGTGGCGGGCAGGGAGCAGGCAGTTCGGGGAGATTGTCGCCTCGCAGAAGAGCCGATTAATTGCCAGGCGACTAAAACTTCCCAAATCTGCCTGTATGTCATCTGCCTTACACAGGTTACAGTATTCTATTACAAAGCTTATCTGTTATCTGCTAAGTAGTGTGCCTTTTCCACTGTTTCAGCCTAAATGGTTGCCCCATGGGTACACAACAGCATATTCATATAAATAGTAGTCTTTCTAAAGCAAACACATAACTTTTACCAATGCAGGGCAACAGTACATAATATTTTAATTACTTTAAAATACTTTTATTTTTTAGTGTGCTCTTCCAGTATATTGTTATGTATACAATAGACAAAGCAGACCATTTGACTGTAGTGGGACCTAGAAATTTAGAGGGAGTTCTTGGGCTCTAACTGAGGTGCAATTTCAATATATGTTTTTCAAACAGTTCATCCTTCTGGGGTTTGGGAGTAACGTCTGTCATGTAGAGAATGCTCTTCTAAACATGATGTAAGGGACATACTTACTATAAAAGAGCGGTGAATTATGACTGGTCTTCACAAAAAGCAATCTCATATCACAGTGGAACATCACTGAGCACAAAGCAATTTTGCACTGCATAATAACATCATTATGTAATGTTTACGCATTCAAGAGTGGGCAATTTTCACTTCAAATATATTTTCTCCCGTTAATGGAAAGTAAATTGTGGAGTAATTGTTTTTCCCTCTAAGAATTAACTAATGATCATCCTTGAGGAAAATGAAAACATTAAACTGATTAAGGGTCTTAATTAATGAAAGTTCATGACTTGAATGTGAGTGGGCTGACTATAGAATTGCAGTAGGTGGCAGCTCACAGTATTGTGTGTTCTCTGTGTGTTAGCTGCCGGTCAGGTTGAGCTGTGTATGGCAATGTATAAAAGTATCAGCAGGCAGCAGAAAGCACACATCTGCTCTGGATGGGGAGAGAGTAGAGCTGACACAAAGCCTATTTTTCAGCCACAATGCTTGTTAAAAGAGTGACAAGACAAAGTAAAGTTCTATGACTATAAATTCAAAAGATAAAATATCAAAAAGCTAACAAAGAGTTGCCTTTTACACATTTAGTAAAATGCTGAAAGGAAAAATATGCTGGAGTATTTGAATTTATAATAAAATGGTGTGGTCCTCCATTAAAATCTGGCTACTTTGATTTCTTACCTGTATAAAATTCAAACGTAATCAGACCTGAGATTAAATGGTCCCTGCATTGTTAACCCCTGTAATCCCATCTATCATTCACACCTGTAAAACCCTGTATTGTTCACACCTGTAAGGACCTGCATGCACTGCTCTGCCTGTGTGTGCCATACTCTGCCTGTGTCTGCCATACTCTGCCTGTGTGCCCTTACTCTGCCTGTGTGTGCAATACTCTGCCTGTGTGTGCAATACTCTGCCTGTGTGTGTCATACTCTGCCTTTGTGTGCAATACTCTGCTTGTGAACTGCGAGCCTGGGGGGGTTAGCATTTGTAAATTGTTGCTAGGGATCCCCAAGGTGTTTAATCAAATGTTGCGGGTTGCTGTGCTATCCACAGGGACGATAAGGAATATGGATTTATGGGTAAATCTTGATATGACATAAACTTTCTTCACACATGAGTGATTCGTGATATTCTTGCAGTTCACACCAACCATTTGATCTTTTGGCGTGCTACCACAATTAATGTTTGTAATGTCTTAACATTGCTTGTTACCACATGGGTGTGGTTTAGGAGTGTGATTTAAAGTGAGTAATTCTTTGTAAGATTTGGAAATAATGGGGGAAAATGGGTGTGGGAATTTGGATTTTGGAGATATTGTTGTTAATAAAAGGGAGAACCAGAAGTTGTATATACAGAAGTTGTATCTACACTAAACTAAATATAAACTAAAACTGAAATGAGCTCTTAGAACAAAACTGATCCAGGGACTGATTCAATTTCCATCTCAGGGGTCAGGAAGGATTTTTTTCCTTATTGAGGGCCAGAAAGGATGCCATCCCAATTGAAAATAGTAATGAAATTGTGTTTGATTCACATCAAAGCACAGACAAAATTGCACCCACTTTGATACATTAGATGCAATTTTATCAGGTGCATCTTCCTCTCAGGTCACAATTATACAGGAATTCTTGGAAGAGACAGTACATTGTGGGTAACAACACTTTGTGATTTGCACTCAGCAATTGCAGCCATTGATTATACTTCTTGTCATACAGAATGGTCACTTTGGAGCCAGCAATTGTTGGTCTCTCAACTGCCAGTCATCGCTCAGAATCCTGAAGTTATGGAATCTCCAAGGAGTAACCTTGCTGAGCTCAAGCTGTCTTTTAAGGCATTTTACCTGTCCTTGTGCTTGAGGGCTTGGTAGCCAGTTAAGGAAGAGCAGGTGATGGATCTCCACCTCCAGTGGCGTAATTCGATGTCACTGGGCCCCACAGCAAATTCATTTTAGGCCTTCAACATATTCAGAGCTTGTCCTGTTTTACCAATATATGTTGAAATTGCTCATTAATTAGGGCGTTGTGCAGGTCCGGGCCTAGGGTGGCAGGATTTTAAGGGGTGGCATGCTGACCAACCACACCCACATTGGTTCAGAAATGTATATTTCCCATGTGCCCAGAGCTGGACTTGGATTTAAAATAGCCCCTTGCATTCCTAGTACACAGAGGCCCAAACAGTCCCCACCAGCCCCGTAACAGTCACCGTAACAGTCACCATAACAGTCACAGCGCTACACAACAAGTTGGCGCTATAGAAATACATGTTAATAATTATGGCATCTTACAGCAGCCCCTCTGGCATTTGCCAGAAGCAACAGATTGCCAGTCCAGACCTGGTTACACTCCTGTTCATCCCCTAGGGGCATATTTATAATGCTGTGTAAAAAACAGTGGGACAATACGACACATATACAAACCTACGTTTAAAAAAGGGAGGTAAAGATAAAAAATGTAGTATTGAATAACCAGACAATGGGAGTAAGCTTGTCTGTGTAGGGGTCTGTGTGCTCAGACATTGGTCTGTATGTTATACTTATAATTTTCATTGGATACAGAGTGCATAGAGGGCACCAATACCCATATGACTGTCTTATCCTGTTGTGGCTGGATTTGTACAACATTGCTGTGTTTATACCGCTAATTGGGTCTTAGGATGGACTAGATCTAAGAGGAACATTTTGTTCAGTGCCTTTTTCCAGCAGTAGAGCACCCTAGTATTCTCCTTCTTATGAGACTATATGGAGAGTGGTCATTCCAGTTCACTAAACCCTTCATAACTCACGATGGATGTCCTGGCAACCTTAAAAATGCTAAAACCATGTTATTATATAAATATTGATGGCTGCCCATCCCAGAGCTACATTGCAAGCCATTGTTCTATAGCATTGGGATTAAACTCCTGCTTCTCTGCTGGATGTTAACTCCCAACAAAATATAATAAATATTTAGTAGAATCATTATTTCCCTAAGTTTAATAGCTGTATTAGTATTTGGCTTAAAAACTCCATGTAAATGATTTCTAACATTCATTTCCAGTAAACAAATCAACCTATCTTTGACTTTTCTTCTTTAGCAACGTAATTCCTGTGCCTCCCACCCACTCTAGAAACACAAGTGTTTCGCCAGACACATTTTGCGTTGCAGACATTGTCAGATTCAATTTCACTTTTCCGCCTCATGTAGATGGACTTTGCATAAAAGAAGTCTGTGGAATGAGCTGAAGATACAGATTTATGCTCTTAAACACAAACTCAATTTATTTCAATGGTACTTGACACAATGGTATGATTATGTTCTTACGGATATTAGAGGCTTCCTGGGCCCAACCGGCTGCAGTTATAATAGCAGAGTGAATCATCAGGTAACGTTAACAGGATCCAGCACCAAAATATCATATTGTCTTCTGCGATAGAAGAAAACGCGCTGGTCCTCTGTGTTAGAAGAAATGGATCAGAAGATGTTGCCTATTGCCATTAGAAAGAGCTGCTTGCTCACACTTGCACCAGTCATAGGGTTAATGGATTTCATATGTTCCTTCAGTTTATCCATAACAATATACATAAAACTCTCTCTCTTTAGCAACTAAAATCCCTTATAATAAGAACAGTTCTCTCTACCATTACTAATACTCTTACACCAAATTTAAATACATAAGTTGAAATGCACAAGCGAGTCAATTATTTTGCAGTTGATTGAACAGACTTGTTAAGTCGCATAACATCACGTTGGTGCTTTGTTTAATGGACACGGGGTTCATTTTAGGCTTATTGGCCTGCTCTTACACTGCATGACTTTACTAGCAATAAAACAAACGTACAAGAACATATCACATTGTTAACCCCTGCTGGAGATGGAATATGGATATGTACTTGGCTTTCCAGTCCTGCAGTGAATCATTGTTTGTGGTAAGTTGTATTACAGAGAAACATTCATTAGGCTCCCACACATTCAACCTTCTAGACACTTTAGAAACACTACCTTCCCGTGTATACACTGGCACAAAGACTTATCCTTTCTTAAGTAAAAGCATCTCAGAGCTGGCCTTCCTTGGCTAATGTTGATATTTAATGTCATGCTTTGTATTGTCCCATTAGCACTATTGCTGTAGCCATACCATCTTCTATTGTGACGTCACTTTTGTAGCTTTAATATATTAACAGGGAAACATTCCGGATTAGCCACTTTTGTTGCCCGACTGACGTCAATAAAGTGCAAGAACTGTAACAAGTTATGGCTGCATGCAATAAAACAGAGTCAAGCACACATGCATTCAAATAGAAAATGATATCCCCTTGATTAAAAGTAACCTGAGGAAGAAAGGGGGTTCCCCTGAAACGTTGTGCATGCCACATACTTTTTGTACAGCAAACCTTACAATAGAAAACATTTTAATTCACATTCAAAAACATTATTTCCTTTTTCATGTTTGTCATATAACAATACAAAGCATGAAATGATCAATACAGGCATGGGACCTATTGTCCAGAATGCTCGGGACCTGGGGTTTTCTGGATGACAGATCTTTCTGTAATTTGGTTCTTCATGCCTTAAATCCACTAGAAAATCAAGTAAACATTCAATAAACCCAATAGGCTGGTTTCACCTCCAATAAGGATCAATTATATCTTAGTTTGGATCAAGTACACAGAAATGTTTCATAGGGAAATCATTTTTAAAATTTGGATTATTTGGATAAAATGGAAGTTCTTTCCGTAATTTGTTTTCTGTATAATGGATTTCCTGATAACGGATCCCATACCTGTACCTTGTACTTGATCTAAACTAAGATATAATTAATCATTATTGGAAGCAAAACAATCCTATTGGATGTATTTAATGTTTACATTATTTTTAGTAGGCCTAATATATGGAACTCCAAATTATGGAATGACCCCTTATCTAAAAAACCCCAGGTTCCAAGTATTCTGAATAACAGGTCCTATACCTGTACTACTGAGGTTAGCAACATGGAAGAGCACAAATATTTTGTGTCTGTACTTGTTATTTTGGCCAGATTTGCAGTTTACATGTGTTGAAATGAGCTCCTTCTCTGATATATCCACACTTTATATTCCTCTAATAGTGTCTAATAAATCAATAAATGGAAGGAATTCAGGTTTTCCACATGATATGCTGACATTAATCAGGTGCCTTTTTGTCCAGTGTTGACAAATGAGCTGCAGTTGTTCTGGCACAAATAAAACAAACTTGATGCCAGTGCTGGGAAACGTCATATAAAATATACTCCTACTGGTTACATGATGCATAATAATGCTTCCCATGCAGGTCAACAAAGATGTATGTGCATGTTCCTCACAGTTTGACTGAATGAGACCAACAATTCAGCATGCTGCACCACTATCTGACACTTGCAGTGAGACTATCTGTCATTCCACCTACTGTTTCTAGACCCACACATTGTACATATGTAGGTCAGGCCTAAATTGCCTTTAAATGCAAATACGCATGGATTGCATGATATACATTTGTCATGATGCTGCAGTCTGATGCAGTACAGGTATGGGACCCGTTATCTGGAAACCCATTATCCAAAAAGCTCCTATTTACAGAATGGCCTTCTCTCCATTTTAAAGGAGTTGTTCACCTTTAAATTAACTTTTAGGGTCAAAGTCACTAAAGCGCGAAGCATATAACGCTAGCGCTAATTCGCCAGCGTGACGTCAATTCACAACTTCGCAAATTCACTAACACGGACTCTGGCGAATTTTCGCTAGCGAAGTAGATAGACTTGCGCAACTTCGTACCATTACACCAGGCGAAGTTGCACATTGATGAAGGGACGTAACTACGCTAATTCACTAAGGAAAAAATGTTTGTGAATGTTTGTAGATGTTACTTCGCCAGGTCAGACCTGGTGAAGTTCAATATAATAGATAGGAGTTTGAAAAAAAAACTTGAAATTTTCTTCTAAGTCCCTAATACGCTGGCGTCTTTTCCCTTTCGTAGGGTGATAGTCTGAAAAAGAGCGAATTTTTTTGGGGTTACCTCCTTCCCCCCTACATTTCCTAACATATGGCAACTCAACTATACAGGGGGCACATGTTTAGGGCAAAAGGACAACTTTATTGTATTTATTAAAGGTTTCCTGAGCTTTTGCAGTTTAATGTAGTGGCTGTAACATATACTTCTATTATACACTTAAGTTTGCGCCGTATGCAAATTAGGCATCGCTAGCGTAAATGCGATTTGCCTGGCAAACTAACGGTAGCGCTACTTCGCTAACGTTCGCCGCCCTGAGCGAATTTTCGTCGCTTAGTGAATTCGCCCCTTACTATGATATAGAGAGTGATATTCTGAGACAATTTGCAGTATTTTTTAATATTTGTGGTTTTTGAGTTATTTAGCATTTTGTCAGCAGCTCTCTAGTTTGCAATTTAAACAATCTGGTTGTTAAGGTCCAGTTAACCCTTGCATCACTGCATTGATTTAAATAAAGGCAGGAAGATGAATAGAAGAGGACCTGAATATTCTACAACATACTAAAAGTTTACTTAAAGGTGAACCACCCTTTTAATGAATTAATTCAAATATTTTTTAAATGATTTCCTTATTCTCTGTAATAGCAAAACAGTGACTTGTACTTTATCCAAACTAAGATATATTTCATGCTTATTGGTAGCAAACAATCATATTATTGAATATTTCTATGTTTTGTTAGTAGTCTTTAGGTATGGAGATTCAAATTACAGAATGATCCTTTATCCAGAAAACCCCAGGTCCCGAGCATTCTGGGTAACAGGTCCTATACCTATACTACAACTCCCAGAATTGTTTGTAGTTCTGCAACAATAGTGTATCCAGTGGTTCTGGATTCAGGTGTTCTGTATATAAACACAGCGTCATACAAAGCTTACTCTCCCATGCCAGTTTATTTTGTTGTTCCAGTCAAAGCCATTCACCGCAGCTTCACATTCTTGCTTTGACAGAAGACGCTTAACCTTGAAAGACTGTTTCCAGTCTCTGCTGTGATACTCCCACCTCTACAGATACACTACAGATACACCCACCTCTGTAGTTCTTTTCTCCAGTATACGCCTGGGAGTTTATAAAGTACAATTATGCGTAAATGATGGCCTTCAAGTTTCAAAAAACCCTTTCTTTAGTATTTTATAAAATTGAATTTTCGGTAAAATATGTCATTGGAGGTTTAAAGGTAATTTTTTTTTGCTCCCTTTTTGTCTTTCATCACTCCCAATTAAAGGGACTGCAGTATAATAAAAGTACTTTTTGAATTAGGGAAGCCAAATTCTTATTTTATTAAAGCATCCCTACCTGTTTTAAACTCATTTAAAACCCCACCTGTCAATCATATAATGCCTGCTTCACTTTCCATGAAGCACTTCCTAGATGTCTCTGCATTCCCCACATTCCCCCAACTTCCTCACCATCTAATTGTGTAGCCAGTGCATGGGCATCAGTTCCCCCATTCTGGTGCATAAACATGATTTTATCATTATGTAAAGCTTGCCTTAATAACAGTGTTTACAACATGGCTCCTGCATGTTTGCTGTGATTATGAATTCCAAGACTAAAAGAAACAAGACTGAAATAATTTATATAGTGTAAGTGAAGTTTATTTTGCTTGACTAACACAAGGAAATGTGCTTTGGAATGTTTTCTCATGGTGACAGGTCCCCTTCAACCTCTTCTTTCTCCCCTATTTTTTGTCTCTCATTTTTGTTTTCCTCTCTTCTTCTTCTTAATTCTATATTTGCATCTCCTCTTCCCTATATCTTTCACACGAAATAAAATAACTGTTGAAGCAAACCGATAGAGATCTCATTTTTGTTGCAGGACTTTTGAAGCATTTGCTTGTTGTAAGAAACTTTCTAAAAAATAATAACTCATTTGCCCAAGTCACTCCGCCTGCTAGTTGTTAGGTGGTGTCTCTGCTGAGATAATGACCATTACGGCATTTGGCATTCAGTACTGCTCTTGCCAGATGCTGGAAGTCTGCCCAACTCTGGATTGTTCATTGTTTTTCTTAGTGTCTGCCAAAGGTATGCTTGGAAGCTGCTTAGTTCCCCCAGGGGATGTGAGGCCCAGTGGGACTGCCACTTCAGGAGCCCCAGTCTTATGTTGCCTCTATGCCCCCTCTGAAGCCCCTGCCACCCACCCTCTCTGCCAGGACTGGACTGAGAATCAAAATAGGCCCTGGCATTTCAGGTACACAGAGGCCCAATCAGCCCACATAGAGGCCCAAACAGCCCCCACCAGCCCACTAAATACTGACTTTCTATGGCAACTTATAGCAGCCCCTCTGGCATTTGCCCTAACCCACAGATTGCCAGTCCGGGCCTGCTCTCTGCCACCTAACCCCACACACACACACCTTATACTTTCTTTTGCTGCAATCGGGGGGGGGGGGTATTGCAGCAGGGGATTGACAGAGTAGGGCATGTGTGCAACAGGTCTGGGTCTTAGGAGCTCACCAGATTTTTTTCCTGAAGATGTTCAATCTTAAATGCTATGTACAAGGGTACTTAAATCTATACTGGCTTCTTGCAACTTATGCCTAGTGCCAGTTCTTTGCCTAAGCCTACTTTGATGAACTGCACAAAACTGAAACTAAAGAACAGGGTGCAAATACACAAAGGAGCTGTAAAATTACCACCTTTCCTAAAAATATTTTTTAGCCCCAGTTCCATATGTTCAATGCAGAATAATCCAGGTCAACCCAGTAAAAGCTTTCATTATGGCAAGCAAAGCTTTATACCACCACTGATCATCTTTCTCAGCCCCTGAACCTTTGACACTTATTTTGTGTAACTACAGGGGATGCAATGGATCTAGAGGTACAAAATAATTACACTTTCAAACTAAAAAATGTAAGAATAGGCCAAGACACAATTATAATTGCAGGGTTAAGAGATATTGGGCCAGATTCAATTCAGTGAGAAAAAGGTTTATCATGTGGACGAAATTCAATTTGAGATGCAATTTAATTAAGAAAAACATATCTTGTTGTTTATCATGTAAAGTTTATGAGAAAAAACTGGAACTGAACTTGGAGAAAAGTTTTTTCTCCTCAAATTGAATCTCATCCATGACTTTTCACGTGATCAACCATGAGATAACTTTTTCTCACTGAATTGAATCTGGCCCTTTGGCAAATATTCAGCATACACAAACACTGCTGAAACCGTATATTGAAGTAGGAATACAGAAACAGAATAACAGAGAAGTTAATAAGGAAGTTGTATAGGGGCCAACAAGTGTCTCCCTGGCAGCTGCACTAGGTTTAAAAAGAAATTATCTTTTTGGTTGACTAAAATCTATAATGAAAAATAATCTGTGATCTGGAACAGACCTTGGGAGGTATTTGGAGATATTTGTACTGACACATTATGACAGATAGAAAGTGCTCAGATGCTTGCTGTTTGGCGTTTCAAAACAGGTGACCCCACCTAAAAACAAATGCCCTTAAGACTTCACAATTATTATCATTGCTACATTATACTCATCTTTCTATTCAGGCATCTACATTCCAGCCTCCTATTCGAATTAATGTCCGGTTGTCTGAAATGTCTGAAAAAGAGGTGCTGAATAAACAGTTAAATAAACCAAAAACTACAAATAATAAAAAATGAAAACCAGTTGCAAATTGTCTCAGAATATCACTCTCCACATTATACTAAACGTTAACTCAAAGGTGAACAACCCCTTTAATCATATGGATCCTGATATGAATAGTTCCTATTGCACAGTAAATAAGGTGCACAGTTATAGCCATGTAAAAGCTACAGTATATAACCATCTTGTAGGGATCTTACAGCTTTTGTGCACAGCTCTGCAACTCATGACGAGGGCCAATCCGCCATTTCAGCCTGCTCTAAGGAATTATGCATGTATGTACACACATTGATGCAAACATTAGCTGGAATTACTATAAACCTCAACCAGGTGTTAATTCTATCATACCTTTAGGATCCTGAATGTTGCTGGACTACAGCCCCATCAAAGGGTGAAAACATGCCAGGAGTTGCAGTAATCTGGGTACCCGATTATGAGAAACAGGGGCTACCCAGGTTGTGGTGGGCCTCTGGGACTGACTCATTATGATTTGCAGTCATGAGGTCCTCACCAAAGGCTGGACCTCCAAGGATTCTCTTGCTAATACTAAGAAGGTCACCTACTTCTCTATCCTAGATCTGACCACTGTTTATTGGCAGGAAGCCCAACACTGTTTTAAACTGACTGGTATGCCTGTATGAATGTGTATGCCACTTGAACTGATAAATGCTCCTTACATATATTGAAGCTGTACTTGAGGGACATGAACTATAGAATGGTGTTGATCTACCTGGACATCTTATACCACACTTTTGATAAGCACCTGAAATACCTGATGCTGTCTTGGGGCACCTAAACAAGATTAGATTAGCAGCATGTGGTATATCTGGTTGTGTAATCAGTACAGAATGAATATACCCATATTATGTTAAGGCCAATGCAGGCCAATGGAGCTGATTTCATTATACCATATGCTACAAGCAGGTGAGTTCCAATCAGAATGATGCTGTAACCCAAATTTCAGGGGAGACCCCAGTGGGGCAGAGGGATGAAGGAATGCCAGGCTAAGAGATTCCCCCCACCCTGAGAAGTGGGAGTAGCACCAACTAATTGCATCCATCCACGGTGCAGCCACTGGTCAAGCTGTGATATATGTTCCAGTTGAGTTCCAGCAAGGGGAACCTGATATATCACAAATAATGAACAGATAACAAATAGGAGTGAAACCCCAAGCTGTATAAATTCCATCCTTATAAACAATAACTTTTTTTTTGTTCAGGAAAGATTATTTGAACAAAGGTTGCAGGTACAACAATGGTTTACAAAACCAGATAACAAAGCATAAACTGAGCTTGAACGTCTCTAAATCTTACATTGGCTAACATACAATTACACATTTTCCACAATCCACAGCTGCCAGACAGAAATGTGTTACTTAACTTTACCATTTTTCCCTAGCTATTAGATGTTCTACTGCCTGTGTTTCCTGAATTATTTCCCACTAAAGGTAGGTGGGTAAAGTTATTTCTTTCCAGTGTTGTGCTATAAGTCTGCCAGTTTGGAACAACAATTTAAGGACATTTTTTTTTTGGCTGGACGAGTCAGCTGGTTGGGAGGGTCCATTCCCATAAGGTACCATTTTGGGTCAAGCGGTATCTCAAACCCCAGTAACTTGGTGATTCTCTCTTGTATTGCTACCCAGAATGGCTTTATTTGACCAGAATGTGTGCTTCTGGGAAATATTGGATTATTAATGGGTTTAGTGCACCTTGGGTTTGTGGTCTCTAGAGCATGGATTGGAGGTGACAGCTGTGATGCTAGATAATAAAGGTGCATATATAGTAGAGCGATTCCCCCAGACTCTTTTGATCTTTGTAGGGTTGCAAGATATCATAATTCAAAAATTAGTTGAAGTACTGAGAGAGTGCAGACAGAGCAGAACTTGCTGCTAAGTGTTCTTTAATGGACACAACATGTTTTAGGCAGGAGCCCTTTATCAAGTGTACAAAATCACAGTGAGGACACACATTTAAATCTATAAAACAGGAAGTGAGCTCACATATCAAGCTAGGTCAATTATAAATAGGTGCAAATATACGTATCAATAGATTCTTTGCTCCAAATCTATTGATACGTATATTTGCACCTATTTATAATTGACCTATATAGCTTGATATGTGAGCTCACTTCCTGTTTTATAGATTTAAATGTGTGTCCTCACTGTGATTTTGTACACTTGATAAAGGGCTCCTGCCCAAAACATGTTGTGTCCATTAAAGAACACTTAGCAGCAAGTTCTGCTCTGTCTGCACTCTCTCAGTACTTCAACTAATTTTGGCATATGTGTTTCACCTGAAGCGGGGGTGTTTTACTGAGATTGAGAGCATTGACTACTATTCCCCAGTCACATTTTGTTCTTTGTAAGATATCATAATTATTGCTTAGTGTTGTAATGTGTGTCACATGACTCACATGACACATTTTACAATAGATGGGAACTTATGCCCTATATCAGTGCTATCAACCTTCTGTGGGAGCATAGGGGAGGCAAAGTATGGCACACACAGGGAGCAGAGAGCAGGCAGAGTATGACGCACACAGGGAGCATAGGGCAGGCAGAGTTTGACACACACAGGGAGCATAGGGCAGACAGAGTATGGCACACACAGGGAGCATAGTGTAGGCAGAGTATGGCACACACATGGAGCAGAGGGCAGGCAGAGTATGACACACACAGGGAGCATAGGGCAGGCTCAGTATGACACACACAGGGAGCATAGGGCAGACAGAGTATGGCACACACAGGGGGCATAAGGCAGGCAGAATATGGCACACACAGGCAGAGTAGGGCAGGCAGAACAGAGTAGGAGATTTGTATGTACAGTGACACAATGTCAGTGCTGCTTTTACAGTCTGGTGTGAACAGGTTAAAAATGTCGGCACTAAGGTGTTTTCATTGCAGGATTTTGGGTGTGAACTACACGTGGGATTACAGGTGTGAACAATGCAGGGCTTTTACAGCCTCAATATGAGGTGTGAACAATGCAGGAACCAGTTGATCTCAGTTCTGATACCATTTAAAGCTTACACGAAGCTGAGCAATCAAAGCAGTGACAGTGTGGAGGACCACACAAGGGGTGAGCCAATTGCACAGCACTGTATATATGTATTATCGATATATATAAAATGGCTCTACAAATTTACTGACAAGTATATTGCTGGTAAATATGTAATACCGGTGCTGGCCCTTGCTGCTGATTTACTAGCCAGGTGGCAACACTCAGTACACAGTAATGGGATATTTGGTAGAATTAACCTTTTGCTCTGCCCTTCTATACACTGGGTGATAAGATCTGCTTCTTAGTTGGGCACAAGTAGCCATAAATCTGTATTTGCAGATATAATAAGGAAAATTGTGCATGTGAAGAGTTAATTAAGCATAGGCTATTTAGGGATCCGCATACAGATATGAGTACAACTGTATGTGGCTCTCAGTCAGAAGCAAAGATGAAGATCTCCAGTCTATGTTTAAGGACATTTCATTTTTCCATTTCTCCCTGTTACATGCCCCAGATTTTTTCCATTCACTTTTGGATTTTTCCCCTCATGATGACATCATTGACATTGTCTCCACAGCAACCAGAGACCCTACCAGGCCTAAGGTCAATAAGCAGAGCCTCCAGGGATATGTGGCCTATAAATAATGAAGATGTGCATATATATATATATATATATATATATATATAATGTAGCAATATATATATTTGCACAAAGTGGATGTATGAATAAAACACCACCATGTATGGGGGGCTGTCCTTCTTTTGGTTTCCCATGGGTTACAAATGTGAAACACCAGACATCACAAAAGCTAGAAGTGCAAACAGACCACATCCTATATCTTTCTGTTGTCTGTGGGACAATAACTTTGGTACTTTATGATGTGACAGAGACCAGATGGCTGTACAGTATATAGTCCTCACCCAGTTATTACTCTGCTGTTTACTTTGACTTACATAAAGACTAATCCTATCCTGATTAATAGACATTTCACTCTACTTATCTGATCCTGCACACGTTACATACGTTTAGCCTAGGCTTTTAACTTCCACTCACTGGAATGTATCTAACCGGAAATCATATTTGCCTTGTTTGTATTATTATTTAACATTTTAGTGCACCTTCTTGACATTTTACCAGTCTCTAATGCTGGCTATACATGGGCAGATAAAGCTGCTGATATTGTTCGTTTGACAGCTTATCTGCCCGTGTATAGGGGCTTCCGGCGGCCACGATATCGATCAGGAAGGTTTGATTTTCTTGCAAACTGACCCGTCGGGGACCCTTGGCATCATCGTAATCCGATTGTTTGACCATATGGCAGAACATTCGGATTACCCCTATATAACCTTGCTGTGTTAAGTGGCATATCGGGGAAAGATCCATTCATCTTATTTCCTCCCATAACATTCCTATTAGTTGAGTCAAGTGTGAAAGTGTGAGATAACAATGGGTTGGCATTGGGATATAACATATAATTACTTTCTCTTCCACCCACAGTTGCCACCTACAGATGTATACCTGCCCCAACCCACCGGGTGAGGGTCAACTAACAGTAACTCCCTCCAGAGCAAGTTTATACAGTATGTGACTCTTGGAGTGTAATAGCAGTATAACTTTGCAGCGAATAAATAATTTGGGTGCCAGTGGTTCTTAAATGGTTAACAGGAAATTCATATGGATAGTGATGCCAAGTTATCCTTTAAAGCAGACTCCTAAACAACATGTTGTTCAACCCCTTGCTTGTTGCTCTCAGTGGCCTCAAAGCAGGTGCTTAAGTTTGAATTACTGGCTTGAAGGCAAGCTTAAGGGCTCTTACTCATGAGCGGTTAAAGCTGCACTCCCCTATGTTCCATTTGTACAGTTCAGCTGCAGGGGAGTGCAGCTTTAACTGCTCATGAGTAAAAGCCCTTAATTGCATAAAAACCACATGTACTGCCAAACAAAGAATCCTGTAGCCTGTCTGTCCACATAGGGACCACCAAATGGCCAGTCACAGTACTTATTTTGCAAAACTTGAAACAATTTTCATGGTTGCATTCCTAGCATGGCTAATTCTAAGCAACTTTTCAATTGGACTATTTTTTTTCTTTTTAAAGGTTTTTTTTTTGCGCAAATAATTAAAAAACTATTTTAAAAAATGTAGTCCAATTGAAACGTTGCTTAGAATTAGCCATTCTATAACATACTAAAAGTTAATTTAAAGGTGAACCGCTCCTTTGATCCAGAATGTGAGCAGCAAAAGCCAAGCACATGGTGATCCCATCCCTTTTATCATTTAGGGGATGGATATCTCATAATATTCCAGAACTAAGGAGAAACACCTAGCTCCCACAGGGCAAGGGTCACCCCTATGTCACATTCACAAGAAAAAAAGTAACAACCATAGATTTCTCTTATTTGAAACAATAGGCAAAAAGTGGAACATATGGGTACAATGTTCCTTTCACACTAAAATAGGTATTTGGGGTCATTCAGATGCATAGATTAGGGAGCCAGTGGGCGTATAATTCAAATGACTGGGCACCTGCCCTAATGTATAAGGTGCAGGTATGTCACAGACATAAGTGCTTTGTGAATGAGCATAAACGGACATGATTTTGCAAAGTTTAGTGCTCTAGTACTTGCAACACATTTGGAACAAACAGACCATCCATGTATGCATATTAAATTTCTAATGTGATAAAGTCTGCCCCGTTAATCTAAAAGGATTATAAAAACGGAGGGAAGTATATGATAAGAGTATATGCTTAACTGATTTTCCATTTTTATATTTCTGAGTTATCCAATGTTTGAATTATGTTTAAAGAAATGCAAGTACAACTTGCGGCTTGAAAATAGTGGTCCTATAGGGAGGGAACAAGAGAAACAAGGTGCAGCAGAGAAGTATATATATATATATATATATATATATATATATATTTTGTAGGGGTCATTGACCCAGGGTTATACTTTTACATAGTTAATCTAGTGCTGGATTTAAGAATTGGGGTGCTGAAACAAGCATATTTCTGGGCCCCTGATATCAATGAAAAGACAGCAGCAATCCTCAGCAGCATGTTATAGCTGGGTTATGGCACTTCTTGTGTTTAAGAACCTTCCACTAAGCATTTCGTGTTAAGACTGACCTTGCTGGGACAATAGGACTTCCTTTCCCTTGTTCATTTGCTTCTTCTCAACTCAGCTCACATCTATTCTATTATTAGGGATTTTCTCGTTTGTAGTTAGTGACATTAGCAAGTTGTTTACAAAACTTTTCTTTAAGACCTAAATACGTAGATTAAAATCCGAGCCAAAGTCCCCAATGTGTTTCCTGGAATCCGTTTAAGAGCACACCATTACAGACAGGGGTGCTTGTTTGGCTGTGTTTCCACAAAGACTCTGGGGAACCCTCCACCCTTCAGTATTCCCTTTCTCTGTAAACTCTCTGTTTTCCTGCTTAGAACAATTTATTTGTGCAGGTTTGCTCAGGAAATCCCATTAGAGACAAGTACCCCTTGTAATCATCCTATCTTCCGCTACCATCTGTGCTGTCTTAATGCAAATGACTTTTCTGGTGCCAACCATATTTATATAACTTGTTCTAAATCCCCATTTGCCAACCCTGGCGCGGAAAGATTTAAGCAGTGCAGAACTACCACAATATTAATTTATTTCAGTCAACTTGCAGTTGTAACTTGTAGTTATGACATCAGAAGGTTGTAGGTTGCCCACCCCTGCTGTAAACTTTTCATTCTTGCTTTATATTTCCACACTGAGGCATCTTGCACATTTGCATATTACACATGACTCTCACTGCTTGCAGAACATCCCCACTTTGAGGAATAGTAACACCAAAAAATAAAAGTGTTTTAAATTAATTCAGATATAATGTACTGTTGCCTTGCACTGGTTAAATTTGGATTGTTTGCTCCAAAAAGACTGTAGTTTATATATATAAGCTCCTGTGTGGCCATGGGGGCAGCCTTTCAAACTGAAAACAGGGGAAAGAGCAAGTTACATGGTATATAACTAGGGTTGCCACCTTTTCAGGAGAAAAATACCGGCCTTCCTATATATTTCACTTTTTCCCCCTATTAACATTGGGATCAACCCACATTTTTACTGGCCAGGCCAGTAGAATACCAGCCAGGTGGCAACCCTATATATAACAGATATATAATAAAATGCCATAGAAATGAGTGGTGATCTCTAACTTCACTTTTTGATAAATATACCCCATTCTCTAGAAGACAATCATATTCTTGACAGCTTATCTGTTATCTGCATTATAACCTGTGCCTTTTTTCAGTTTGAATGGCTGCCCCCTTGGCCACACAGCAGCTTGTTATATAAACTATAATTGTATTTCTGGAGCAAACACACCCACTTAACCAGTGCAGGGCAACAGTATATTCTATCTGAATTCATTTAAAACACTTATTTTTTGGTGTTACTGTTCCTTTGAAGGCAAGTATATGGATGAGAGTTCTGTTCCCTTCAAGCACTTGCATCAGGGGTTTCATACAAATATACAGGTGGACTAAAGCAGCGAGGGTACTAGGATGCACTCTATGGATACAGCTACCTGAATTACATGTATATATATACTTATATAGACATTTACATACAGTTGTATGTAACTCATATAAATAAAGTCACATAGCACACACATACCTATACATAAATATATACACATTAGTATTTGTACAGCAGGTAACAAGAGGACACTCATCTAGGACAGTGAGAAAAAGTTAACTCATGTGAAAACTCATGTAAAAACTCATGGACGAGATTCAAGTCGATGAGAAAAAACATTTCTCCAAACTCAGTTCCATTTTTTTCCCATAGACCTCAATAGAGTTTTCCCATGATAAACCATGCAATAAGCTTTTCTAAATTGAATTCCATCCCAAATCTCGTCCATGATAAACCTTTTTCTGTAATTTGGATCTTCATACCTTAAGTCAACTAAAATAAGACTTAACTCCCATCCAAGACTTTAACTCATTTATCATAAAAATCAGCTCAAAATGTCAGTGCGGGAATTGTGTGAATTTAATACTAGAATGTTACAACTTTTCCGTGTTGTTTGCCCAAACCCCAACTTTTTCAAATTATCATACAAAACCCAGTGATGTCAAGAAACATCTTTAAATTGTAAAAGGGACATTTGAGGTCTATGTGACAGCACCAGCCACAGGATTCTTTTAAAACCCCTTTATTGGAACATGGGCTCTGACCTGCAAATTGATTCTTTTCGGGAGAATTTTCGGGTCAGAGCCCATGTTCCAATAAAGGGGTTTTAAAAGAATCCTGTGGCTGGTGCTCTCTGTGAGTGTCTGATTCAGGTTGTTAGCAGCTTTGGGGGTAATAAATCTAAAAAAAAAACATTTATTTTGCTGTAAAATAGTCTAGTTTTTCCCCTTTAAAAACTTGTCCACAAAAAAAAAAGGCATCATGAATTAAATGATATATATTTTAGTTCAAGTTCATGGGACTGTTTTATAATTACAGAGAAGAAAGAAATCATCTTTAAAAATGTGGATTATTTGGATATTTGGTCTATGGGAGACAGCCTTTCCATAATTAGGAACTTTTTAGATAATGGATTTCCATATAATGTATCCCATTATTCATAAAGCGCTACATAACCATTGTTACGTTACTGTGACTGTCAGCTATCATTCTGCCAAATAGCTTGGAATTTAAACCTAGGAAACACCAAAGCAGTGATCCCCAAACAGTAGCTCGCGAGCAACATGTTGCTCTCCAACCCCTTGGATGTTGCTCCCAGTGGCCTCAAAGCAGGAGCTTATTTTTGAATTACTGGCTTAGAGGCAAGTTTTGGTTGCATAAAAAACAGAAGTCCTGCCAAACATTCTCTCCTGTAGGCTGCCAGTCCATATAGGGGCTACCAAAAAGCCAATCGGAGCTCTTATTTGACATCCCCATGGACTTTTTCATGCTTGTGTTGCTCTCCAACTCTTTTTTAAATTTAAATGTGGCTCACGAGCAAAAAAGGTTGTGGACCCCTGGACTAAAGACTCTAAAACAAGCAAATTCTCTTTTCCTCCTCTTCTAATTGCTTTAAGACTTCTTAAGACTTCTTGCCATCCATTATGACATTGACACTTCTGTCAGTTTTTTGGACCCACCCATAATACTACAGGTGGTTTCTTACACAGACCATATTTGACCACTAATCTGAAATCTGACTTTAAAAGAGAACTAACGCCTACAAATTAATATGCCATATTTTATGTCATGGCCTTATTGCACCAGCCTAAAGTTTCAGCTTGTCAATAGCAGCAATGATCCAGGACTTCAAACTTGTCACAGGGGGTCACCATCTTGGAAAATGTTCGCCATGACAAAGCCCATGCAAACTGGGCGAAACGCGCGTCGGCGCAATTTTTAATTTGATTCCTATAGGGCTCCAATACTACCTTGTAATTTACACTTAAGGTTGGGAACCGGGAGGGCACCTGGCTAGTGGGTCCAGTGGCAAAGATTGCCTGATTACCCGAACATAGATAGCCAGTTAACTCACAGTGCCTGAGGCACTAGCAAGGCATCTAGCGGTTGGTGCCTGGGGCACAGAAAACGGAAACGGTTGGTGCCTGAGGCACAGATAACGAACATAGATAGCCAGTTAGCTCACAGTGCCTGAGGCACTAGCAAGGCAGCTAGCGGTTGGTGCCTGGGGCACAGACAACGGGGACGGTTTGGTGCCTGAGGCACAGATAACGATTGTGGTTTGGTGCCTGCGGCACGGACAACGGATGCAGTTTGCCGAACAGGGGTAGTTTAATAGTGCCTGAGGCACGAACAAATTAGTGTATATGGGACGTTTGGAGTATCAACAAACCATGGTCTCCAACTCACGCCATCCACTACCTGGCCTCTACGAATAGTCAGACAGACACAGTGCCTGAGGCACAAGCAAGTTAGTGGTTACCGTTTCGTGAGACACGTTTTTTCTCAAATTCCCATTTTCACGGTCTTTACGGCTATGCAGCTGAGTTAGATAGCAATAGTGCCTGAGGCACAAGCATAGTAGCAAGGCACACAAGAGAGCCGCATTTTACCCCTCTCTTTCCTTTCCTTTTCTTTTTGTATCCAATACCCATTAGCCACCTACCTGAATACAGTTAATGGAGGCATTTTTGTAAATGGTGAAGGGATACTTTGTATGTACGGTAGGGGTGCCCTATGGAATCGTAATTTTTAACCCACTTATTTGTAATATAAACCTTTTTTAATTGACCAATAAAGGTTACGTTTTATACAATTTATGTAATATCAGATTGGGCTGACGCTGCAAGATGGGAGGGTGCAATTACATGGGTCATTTCCCTTCTCTCTTTTTTGCTATTGTGTATATCTATAGCTATATGTAGTGTATATTGTGAGTGGGTCCCTAAGCTCAGTAAGTGACAGCAGCACAGAGCATGTGAATCAGTGAATCAGAAGAAAAGAAGATGGGGAGCTACTGGGGCATCTTCAGAGACACAGATCTTTACTGCTAAAGGGCTGTGGTTGCCTTGGGCTGGTACAGAAGCACTACAAATAGGGGGTTATTTATTAAGCTCCGAATTCTGAAAATATGCCTTTTTTAAAATCACAAATTTTGGGATTTATTAAACCCCAAGTACTAAAAAACTCAGAATAGTAAAATCTGGCATTTCAAACCTGACGAGGTTGCGTATAAGTCAATGGGGCAAATTCACTAAGATCCAAAAATTTGCTAGCGTTGGCTTCGCTAGCGTTCACCGCACTTCGCCAGACGAATTTTCGCCAGTGCGAAGTTATGCTCAGGTCGGCGAACGGTAGTGTAGTTGCGCTAGTTTTACTTCGCCAGGCAAAGCGCAGTTACGCTAGCGATGCCTAATTTGCATACGGCGGGAACTTTTACATCTACAAGAAGTATATGTTACAGCCACTACATTCCACTACACAAGCCCAGGAAACCTTTAATAAATTAAATAAAGTTGTCCTATTGCCCTACATGTGCCCCCTGTATAGTTGTGTTGCCATATTTTAGGAAATGTAGGGGGGAAGGAGGGTAACCCCCCCCCAAAAAAAAAGGATCATGGTAATGTTCAGGAAAATTTTGATCTTAGTGAATTTGCGTAATTACAATCCTGCGTCAAAACTTAACCTGGCATAAGGGAGCGAAGTTGCACAAGTCTATCTACTTCGCTAGTGAAAATTCGACAGAGTTGGTGTTAGTGAATTTCCAAAGTTGCGAAATGACGTCATGCTGGCGAATTAGCGCCCTCACGTTAGACGCTTCGCACTTTAGTGAATTTGGGCCAATGGGAGAAGTCCCATTGATTTTATGATGTGTGCTGAGTTTTGTGCAATTCCATGATATTATCTGAGTTTTCAGGGTAAAACTTGTGTAAAAATTGTGGTTTTCGGAAAGGAAATAAGAAGAAAAAGTGGAAATCTGAGTTTTTCCAGCAAATAAAATACTGAGATAAATTTGGAGCTTGATAAATAACCCCCATAATGTACAACATTTCTAGCATACTTCTTTAATTAAGCTTTAGTTCTCCTTTAAAGAGATACTCATACCAGAATATGAAATTGACACTTCTGTGAGTTTATTTGGATCCACCCATAATACTACAGGTGGTTTCTTACACAGACTACATTTGACCACTAATGGTTTATGTACCATCTGACTTTAAAGGAGAACTAATACCTAAAAATGAATATTCCAAATTTTACATATTGAATTTATTGTACCATCTTGTCAATAGCAGCAATGATCCAGGACTTCAAACTTGTCACCATCTTGGAAAGTGTCTGTGACACTCACATGCTCAGTGGCAGTGCCGATCTTAAGCACATTGGACCAATTTGGCCCGATTGGGCCCCGCACTTATGGGGGCCCCACTCCAGTGCGTGCTCTGATTCCTATTCTCTTAATTCCCAGTAACCCAGACTACCCCTAATCCAGATTGGCCCAGGCCACAGCTGAACCTGATTGGCCCAGCCCACCCCTAAACCCAATTCAACCAGACCACCCCAATCCCAATTGGCTCAAATAACACTTGAAATGCATTAATGTTGTATATATAATCCATGGTGCTGCACACACACAGTTTACAGTGTTAACCAAAATTTGCACTTTTGTTTGAGCACATAGATTAAACAAAATGAGGGAACATTTTTCCTAGTTGCCCAGCCTGCCCCAATCCCCAACTGACAGCCATCACTTGGACAGAGTGGAAAGCATTGCCCATCCAGCTCAGTGACCCTGCAACAGACAGCAAAATACCTTCTAGGGGGCCCCACCAAAATGGTTCCAATTGGGCCCTGCACTTGGTACAACCGGCCCTCCTCAGTGGGCTCTGAGCAGCTGTTGAGAAGCTAAGTTTAGGGGTCATCACACATTATAAAGCAGACTTTTAGTTTTGCCTGTAATGTAAACTAATGCTACAGGGCAGATTATTACATTCTGATGCTCATTGTACTGGTTTCTGAGCTGCAATTAAACCCAGTGGATAAAAAAACTCAAACCTGTCGAGGTTGCATATAAGTCAATGGGAAAAGTCCCACTGATTTTTTGATGTGTGCTGAGTTTTGTGAAATTCCAGTTTTCCGGGTAAAACTCCAAAAATTGTGGTTGTCAGAAAGGATATATGAAGAAAAAGTGGAAATCTGAGTTTTTCCAGCAAATAAAATACTGAGATAAATTTGGAGCTTGATAAATAACCCCCATAATGTACAAAATTTCTCGACTACTTCTTTAGTTAAGCTTTAGTTTTCCTTTAAAGAGATACTAATAACAGAAATTAAACCTCTTTTACAACTATCATAATATTGTCTTTGCATGCTATCTATAATTTAGCCATAAAAATATTTACAGAGGCTTTTACATTATCCAACTGATCCCCATGTCCCTCTCTCTGGGGGCTGCCATATTTGAGCTTCAGCAGTCTGTTAGCATTAGAAACGGGACAAGGGACAGTCAGGCTGGCAAAACAATCAGGTTTAGGAACTTCAAGTAACAATTACTTACAAAAGCAGCTTTATCAGTGAAAAATGACCAGCATGAGCTATAGGTAACTTTTGATGTACATTAATATTTTGAATAATAGTTTTTTAGTACAATAAGAACTTTCAGAATAGCTTGTGTGCGTGGAGCAAATGGGTATTTGTATAACTGTTTGTGTCAATTACACATGGAGCTGAAATAAATTATTTCATTGGTACCACTGTTCTGAAGTTTGTTTATAAAACTGGTTTATATGTCATGAGTCTCATGAGACGTTGTGTGAGCAACAGGTCAGAGCAGACTTATGGCAGAGCGATGGCAAGAGCAAGGCATTTGGAAATATCTCAGATTACTGGGAATTTATAACTTCTAGGTCCTGCACAGAATGTGAAAGGTTTCAGAGGTCCAGAACAAATATTTCCTTGGCAAGCACCATGGAAGTAGAAAGATGTACATCAATTTGATTTGCTTATGAAAATAGGTTAGTACTTCAGCTGTAAACACTGACATTTGGAACATAGTATGGGACAGAATGACTATACATTATAGGGCACTCAAAAGCTTTGCCACTGTAGAGCACAGCCCCCCTTATACATATTATTAATTATTCTACAATTTATCTATTACCTTTAACAGGAACAATAGTGAGTAAAGAAAAACAACAACCAATGAGTAATATGGAGGTCTTTGATATGGAGTGCAGACAACTTATTTATCACAAAGGGGAAACCTCTCAAACACTTTGTACTACTCAGATCCCCCACTGGTGTTAAAGTCCCAGCAATGCATAAGGCTGGCAGGGGTTTACTGGGAGCTGTAATTGACCCCTGAATTACAGATATAAGCACTGAGAAAAACAGACATCAATTTTAAACAAGAACAGGGATTGTTTGTCCATATATTGCAATATATTTAAGCTGGCCAACTACGTCAAAGTCATCCCATATCTGGCCAGTCCTACTCTCAAATTTCAGATTGATTAAGAATTCTATTGCTTCATTATACATTTTACAAAGGGACTAAGTTTTACCTGCAACTTACTTGTGACTTTGAAGTAGTTGGCCAGCTTAAATATATTGCAATCTATGGACAAACAATACCTGTTTTGTTTAAAGGGTAAGGCATTTTTTAGTAGCTGTATGCACAAAATGTTTCAATGTCTTAAATAGATTGATAATGGGTTGAGTGCAGAGGACCTCTTGTATTTGTCTGTATGTATTTACAGAGGATAGATCACATCATACAGCAGGATGTTTAAACTCCCATAAGTCTTGATATTCAAATGTACATCAATTCCCAATGACAGATATACCTTTGTGGGGATGGGATTACCAGTGAAGTAGTTAAGGAGACAAAGTCTAAAACCTAACACCCTATCCACTGAGTCCCTGCACTAAAGACACATAAAGAAGCCTTTGGGAAGCTACTACCTGCTACCAATCCTTGATGGAGCAATAGCTGCTTGTGATATATAATTTTCTCTATCTCACTCTCCTAGAGAGTCTATTACAAAACTAGTCTATGTTAGCTATTCATCATTCATGGGGTTTCCTGGGTCCCCAACTTAATCTATAAAGGTACATGTGCCTTTAGGGGATGTGACTTCACTGGGCCTTAGTGTACCCAGGCTCAATGGGGCACATCCAGATGATAAGAACACCAGCAGCCAAAGAGGAAGAGGCCACTCCTTTCCAACACTTTATGGCAGTGTGGAAGGAAGTGGTCATTACACCTCTTGGCCAATGACTAAGAAAGGACAAGGGTAGGGATTTAACTCTATAGGGGCAAGCAAGTGCTATAGGTCCCTACATCTGTTACATTTTTTGCAGATTCTGGGAAAATTCTCAGTTCCCTGAGCTGTCACTTTTGTGTGGAACATGTAGCTGCGTTTGTGCTCACATAAAAACATTGCTTCTCCCAGACTGTGTTTCTTTGTAGATTTACATAACGTTGCTAAGGACCAGAACCAGCTAAAAAGGGTACACCACCTCAGCCATAAGAAGAAAAATATTTTAGTTATAGAATAAGGGGGTTATTTACTAAAAATCAAATGTATCTAATATTTTTATTAAACCAAGCTCCGCCAAACTCCCATCCACAATTTTATCTTATTTATCAATATAATAACTAAAAAAAGTTAGGTAGGGAAACAAAATAAAGTCAAAAATTGATTGAGAAATTCTCCCCTTTCTGATTTTTTTTGGGTTATAACCTGAAAACCCCGAATTTTTTGGATAATTGGACAAAACCCAGAGCAGATCACAATGTCTTCAAATTGTAAAAGGAACATCTCCCATTAACTTATATATGACAGGTTTGAGATGACAGATATTCGGATTTAAAAGGGTAAGGCATTTTTTAGTAGCTGTATGCACAAAATGTCTCAATGTCTTAAATACTGTATATTGATAATGGGTTGAGTGCAGATGACCTCTTGTATTTGTCTATATGTATTTTGTGGTCACAGCCTCATTGCACCCCTGCCTAATGGTTTTGGAAATTGGTGGTGAGCAAAACTTTCCCTTGTTTGCTATCCTCTGTGAATATCACCTGCTATGACCTCATATCCTAGCTCATGTGAGTCTTGGACATAATAAACACCTCTTATGTTTTCATCAAAGAACCTCCTGGCATTAGTGATGGGCGAAACGGCCGCGTTTTGCTTCGCCGAAAAATTAGCGAATTTCCAGAGAAATTCGCGAATTTTTAGCCGATTCACGAAACGAGTCGCGCGTCGTTTTTGACGTGCGTCGCGTCGTTTCCGATGCGTCGCGTCATTTCCGACGCGCCGCGTCGTTTCCGACGCGCCGCGTCGTTTTCGGCGCGTCGCGTCAAAAACGACGCGCGACTCGTTTTTGCGCGGCGAATTTTTTTTGCCAAATTTTTTTTGCCAGTTTCGCAAATTTATTCGCCAGCGGCGAATCGCGGGAATTCGCCGCGAATTCGCCCCTGGCGAATAAATTCGCCCATCACTACCTGGCATCCATTTCTTCTATTTTTATGTACAGTGCCTGTGTATCGTAGTTATACTACCTCTTAAAGGGAAAGCTTCCACTTGGCAAAGGCCCTGCCCTGTTGTGTAAGTCGCAGTGTAAAACATGCTCAGGACCATTAGCTTGCTTTGCCTAACTGTGCTTTCCCTAGCCCAAAAAATTGTTACACAAATATATTCCGACACATAGGTCAACTATATTAAGAACAAATCATACTATTATCAATATGAAACTATGGGGGGGGAGGGATGTCGAGGGGATTATGCCTGCACTAGTAAAAAGCATTTCTCTCCAATTGTGTTGCAACTGTTCAGTGTTCCGATGTTGGCAATACTGTGGGTGGGCCTGTTTTCTTTTTGGTTGCCGATTAGACAACAGCCCTCTTCTGCCATGTGATTGGTTAAATGGGTGGGTCTTCATGCTGGGCTCGTGCCAACAGGCTGGATTTCTGCTTAGCTGTTCAGAAGCTTACCTTCCAACTTTAAAGAGGGACAAAAACATCAGTGCGCTGAAATTTTGACCACGCCCATTTTGTGTCCGCACCCTCTAATTGCCATGTTCATTTTACAAAATTTGTCAGGGTATGAAAAGTTTGAACACATTTTTGGAAGTTTAGGGCAATGTTTAATGTGTTATAACAGTCTCACAAGAGACCTGCTTATCTTATATAGATAAATTTGTATCTTTGCTAAATTGTTACAAAAGTATCCAAGTGCAGCTGCTCAGTTCTGGGCTCTCTGACAAAAATCCATTTACTTTAATTAAGGTTCAGAAACTTTTTCTGGTGTCAGTGCAGGAGATCAAAGAGAAAGTGGAGACATTTCAGTAAGTAACCTGGGACTGTGGGCTGAGCTGTGGGACCCACAGAAAACAGGACTGTTGGAAGGTATGCAGAAGGGAGGGTCGGGCAATGAATAAGCAGGGGAGGGATTGTGCAATTAGTATTATGGGACACACAAGCAAATTACTGTGGTTATTTAAAAAAATTTAACGAAAAAAAACGTGTAAATAGCACCATTCTTCTAACAATATATTCTTTAGCAAGTAATCATTGGTAGTTTTAGGCATAAATGGCTAAAACTGTGACAACATTTGTAAGTCAATGCCATAGTAGCCTAAATTCATAGACTTGTGCCCATCCCTGCCACGTCCCTTTCATGACTTCACTTCGGGGCGGACGCGGGTTTATAAATAGAGGAGGAACAGTGGCCCAGGGGAGAATTTCTCGACCCACACACCACTAGTACTTACAAGTGGAGACTGTTGGTAGAACAAATAAAAGTAACTGGTAGTGGTAGACTAACACAGGCATGGTAGATACTACAGGGCAGGCTGATGGATTCATACAGGATGGAGTAGATTTACTGTTAAAACTCTACAAGTTCCCATCTGTACATGAGCCATTGGGGTTGTCAGCTGTACTGTTTCAGAGAAAAGTGAAGTATTCTAACAATATGTAATCTATTGAATCATTAAATCCTGTGAAATAATAAGAGAACAGTCACTAACACAACCTGTACATTATATATTTGCATGGCCACAAACTGTTCTATCTAAAAAGCATCTTTTAGTCAACAAGCTAAGGGGCAGATTTACAAAATTTACGTGAAGAGATCGAAGTTCGATCAAATTCGATCAAACACCGATTGTACGATTTTTTCGGACCATCGAATATGCAAATTTGGCATTTTCAATCATCGAATACTGAATTATCGAATAGATTGAATGATCGAATATTCAATCATTCGATGATCAAGGATTTAAAATTTTAAAATCCTTCGAATGTCTACTTCGCCAGATTGAACCTACCGAATACCAATAGAAGCCTATGGGAACCCCCCATCGACTTCTTTTGCTAAGACTTGCAATACTATTCGTATGATCGAACGTTCAAATCGTACAAATTTAGGTTAAAGGGGTTGTTCACCTTTGAGTTAACTTTTAGTATGATGTAGATGTAGAGAGTGATATTCTGAGACAATTTGCAATTGTTTTTCATTTTTCATTATTTGTGGTTTTTGAGTTATTTAGCTTTTTATTCACTATCTCTCCAGTTTACATCAGTCTGGATGCTAGAGTCCATATTACCGGAGGCTCCCGCGCAACCATGCATTGATTTGAATAAGAGACTCAAATATGATTAGGAGAGGGCCTGAATAGAAAGATAAGCAATAAAAAAGGAGAAATAATAATGCATTTGTAGCTCAACGGAGCATTTATTTTTAAATGGCCCCCATTTGATAGCTGGTAAAAGTCAGAAGAAGAAGGCAACTAATTAAAAAACCATGAAAAATAAATTATGAAGTCCAACAGAAATGTTGCTTAGAATTGGCCATTCTATAACATACTAAAGTGAATTTAATGGTGAACCACCCCTTTAATAAGGGGTAGTATCCAATGTGCTGCGCATACATTTATAAACTGATCCTTAAAAGTTGCACAAAATATTTTTATTTTGCACACACAGCCTAAAAAAATTAGAGAGAACATTGGGGAGAAGTAATTAAGAGAAAAGGCATATACAATTGTATGGTCTCAGGTCCTTGGTGTGTACTTACATGCATACAATGAGTATATCAGTGTGTCAGAATACTTAGAATCTTCAGCAATGATAAAGAATATCCATTATGGGTTTCTGCCATTAACCTATTTGATGCTAAATCTAAGCACACTATTGGTAAAATCACAAATGTTCTGCCCTCCTCACTCCCTATTCAGCAGCGATGGGGTGAATGGAATGGTTTAAAGAACAAGCCAGATCTCATAAGGTGATTTGCTATAGCAACGAGATTAAGTAAAGAAATGTGACGTTCATAAAGACAAAAAATGTTTCCCATCAAATCATAATATTTAGAGTCCTTGTCTAAAAGAGGTATTCAGGAAAGGGTGTGTGACCACTCATGAAATCTCAGCACCATCTCTGCATCCCCCACAACTCTCCCATAATTGATATGTCCATAACAATTTTTTCTTCTACTTCCATCTCTTCTTCTCTTTCACTTCTGCACCACTCTCATTATTTTGGGTGTTACATTATAATGATTTTTCTATAACAAACACATCGCTGCATGTAGGGAAAAGAACAGGGGACCTATTTAAAATGGTACTGGGGAATACTAAATGATTCCCAGCAGTTCACATTTTATCACAGTTCCAAAACTCCTTTTAGCAGTGGCACAGTATTCTGTGCTATGGTTGTTGGCAATTCAAGGTAATTGAGGGCCTGATAATTCAGAAAAACACTGGAATGAATTATTCAGATCCAGAAATGAGTTGTTAAATCTGCCTGTTTTTAAACTTGCAGTTACCATTATTTTTACTCGGTTAAATTGACAAATGGTCCATAAAGCCGCCCCTATATAAATAAGGGATGTTCAGTCTAAGGATATGTAACAATTGCTTCGTTACTTTTACACAGCACCACCATTCCACCTCTCCAGTCAAGTATTTTGATTTGAATATCCAAATGTCTTTAGCCCCTAGTACCTAATGCAGCTATCCCCAGCCGTTGGTTCTTGAGCAACATGTTGCTCTCCAAACCCTTGGATGTTGCTCTTAGTGGCCTCAAACAGGTGCTTGTTTTTTAATTTCTGACTTGGAGACAAATTTGGTTGCATAAAAACCAGGTGCACTGCCAAACAGAATCTCCTGTAGGCTGCCAGTCCACATAGGGCAGGAGTGCCCATACATTACTAATGTGAGGTCTACTTTTAGTAGGGTTGCCACCTTTTCTTGAAAAAATACCGGCCTTCCTATATATTTATGTTTTTTTCCTATTAATAACATTGGGATCAACCATCAAAAATACCGGCCAGGTGGCAACCCTAACTTTTAGTGATGTTCTCCCATTATGAGCTACAGCCTATTGTTAGCATTCTGTTCCATGGAAAATATTACTTAAATACTATATTAATGAGAGACTTTACATTACTATATTTAACAAACAACTAATTGTTATACAACCTTAAAACAATAATTAGCTGAATGAAAAGCATGAAATAGGTGAGTAATTTAGTCAAGCTGTTTGATGACAGTGTCTTGAGATCTACTAGTCACCAGCTAAAGGTCTACTGGTAGATCCCAATCTATCCTTTGGGCACCTCTGACATAGGGGCTACCAAATATCCAATCAAATCCAGGGCTGGATCTCTCTTTCTGGTGCCCCTAGGCCGGTCACAGGCCTTCTGTTCGCCCTCGCCCCCCATATACAAGTGCACTTGCACGCACACACAGGCACTTCTCCTGTTGGCACCAAGAACTGCGTGCACCTGGTAAGTAACTAGGAAATATGCTATGCATGTGTGTTGGCAGATGTTGGGTGACATGCTGCCCCTGTAATTGTGCCACCATAGTCCCGGACCTTGTGGCCTCTCCAAAATCCCGGGCCCGAACAAATTCCATTTTTTGCACCCCCTAGGAACTTTTGCATGATTATGTAACTATCCAACTTTTTCTACATTTAAATGTGATTCATAGGTGTTATGTTTTTGGGAACCCCTGGCATAATGCATAGTGTGGCCCATATTGCTTGTCCTTAACAAACAGAATATAGAAAAATGTTTATACATGTGCATGACTACTGATACAGTGTCTGCCAGCTTGGCTTGCAGCGAGATTAGTCAGAGTACCAGACAGGTTGGCCAGTAACATACCGGTTTATAACCATCTGAAAGGGCAAGTACACCTTTAAAATACATTTAAACTGGGATATTTTGAGACAATTGGCAATTGTTTTTCTTTTTTATGGATTTTAAATTATTTAGTTTTTTGTTCAGCAGCTCTGAAGACTGAATCATAGCAACCAGCTGCTGAAATTCCAATTCCCCTTAGCAACTAGGCAGTGGTTAGAGTTGCCACCTTTTCTTTAAACAAAAACCGGCCTTGCTATATATTTATCTTTTTTTCCTATTAATAACATTGGGATCAACCATCAAAAATACTGGCCAGGTGGCAACCCTAGCAGTGGTTCAAAGAAGAGTGACTGGACTATGCATTGAAGAGTGACTAAGCAGAAAGGTAAATAATAAAAACTTCACCCTGCAATGTTTTGGCAGAAGAAAAAGCCAAATCTTTCAAATGAAGAACAATAGAACACTTTCTAAGAATAGGGCATTCTATAACATGCTAAATGTCAACATAACACTGATCTTCTCCTTTAAGATGGAACAGCAAAAGCAATAGACAATTTATAATTACTGCTCTTGGGTGAGAGTAAAAGCTGCAACTTTCTTGAGAGAATAGGGTCAGAGATTACATTGGAGAGATGTCCAGTTTCTCTGTTCTGTTTCAGATCTTATAAAATACATGGATCCTGTGATACAGTACATAAAGCTTGGGCTCCCATTGTAAGATGGACTAAGACTTGGGGGCAAATTTACTATTATTCCCCATAATTAGCTCAACCAAATTCGCAATTCGATAAAGCATTCGACAATCGAATGCTTATTGAATTGTCTTAGGCTATCGTTTTGCTCGCAATACAATTTCGGATACCGATTTCATGAAAAAATCGTGAAATTTCCTTCGAGCGTACACTACGTACATATGGTATTTGAGCAGGACTTAGTCTCAGAAGCCTATGGGGGGCTTCCAATAAGAGGCCAAATTTGCATATCCGATTTCACGAAAAATTTGTACGATCGGTATTCAATCAAATTCGATCAAACTTCGATCATTTCACGTGAATTTCGTAAATCGGCCCCTTGGCGTCCCACACACAGGCTTTATCCTGAATGCTGGGTGATAATGGCATGTTATGTTCCTTCAGTCAAAAGTGACCCTCAGAGATCCACAGCATTTTGATGGATAATAGAAGTACAGGTATAAAATCCATTATCCAGAAACCAGTTATTCAGAAAGCGCTGATTTACAGAAGGGTCATATCTCAAAGACAATATTTTAGCCAAATAATCCAAATTTTTAAAAATTATTTCCATTTTCTCTTTAATAATAAAGCTGTACTTGAGCCAAATTAAGATATAATTAATCCTTATTGTAAACAAAACCAGGCTATTGGGTTTATTTAATGCTTACATGATTTTCTAGTAGATTTAAGGGACGAAGATCCAAATTACAGAAAGATCCCTTATCCAGAAAACCCTAGGTCCCGAGCATTGGTGATAAAAGGTCCCATACCTGTACTTGATCCAAACTAAGATATATTTAATCCTTATTGGAAGATAAATCGGCCTATATGGTTTATTTAATGTTTAAATGCTTTTATAGTAGAATTAAGGTATGAAGATTCAAATTAAATAAAAAATTAAAGGAAGTGCATATGCACTTCACATGCCAAAATCTTATATATAGAATATCCAGCATAGATGGTTTACCAGTGTTTGATATTTTAAAAAAATGTTTCTCCATCTATGTAGTCTATTTAATCATTTGTTCATGTGAAAATTTTACATGGGGAGGTCCATTAGGGCAGTTGGGATAAGAATTGCAGAATACATAAGTAACTTCAGGATGTGGATCTCTCCCATTATTTCAAACATTTACATGGCAGTGATCTGACTGGACTGGTTTGGAACAGATCCCATCCAATATAAAGGATAGATATATCACGCTGAGACAAGAGACATTTCACATCTTTAAACGGAACACCTTGCAGCCGCTTGGCCTTAATATTGATATTGACCTGGCTGCTTTTTAATTTAATATATCATCCCCCAACCTCCATCATCCCCCTACCCTGTAATCAATATTTTTTAATATCTTAGTTTAATATTTCGTTTCTAAACATGGGAGGCACTGTTGGCAATGTACTGATTAGCTAGTTACACTGGAGCTACTGGAGAAGCTCATAAAGGAATTTCTGCACATTATGGAAAAGATCCCCCTGAAAGTTAGACTTTATTGAACATCAAATTGCAGTATTACTTCTAAAGCATCAGAAATCCCACTGAAAAGCTGCCAGATCTCTCCATTCACACAATAGTGACAGTGGATATTCATGGATAGCAAAGTGTCTGACAAGGATGGGATTCCACCACCACTTTCTGGGACACCTAGTGGCCTGTCTAAACCTGGTGTTACCTGTAGCTCCAGTTCTTCACAGAAGAGGCCACAACTAGAGGAACCATCTGACAACCCTAAAAAGAGCAGAATTGATATAGCACCCAGTGCCACATTATAATTTATTAATATATATTTATAGAGGCTGAATAAGAATACATCACTTGTGTGCATTGGTTATCCATGAATCACCTGTATCCATTCTTCATTCCAACTCCCAACATTCAAGTTGCTCCCACAAGAACACAATTCCATAGGAAACTGTCACAATATACAGTAAAGGTGGCCATACACGGGCAGATAAAAGCTGCCGACAGACTGTGTCGGCAGCTTATCTGCCCGTGTGGGGAGCCCTCCGACGGGCTTTCCCGATCGATATCTGGCCAAAAGTCGGCCAGATGTCGATCGGGCAGGATTAAAAATCCTGTCGGATCGCGGCCGCATCTGTTCGTTGATGCAGTCCCGCGATCCGACCGCCCGTACTGATCCGAACGTTGGGCCCTAGGGCCCACGATCGGATCAGCCCGATATCGCCCACCTGAAGGTGGGCAAATCGGGGAGAGATCCGCTCGTTTGGCAACATCGCCAAACGAGCGGATCTCTTCGTGTATGGCCACCTTAAGAGACATGGCAAATTCCAGTGTTCAAAACTACTCGTTGGAGTTGTGCCATCTTATTCTCTTTGTCTGATTTTGGATTGAGTTTAGCGCTGCTTCAGATTATAGTTTCTCAAAACAAAACTTTTTCTTCTTGCAGAAATGTTCTTTGTTCTTTGGTTTCCATGGCAATGCCAAAAAAATATCTTTAATATATCACATCAGACAAAAGATATTGTAAGAACGTGGGTTGTTGCAAGAGACAGATGCACATGTTTAGTTGGATGATCATTTCATTGGCTCAGCAAGAGAATCATTCCATTAATCTTTCTTTTTATAAAGTTATGAAGGATGGTAGCAGAGGAAAACTATTTGTTACTGGCCTCGAGTGGCAGAATTTTCTTTAGTCCACACAGTATTTACTGAAGGTTGAACAGACAATACCCTACAAAATTCAACAAAAGGGGACCAAAGTAGAGCTGTGGATTTTGGGTAAGATGTTCCAAGGGTTTTCCCTTATTTTGTGTATCTTGTTAAAAGAAAACATATATGTATGTATATATAGTGTCATTGCACAACCAGATGTCTTTTTTTCAGTAGAAACCTGTTGTTTGCCCTATAGAGGTATTTTCCAGAGTATTTTTGCTTCCATGGAAGGTGTACGTGTGGGTGGGTCACAATTATGGGTGCTGCCATTGCACAACCAGATCCTTTTTCTGTATGCTCATCTTATGCAGAATCCTACACCACAGATGAAGATCATACTTCTATGAGCTCCAAAAAGCAGGTGAGGGTCTTCAAGTATTAGCACCTGACACCGTCACAGGTGAATCCTTAGGAGGTTTAAGATCTCCATACTGTATACATACTTGTCTGAGCAGGCGGTAAAGTAGTATAAAGTATTATGGGTAAGCTTGTACTGGGTTACTGGGGATTCAATTAGATCAGTCAAAAACATATTTTATTCCCTATATAAATGAAAGGCCAAGAGAGGAAGTTTTTCACATTCCTGCCCTATAATGTAATCATATATCTATATATATGAAGAAGCTGTTACTCTGCTCATGGATGGAACAAAAAATATTTCCCCAGAAAATGTAATAATTACCTTACTTCCAGACTAAGTCAGGCTTCTGGGATTATGCTCCTTCTATGATTTCAGAGAAGTTAAATATGGAAAATAAGCATACACATTTTAATGGGGGTCATTTATCAACACTGGGAACATTTACCCATGGGCAATAACACATGGCAACCAATCAAATTGTTGCATTCATTGTTCTACCTGCAGCTGGCTGAACAAAGCCAGACATGATTGACTGTAATGGGATACTGCCCATGTTCAAATGTGCTATTATTGATAAATATGCCCTACATCTCTCTACCCAACTGCCACTTTGTGTCACTATAAGGGCAATGCTACATAAGGAGATTATTTGCATAAAACATATGCATTACTCCAACTTTCTAAAGTCGCCCAAGGTTTCCTCTCAAGGCAACTTCAGAAGAATTCAGAAAAATGAAGCTACAATTAGCAAATCACTCTGCCTTTAGTGCGAAAGCATTTGGAGGAGATTAGTCACCTGCACAAAAGGGCATTTTTCACAAGGGTCTAATCTACTCATGTGTCATTGCCCTGAGAATGGGGTGCAGCAATATTGTTTGACATATGCACTGATATCTAAGATATTATAATCAACACATGGGAGACCGTACTCACTGGATCGTAGTTCATACTGTTAAGCTCATGGGGTTCCGTTAAACTCATGGGGATCACACAGTGACAAGGAATTGTGGGTATATATAACACAGTTGTATCACTTGATTTTCATCCTTGATAAAGGCCCCGATGTGGGCCGAAA
>CM044437.1:110483261-110499955 GCA_024363595.1 Xenopus borealis
AGTCCAATAGCACCCATGCTCACCCACTGGCCGATACAACTGCAGCCTCACAGAGCAACAGTGGTGGAACATGGTGTGTTATTGGAGTGAGCTCTGATACATCTGCTAGAAAAAGAAGCCCACCATAAAAACTATATTAGATCTGTCAAAATCTGACACCTCTCCTGCACGAAGCGAGACAGATGATGAGCGGGGGGATAGTGAATATAATATAGATTATTTCAGAAAAAGTACAGAATGGTTACTGGATTGTATTTAAAACATTTCTTATTTCAGTCAAAGCGAATACTAAGTTTTCATTTCTCACTTCAGTACAAGTAAGCTTTTAATAAAAATTTTCATTTTCGGGATAGTTCCCCTTTAACTTTTACTTAAAGGCAAACTGCTCATTTAACACAAGCTTTATTTCTAGATTTACACATATGTATATTGCCTCTCTAAAGGCATTTTAAACAACACTTTGCTTCTATGTGCTATCTTTTAATAGTCACATACAAAACTATTCAGGTCTTAGTAGGAAAACACTACATGATATTTTTATTTATTTTTAAGTATTCACTGAAAGATAGCATGCCAACTCTACACTATAATAATAACAAGAAGTAAAACATGAATTTTCCTAGTCATATAGAGGACTAGCAGACGACGGAGGACTCATGCTTCAAACCTCCAAACTGTCTCGAAATTTGTGTGACTTTCGGCGCATGTGCAGTGGTTCGGGTCCACAAATCTCCTCCAACTGTGCATGCGCTGAAAGCGCAGGTCTACTTACGGAGAAGACCGAATAAAGAATATGGATGCTGTGAACTCCTGTGGCAAGAATCTGCAGGTGGGGAAGTAAAAAATTAGGGGTATTTGCCCGGAGGGGAGGTAAGCTGTGGGGGAGAAGGGTCTACACAGGGGAGGGGAGGGTTTTTTTCCCTTGCAGGTTTGGTTCTCTTTTAAAGGGCAATTCACCTTCATTACGGATAACTGAAAAGAAAAATCACAGAAATATGTTCAAATTTTCATAACCTGCGAAATTTATTAAAATGAACATTAGGCAGGGTGGCCAAAAAACGGGAGTGGTCAAAAATGTTGTCCATCTTTTTATTTCCAAAATGTTGGGAGGTATGATACTTTGGATTTGCAGTTTCTGGCTTACCGGAGTCCATGGCACATGGGAAGTGATAGCAGCAGGCACAACCCTTGTTGTAGCAGCCCAATGTGGCTCCAGTCTCCTGGCAGTGAGTACATTTCTATGGGGGAGATTTACAGAATGTTAGTGCTAGACAAAGGTTAATACAGCCATTTACACATCCCTAGATCTACAACTAACAGTAAGTTCCCACGTTCTCATGTAGCTAGCCCTAAAAATATTTGGCTACACAAAATAAAGGCATTAAAACTCACACTGTACAAGCAGATATTTGAAGATGTAATGTTTCATGAACCTTATTAGCTAACCCCAGTTAGTTTAGTTACTTCTGGCAATGAACGTTTAGTACCAAAATAAAATTAAAGAACCAGTAATACCATAAAGTGAAAATGTGAATTTACTTTATGGTATACTTTATAGATAGCAGTACCATTTGAGGAGAACAAATTTCATCCTTACATATGTTTTTAACTCTGATTATTTAAAGACTATATTATATGATTTTGTGCGGATAGGGGCCCTATGGCTCTATTGAAACTTGAATGGCAAATCCTGCAGCTATAATCAGGTTAATGTGAATAAGTTACTACAGATATACAAATAGACTATTTAGTAACAGTTCTGGGCAACAGAACATTAAATCTAAATACAAATAACTTAGGTTACTGGCCTTGAAAAAAAAAAAAAAAAAAAAAAAAAAGATAAAGCCTGCTTATATGGCTAATGGGAAAAAAACACTCAGCCAGGAGCAGACCAGCAATCACCAGATGTTTCTTGGGGGGGGGAATTAAAGCAAGCTGAAAAAACTACACGTGCCATCAGCAAGACTAGAGTAAAGGTGGCCATACACGAAGAGATCTGCTCGTTTGGCGATGTTGCCAAACGAGCGGATCTCTCCCCGATATACACACCTTGAGGTGGGCGATATCGGGCTGATCCGATCGTGGGCCCTAGGGCCCAACATTCGGATCAGTATGGGCGGTCGGATCGCGGGACCGCATCAACGAACAGATGCGGCCGCGATCCAACGGGATTTTTAATCCTGCCCGATCGACATCTGGCCGACTTCACATCGAGATATCGATCGGGAAAGCCCGTCGGAGGGCCCCCCACACGGGCAGATAAGCTGCCGACACAGTCTGTCGGCAGCTTTTATCTGCCCGTGTATGGCCACCTTAAGTCTTCCTTTAAAAGGATACAGGATGTTATGCACCTACAAGCAAATTTTCCGGGACACCTGCCTTCGTGAAACTAAGGGCATTAAAATTAAGTGAGCGCTTTGCTGCCACACAGTGTTTCTGGGAATGATTCTCCTGTATGAAAGAACATGGTGGGATTTGCTTCAATACAGACACCAGTGCATTAATGAGTCTGTGCACAGGATTTGGGCCACCAAGCCTTAAAAATGAAGTAGTTCCATTTTCATCTCAGGAAACCAATTCTTTCTATACCTTTTGTGCATGGGGGCATCAAGAAAAAAGCCTTCCCCAGATTATTGGCAAAAAGTATGAAGGACTAAATTATCAAGAGACAGGTTTGGTTTCAATGCAACAGGAGCCCTATCACTGATCATGCAAAACCACCTAAACCTCTCTACCAAATTTCCCAGTCAGCATATTCAGGTAAGTATTTAAATAACTCTTCTGAGTTCCAGGGTGCCATATATGTATAGATGTATGAATGGATGCCTGCCTGCAATGATAACAGAGCATTTGTTAATCTCCTCTTCTTACACATTCAAATCCAGAATATTGGATTTCAGCAAACGATGTGACAAAGCAATAAACATTTACATACATAGCATCCTGAGAATTACAGTACAGATATGGGACCTGTTATCCAGAATGTCTGGGACCTGGGGCCTCCCGGATAATGGATCTTTCCATAATTTGGATCTCCATATCATAATTCAACTAGAAAATCATGTAAACCTAAAATAAACCCAATAGGCCGATTTTGCTTCCAATAAGGATTCGTTATATTTTTAGTTTGGATCAAGTACAGGTATGGAACTTGTAATCCAGAATGCTAGGGACCTTGGGTTTTCCAGATAACAGATCTTTCCATAGTTTGGATCGCCAGGCAATTTGGAGCGATTTTAAAAATCGCGCCGCTCCGTGTGGACACGTGCCGGCGCTTTTAAGCCTCGCCGGTGCCTAGCTATTCGGGGAGATTCGGGGGCGATCCGTCGCGGCGAGAAGTCGCCAGGCGACGGATCGCCCCCGAATCTCCCCGTCTGGACTAGCCCTAATAGAATATTTAGTAAACATTAAATAAACCCAATAACCGGATTTTGCTTCCATTAAGGGTTAATTATATTTTAGTTTGGAGCAAATACAAGCTACGGTTTTATTATTGCAGAGAAAACAATTTAAAAAAAATTTGATTATTTGATTATAATGGAGTCTATGGGAGATAACCTTTCCATAATTCAGAGCTTTCTAGATAACGGGCTTCCGGATAACAGATCCAATACCTGTAGAAGGTACAGTTTTATTATTACAGAGAAAGGATAAATGGCATGTTTGGGAGATGGCCTTTCTGTAATTGGAAGCTTTCTGGATAACCGGTTTCTGGAAAATAGACCCTGTACAACAATGTATATAGACTCACAAACATGTATGAGCATCACCTGCTGCCAATGATCACTTCAGCATGCTGTATACTGTAAACTATATGATCTCACTGTGGAAGAAACATTTTTTATTTTGCTCAGCCTGTTTACACAGTTTTTATTTTTACACTGAATTGTTCCTTTAAGAGCAGGTGGTAGGTGCTTATGATTCACCCAGGACTTGGAGGTAAGGCAAATCTTTCCTGAAAGCAAGAGCTTCATGAAGAGAGATGCTGTATTAGCCTGTGGTGATGCACCAGAAGCAACTTTTATTTCTGCAAGATATGCATGGATACTGGCACACTGTAACCCAAAATGCTAAATGTTTTTCTCTGTATCTAAATACCAGGACTAACTGTGCCACAGACCCCCTAATCAAGTAAGAGCCAACAATGGTGTTTTGGGGAACGTCTCTGCCTGTAGAGAGCTTGGCCATGGGCCATCAGTCCAGGAGGTTTGCCTGTAACTTGGCAAATTTACTATTATTCCCCCAAATTCCTTCGATCTTACTCGAAATTCGATAAGCATTCGACCATATCATTTTGTTCGCTATTCGATTTCTCGATGAATTCGTACGATCAGATACCGATCGTTCGATTTCACGAAATAATTGTAAAATTTCCTTTGAGCCTCCAAAAATTCATATGATTCGAACGATCAAACGATTCGATCTTACGAATGGTATTCGAGCAGGACTTAGCCTCAGAAGCCTATGGGGGGTTTCCCATAGGCTTCTATTGCAATTCAGTAGGTTCAATCTGGCGAAGTAGGCATTCGAACAATTTAAAAATTTTGATTCCTTACATCATCGACAAGCTTTGGATAAAATGAAGTCGATGGTAGACAACCTTTCCGTAATTTCGAGCTTTCTGGATAATGGACTTCCGGATAACAGGTCCCACACCTGTAGTGGTTAATATGAGAGTCAAAGGAGGAGCCATGGCGTGATGTACGATTTGCTAACTGTAAGGTAACGCATAGTCTCTTTTGCTCATAATAAAGCAAAGCTCTGTCTTTTTCTAATAACAGTAAATGTGGCCATATATAAGCAGACTTAACCCTAAAGATCCTTTATTTATGGTTTATATATGGTTAGCTTCATGTTGCAAGGGAATTGGCAACACCTGTCTGTATTAGATTTATAAATGGAGTAATCCTAATCATTGGATCTATGGGATATTTCAAGGTGTTTTCTTCTGCTGCACTTTTTGGCTGTTACAAAAAGTTTTTATATTATCATAGGGCAGGCAGTAAGGACAGGTCCCATTGCAATGTGCAGCCTTTGCTACTGCTTAACTCATAATTTGCTCATTTAAATGATACACAAGTTAGGGGATGCCTACATGCCTCCCCCTGCTGATCCTGGCACAAACAGTGCTGCAGTGAATGCAAGTAGGCTAAGCGCAAAAACATTTTGATTTTAGCACTTACACAGCGACTTTGGTTAATTAAATGCTACAATTTGTTGACAGTGCTTGCACTTTCTGACTGGCATTTAATGTCAGCAGGGTGCTTTTTCCATGTGCCAAGTGCAGCAGCCAAAATACCAGATATCTGTCACCTGGGCCACAGGCATCAGGCAAAGTGGGCATAAATGGCAACATTAAGCTGGTCAAATACTCTGGGCATATATGGTAGAGTTTCGGCCATCCATCCTGGGATTCAATTGGATCCAAGTGGAAGCGCAAATGATGCAATATCGGATTGCTTGCCCTGAGGGATGATAGGTTGCGATTTATGCAAGCAAGCATTTGGTATTGCTCATGATGGTTATCTATGCCTATATGGTCCACACCTATATGTTTAAGCAAACATATAGGGGGAAGTGAGCGCAGACGCAGAGCTTTTTCGATCACGTACAGTTGGGGCATTCTGGTATTCGTGCCTATGCAAAGTTCAAAAGATTGCCGAAGGAAAAGAAGAGATTAGAAGATACAGACGATAGCACCCAAGTGCTCAGCTGCACTACTCTGCATGAATATGCCAAGTTTAATTCCAAGGACACTTTCTCAACTAAGGTACTATGGAGGGAGAAAGCAAATATAAAGAAAAGCGTGGTTCATCAAACATGTGACTTCCTTAGGCAGGTTACTGCCACCCAACACACTTCACTGGTGGTGCAGACTTCCTTCCACAACCAGCACACACTCAATTCAGAAATGTGAAAATTTAAAGAAGCAGAACACTAGTCAATACAGTCATGGAGCATATCCCCATTTGTTGTGACCACCTGTGCATCAACGAAGGGAGGGTTGTGGCCCCACCCGAACTGTTAATGCAGAGGTGGTGAAAATAAATTGGGTAAGCTCCCCGACTGGACAGAAATATGCACATTATAGGACAGGCCTATGGTTGCAACTTCAGTCCCCTTCATGGAGAGTAATAAGGGTGTCTCACATCTGCACAACAAACATAGAAGTGATTGTGCTGGCACACATGGAGACACTCGACACACTTCCCTAGACTGGACGACAAATGGAATAACACATCACACGTGTAAACCATTCAGCCTGTCATTTGCCGTTATTGTCACTCGCCGTTATTGTCACTCAGCGATGAACTACAAAAGGAGGAGTAACCATAGCAACAAATGTTGAATGGCTGGGTACCAAGACAATACCAAATCTGTGTGAACACACACACAGTGTAACTATATCAAAAAGTATATACTAAAATGAGATACTAAATACTAAAAGGGCTACAAATCAAAATTACTGTAAAATAAGACATTTCATTAAGACCACAGGGTATTAAAATTTGAAGATTATAAATCCAAAAATTCTCCCTTTGATGGTACAGTTGAACATCTGGACCAAAGAATCTGAAGAAAAGGTTGTAATTTGTTCAATACCTATAACATGCACGCCACTCATAGGTCTACTGTGCATCTCACACGCCTATTGTTGATCTCACATATACGTCTGGAAAATCCATGGGTCTGGACGCCTTTTCACACTTTAAGTCTATGTTCTCTAAAACTATGCTCAACACTCTCCCTTGTTTGACCTATATATATTTAATATGCATGTACAAGTCAAAAGATAGATCACATCCTTTGAGACACAGGAAAAATATTGATGGATCTTATACATTTTACCTGTAATATTTGAAGTGGAAAAAAACATATTTTTTTTATAAGTTCTGGTATGGGACCTGTTATCCTGAATACTCAGGATCTGAAGGTTTTCCCGATCACAGATCTTTCTGTAATTTGGCTCTTCATACCTTCAGTCTACTAAAAAAATTGTGTACACTAAGTAAACCCTATAGGCTGTATTTACTTCCAATAAGGATTCATTACAGTATACCTTAGTTGAGATAAAGTATAAGGTTCTGTTTTATTATTACAGAGAAAAAAGGGAATAACTTTTAAAAATATGGATTACTTGGATAAAACGGAGTCTGCGTGAGACAGCTCTTCCATAATTCGGAGCTTACTGGGTAACCAGTTTTCTGGATAACAGATCCCATACTGGTAATCCTTATATTTTTGTTACATGTAAATGCTTAATATGTATATTGGCATATGTAGTATCCTTGGTGGCACCCAATCTGAATGAAGGGTTCCTGATTTTATTTAGAGCGAAAAAGTAAAAAAGACTTTTAACCTTATCGCCCAAACAGAGTTAGTGATAAGGGTCCAACTATGTTTTGGAATATTTTACAGTAAAAGCCTTATCTCCATATCTGGGGAACTGTAGGCCTCTCCATCAAAAGGTCACATACATTAATGCCTGAGGAAAGTCAACTTTGTATCTTTTTACACGTGCAACCTAAAGGTTTATTCAGCTGTAATGACAGGAAGGTGTTTTATCGTCTGGTTTGAAAATCCTGTGTGGTGAAGACCTCATCAGCATATTGATGGGATCCTTGCTCAGCAGGTCTCCACAAGCCTAAAGCATGCCTGCCATACGGTGCCTGCCATACGGTGCCTGCGTGTGCCATATTTTGTTTGTGGGAGGTGAGCCTGGCCAGGGGTGTCCTCTGGGAACTTTATACCATTAGGAAATAGGTGTACCTTAGATTTTTTTGGTTTTCTTATACAATGAGGGGGCCGACATAACTTTAAAAAATCCACAGTCTACAGGACACCAATAAAACATGTCAAAGTTAACTAAATATATAAATAAGTTAAGTTAACTAAATATATAAATAAGCATCAAGTAAAGAGCAAACATTTTTCCTATATTAATACTAGATTACTGCCCACATGAAAAGGCAACATGGAACAAGCATTAAGAAAATGGAAGTATGTGCGCATACTCGCTGTTAAAGGTTTCCAGTTATCAAATAAAATGTATTATTAAATTCTCTTGTATACAATCATAGATAGTAAGTACTCACCATATCTCGTGCAATGTCAACAGCCTCCCGAAGACCATATAATCTGCCACAGACAAAGTACACACCATTGGCCCATGAGACACACCCCTCGTGCATCCAAAATTCGTTGCTGTCGAGAGGTAGTTGGGGGATCTGAACACCTTGCTCAGAACCTGCCTCAGCTGTGGATGGCCCACTAGAGTCAATGGGAGTTAGTTCAGAAAGGTCAGTGGTCTTCCTGCGGGAAGGTACAGGAAGTCTGGAGGAGGTACAATCTCCAGAACGGTTCCGACGTTTGTAGCGAGGGTGAGCAGTTAGGCTACGTTGTTCTCGTGCTTGCTGTGGTTCATCTTCCTCCTCTTCATCAGAGTCAGTCTTAGAACCATCAGAAGTGTCTTTGTGACGAACTTTAACTTTTCGAGGAGTCTCTGATGATTTTTTGGGTGGGGGATTCTTAGAAAGTGTAGATGCATATTCTTGGGTGTAGAATGGGCCAAACAAATCTCCCAAATTCCTGTAATTAGCCCACTTACCACAAAGACAGCAAACAAGGTGACCTATGGTAGCAGACTCTGTGACAGCTGGCCCTTGTACCATGAAGCTTGATGAAGGAAGTGCTTTACTGTCTGTGCTAGGTTGAGGGGAAGCAGATCGCTGACCTTTGCGAACTGATGCTATTTTTTTCCAGCGCTGTTCTTCGTCTTCAGCATTGATAATGGCACAAGATAAGCCTAGCTCCTCTTTATTTTCCACATGTATATAAGGAATAAAAGATTTAGTTTTGGTCTCAGTCTTGTCTAAATTTTGGCTGGCGTACTTAAGTTTGATTTCAGGCTCTATAGGGGCAACTATAGGGGCAACTTGTTTCCCCCTTCTTCTTGGTGCTCCGGTAGGTTTTCTTCTTTCTGTCCTCCTCCTTTTAGGTTTAGGTTCTGCTTCAGAATTCTGCTCATCTAAATGCTGTGGCTGGAGAGCAGACACAGTGGCTGGTGGGATAGTTGATGGTGGCTGCTGATGGTCTTGCAACAATTCCTGTTGCTGCTGTTTTTGCTGCTGCTGTTGTTGTTGTTGCTGCTGCTGTTGTTGCTGCTGCTGCTGCTGTTGTTGTTGCTGCTGCTGCTGTTGTTGTTGCTGCTGCGGTTGTTGTTGTTGCTGCTGCTGCTGTTGTTGCTGTTTCTTTTGCTTGTTGACACTACCAATAGGACGTCCTTTCTTCTTTCCAGATGGGAAGTAACCTTTCAGAGGCATGATTTCTTGTTTTGGGGTAACATTACATGGAGTACCTGCAAGTTTCTCCTTTTCTACATTTTCATGCTGCAGCACCTGGGGTGAAACACATTTTGGTTCCAAGGCTGGAGGCGTAACTTTTCCTTCCATATAATGGTTAGATGCTTGTGCTGGAAGCCCAGACACTGATAAGTCTTTGGGTTCCATAGACTGCTCCTCCATTTCAGTTTTGATCTTCTTTTCATCATGGGCCCAGACATCAACGGACTTGGGAGACAGGCTTTTAACACTTTTCCCTTCACCACAGGAGATTTCTGGTACAATAACTCCAGGCACTTCTGCTTCTTGCATGGATCCATTTCCACTCTCTGGGCCTTTGATTTTAAGAGCAAGGATATCATCTAGTGTTACAGTTTCAGCTGCACTTTCTGCACTACTCGGTGCCGAAATCCGACGAACATTAGGTGAAGTTATTTTTTGTACAATAGCTTCTAGTTTCAGACCCCTCCCTTTGCGTGGTGGAAGTATTTTTGTCTTGGTTGGACTAGAAAGGGATACCGCTGATGGGCTTGTCTGTTCAGGGCCACCCTTGGAGGGCTCATCTGTCACAGAGGAAAAAACACTTTCTTTGCTCCTAGAAGTTAAAACCTGTGACATAGATACCCTGTCTGAAGTTTCTTTTACAGCAGAAATAGGGAGGCGCCCTTTGTCATCACCAGGCTGCCTTTTGCTGGGGATTGGAGAGATAAAAGAACGTACCCGTCTTCTCATAATAAGAGGGTTATGGTGTGATTGTTCCTCTGAGCCTTGAGGTCTATGGGCATTGCACCTGGGCTTGGAGATCTCCGTTCCTTCCCCTGATCTATGGGCAAAAGTATCTGTTTCCCTACCAGGACTAAAGGGCTTTTGGTTTGTCCCTACAGGGGACCCAAGTTTTTTGGCAGGAGAAGCCTGACGGCCCATGTTCCAGTTGGTAGATTCCACTGGTGGAGTTTTTTGAGCATTTCGTTTAAGTTCTAAAGCTATCAAATTGGTGGGTCCTCCATCGCCAACTCGCAGCTGGCGACCATATTCTAGACTGCCAGAATCATGATATGCACCTGGCTGGTTGTAAGCCATTACCTCATTGTCACTCCTTCCTGGACTACGAACGTGAAACTGCTCCTGTCTTGGGCTTTTACGTTGCATTTCTTGACGATGCTGTGAAGCAGAAAGTATAGCTTGAGCAGAGCTTCCAAGCCATTCTTTAAATTCCTCCTGCTGGTACACTGGTCTCTTATAATGAAGAGGAGATGTAAACGATGGGTGAGGTTCTCCATAGGAGCTTGATCTAGAGCTTGAATGATAACCCAAAGAAGCATTGTCAGCATTCTGAAAAAAAGCCGAATAGAATGCTTCTCTACTTGCTCTTTCTGAAAGGCTCATTGCTGGATTCATGTGATGAGTTTCTACTGGCCCTCTGCTTCTCCCTGGCGACATCTTCAGTTTGTCACCAAGATCCTGTACAGGTGACCTTCCCCGGGCTCCAACTCTGGCAGTTCCCCTTCTGGGATGAGGTCCTCTGCTATTATGTGGACTAAATTCCTGGGCTGGATCAAAGGTCATGGATCTTGGGCTAGCATTACCCCTGGCAGTTTCTTTGGTACTGTATGGCATGCAGTGATCTGCAGTTCTTTTTCTATGCATCTTTGTTGTTTCTGTGTCTTGTTCTTTAGGTGTACCCCCTTGGTTGCTTGACTTTGCATCTAAAGAGATCATCCCACTAGGTAAGATTACAGACTGTCCAGACCTGCCATCAGCTGATCTTTCTTGTCCAAGACCAACATGTTGAGAAGTAGTAGAGTCTCGCACAAGCTGCCTCAGTGGAGAGATATCGCATATTACAGACCGTCTTTCTGAAGGGATGCCACTAGATTCCTGAGAGGAGGCTGGAGGGTCCACCTCAAATTTTCTTGCAGGATGATCTGCTACATTCAATGGTTTGACATCAGGAGCTGACTTTCTGTCCCAGGGACCCCAATTTGGTGTTTCTAAATGTGGGGCAAGTGTTTTCCCAAGGATGTTACGGTTAGGTAACTCACTGGCCTGGCTCATGAGTATATTTGGTCTCGAACTAACTTCAGCACTTCCAGTAACTGGTGGAGGGTCTTGTGTGTTTCTTGCATACCTTCTTTCCTGCTGATGATGCCCTTGCAGGACTTCCTGCAGGAGGCTAGGATACTTATCATTTCTTCCTGTTCCTAGTTTCCGATCACCCTGTCCCCCAGACCCCCCTATATCAGGAGTTTTAATATTCTGAGGCAAATTGTTTTTAGTTATGGAGCTTGTTCCTTCTTCTTTAAAACCAAAGCCAGAGCCTACAGGAGATTTAGCTTCTGTTCTAGAAGCACTACTTGCTGTTATAGATAAAGGCTGAGAATCAGCATCACTAGGTTCTCCATTCTGGTCGGGGGTGCATTCCTTGACATTTTCATCATCTTCAACAGTTTCAGGCACCTCTGGCTGTGATGTTGTTTCAACTTCATCGGTATCTAGTGTTGGAGATTCATCTGTGACTTTCTCTGACCTGGTGGCTACAGTCTCCATGGCTACTATGACACCCACCGATTTCTCACTCACTTTGGATGCTTCCTGAAAGGTCTCTGTGTCTTCTGGAAGGTTATCTACCTCTTGCACTTGTGGTTTTTCAGAAAGATCAGTTGACCATCCTTGTGCAGGAGAAGCTGGTTTTTCGGAAGAAGGTCCCTTATAACCAGCTTCAGAGCTTGTGCTTTGCCCACTAAGTTGCCTTACCCGTTCACCGGGATCTCCTGAACTGCTAGAACAGCTGCCATCTAGTGACTCTGCCATTGGAGATTTAAGCTGCTCTTCAGCTTGGGAAGAGGTTTCTGAGTTAGCACAGCTGTCAGCCTTTCTAGATGTTCGCTTCCCACTCTTCTTGTTTGGTGCCAGGGCATCTGAAAGGAGCATGTGCTGAACTGTGTTGGGTAGGTTTGCAACCTGGCTGCTCAAAGCACTAAGGCTACTTAGACCTGGGTCAGTCAGTCGTTTGTCAGGAGGCCCTTCAACTCCAAATCCTTTATAGCCTCCAGCATGAGGCGTAGGGCTTAGCTGTGGCATCATCTGCAAAATACGGTTTCTGGATGACAGAGGCACATTACCCTGACCACATGAGAGGTTTTCTCCACTTGTCATCAGTGGTGAGGGAGTGGAGCTACAGCTTGGAGATTGTACAACTGAGGCAGCAGGGGAGGGATTTGAGATGGGACTGAAATTCTGTTGGAACTGCATAGGAGAGCGTACTGGGACTTCAGACTGACTGTACTGTGCTGCCTGGCTTTGAAGGGGTATTTTAGAAGAATTAGAGTACTGCATGACATGAGAAGTCTGTTGCTGCTGTTGTGACTGTCCCTGCCCAACATTCTGTGGCAATTTAGAGGTTTCAAAGCCTTTCATGTGCTGGCTGGCATAACTACTAAATCCTTGCTGTGTCCCATATGATGACCCAGACATATGGCTCTCATATGTAGCACTAGACGCTCCTGGACTGTAACCCTCATAGTTTGGACCAGTCTGTCCAAATCTCTGTGAAGAAGAAAAAGAGCTAGAAGAGGAGCCAGGAGGAGGCTGGTAGTGTTGTCCATATTGTCCCATTCGTAACTGGTATCCAGCAGCGGAGCCGAGAGCAGTAGAACGCTGCATTTGCTGTAGATGTGGGGCACCTGCAGATGTTGGTGGGTTCCCAGACTGAGAAAGGGATTGGTGTGACTGATAAAGCTGCTGCCGCAACTGCTGATTAGTGACAAGAGATGAGTACTGGCTACCACCGGGAGAAAAAGAACTTGGAAAGTCCTGTGAGAACTGGGAGAGATTGCCTGCTGCTGAATGCTGGTTAGCAAACTGGCTGTGATGCCCCTCTCTTCCATAGGGTGAACCAAAGTTTGTTCCACTACTGCTGTTCCCTTGAGGAGGACCATAGCTTTGCACTGGCCCAGATGGCCTCCGCTGTGGTGTCTGGCTTGCAGGTGTACCTCCTTCTTTGTTAGCCAAATAATAAAAATCCCCAGATTCTTTTCTATAAGACTGGTAGCTCTGAATACTTGAAGTTTCTCCAGCTGGAATTGTGGTAGGAGTGCTTGACCCTCCTCGACGTCCACCATAGTTTCCCTGGAATATTGGAGCCTGCTGTCTTGGGCTATATTCTTCCAGCCTGGAGGAGCCATGAGCTTCCGGAGGATACGTCTGCTGGCTGCCATAACTGCTTTGCTCTCGGAAGGACTGCATGACGTCGAGGAGAGGTCGCTCACTACCTGCAGAAATAGAATACAATATCAATGTCAGATAGTACAAACAAAGCAGAACTTTGCTGTAGTTAATACTAGAGAAGAACTAAACCATAAAAAAAAAAAAAATGTGACTAGAAATACTATTTTACATATTTAACTTACTGCACCATCTTAAAAAAACTAAGGAAGAGAAGCGCAGGGCTTGTCATCAAGTAGAACACGAGGTTCACAAATCATAGAAGCACATAGAATAGAACATAGAATGTTACAGGGTTGATTATTCAATGCCGATTCAGAATACACTGGTTCCTGTGGTGCCATGTAATGCAAATCTGAATTAATTACTAAACAGTCTAGTACTGGGAGTTTTACTTATGTATATACTGAAGCAGCTGTGAATCAGCACGTGCTGTAAAGCAGCAGAAAAGAAGGTGGGGAATTGTGGCCATCTTGGGTTAGTACAGAGTCTCACAAATTAATGTGCCGCATTTTTAGCTTAATTCTTGTGTTAAGCTTTAGTTCGCTGTTAAGATAATCACATTACTAGAGTCCCAATTAACCAACTGCTTGAAATACAGAAATTCTACCTTTTTAATGGCAGCCTACAAGTAGCCAATGCAACAATATATATTTTTTAAAACCTAAACAAGTATTGGATCTATTATCCAGAATGCTTTGGATATGAGGTTTTCCAGATCATTCCATAATGTGGAACACCAAGACTTAACTAGCCAATTTACCTTTTGAGCAGCATAGATTAATACCTTTAAGAAAATTTCATATTAAATAGTACACTGTAAGGGGTATTACTTTTATTTAGTTTTCTGTACTATAAAAGTATTTAGAAATAAAATATCCCATAACTGTAACTTAATATTTGTCTGTGTTTTGTGGCCGAGTAACTGTCTATCCCAAAATGTTTGAAGGAGCAGAATATGGATTATTTTGGGGCACCATGGCTTAAAGCACTATGAAAAAATGCTGGCAGAAAAAAAAATATGAGTTATTTGGTATTACTTAGTCCCATACTGAAGTGTGCAATGTTTCCTCACTGGTATATATATATATATATATATATATATATATATATATATATATATACACACACACACACATATATACACACACTTTAGACATTTCCTATAATGGGATGTGGGGGTATGACACCTAGGAGGAATGAGCAGGAAACCGTTTTATCATGCAGAAATAAATAAAAATAAAATTTGATCATCCCAATATAAATAAAGGTGCACATCATGAGTTTAAATATATTGTATAGGTGTTATAAATATCTTATGACTTGAATAACAAATAGCTAGTGAAGGACAATTAAAGAGGTTTCTTACTTTTTCCAGTTCAGTTGTTTTCAGATTGTTCAATAGACAGAATTTTTTTTCAACTTTTTCCAAAATTGAAGTTGAATGTTCTGGCAGCTCAGTACTACAGGTGCAGATTCTGAACGTCTACACTTTCTATATTAATTGATACATATCTCAGCATCATCTATGGAATATTAGCAACTAATGCAGTGGTCCTCAAACTTGGCCCTCCAGCTGTTAAGGAACTACAAGTCCCACAATGCAATGATGGAGTCTGACAGCCACAGTCAGGCAAATGCATTGTGGGACTTGTAGTTCCTTAACAGCTGGAGGACCAAGTTTGAGGACCACTGAACTAATCAATTCTAACAGCTGTTTATAATGAAACTCAGGGATTCTGCTCAGCAGGGACAAAGATAAGAATTGTATCAATTTAGAACAGTTTACAGCAGGAGTGTCCATACTTTACTAATACAGGGTATACTTTTAGTGATGCTGTCCCATTATGAGCTACATCCATAATAACACGGTTAGCATTCTGTTCCATGGAAAATATTACTTAAAATTATATTGATTTACAAGAGAGTTCATATTACTATGTTTAAAAAACACCAATTTCTTATGTAACCTTAACAGAATAAATACTGTATCTGAATGAGAGCATAAGCCAGGAGGGTCATTTAGTCAAGCTGTTTGTTGCAAGTTTCTTGAGATTTACTATGCTGGTAGATCCTGATCATCCTTTTGGGCACCCCAGGTATACAGAGTCATTAACACCCACCCCGTCTGCTATAGAAGGTGAAAACTGAAACTTTAAAATTATCAGAAAAACTGTTGCAAATCGGAAATAGAAAGTAGTTGGAAAAAGTCTTTTTCTGATTAAAAATCTGAAAACAACTGAACTGGAAAAAGTGTTGGAAGGTGAACAACCCATTTAATGATACTGGTAAAATGTTAAATATGAATCTTGGAATCATTTCATTAAAAGAAAACGCCACAATCACCAGCAGAGATTTTTAAATCACACTAAAATACTTTTTATCATGCTACGGTCTTAGACTTTATATAGTATAAACATTTGTCCTTTTTTTTTAACTTGTTTTTATTTTCAAAGTTTAGATAACACTTGTACAATCATGACAGTGCAGTAAATGTATAGTTGCATTCACATTATGTATCGCATTTCCTGTGTCTAAAAACAGAATTAACTAGTCACAATATAAACTCAAATGAACAAGACAAGAAACGAAATCTCCACACAGAGTACTGGAGTGAGTAGTATACACTTATCCAGCAACTATGTAGCAAGCCAGCCAGCCAGTTCAGGTCACGATCGCAACAATGTATTAAAACTTAACCTTTAATGTAGCAAATAATTAAAAACTAAATAGGCCATACCGACATTACACACACAGCAAGTTATACTCCCAGCCGTGCGGGACTATGTCCCTAAAATAACACGTACTAAAACCAATTGTGTGCCGTGGGCGGTGTAGGTGGAAGGGGGTGAGGATAGCTCCCACTCTTCCCAACGTAGCTAGGCAGAATTATAGCCTGGGGAAGGCTGGTATGGTGGGCACTGAAGCGACCGTTTTTGGGGGTATGATTACATCCTCAGGAACCCACTAGGAATATATACACATTGAGACTGATCCCACAGTTGTGGGCTATTGATTTTGGATCATTAGATATTTAGACGGAGTTCGTGGTCACTGTGTTTCCTAGACTATAAACTTTGTTACGTTACACTCCTCTACCTCTCCTACCTACACAATTGGTTTTAGTAC
>CM044437.1:110545546-110561672 GCA_024363595.1 Xenopus borealis
TATAGATCATAGAGTAAGCAGTCATGCCCAGAAAACATAACCCTAGGCCTTCGTCTTAGCTCCATTTATTACTGCACTGGGCTCCCTAAGGGGCTGGTCCTGCAGTTTCACAATTAAAAAACAAGAAAGATTAAGTTGAAAATGCATGGCTAATGAAGACTTGCCACTTGCCACTTGTCACTTGCCACTCTTGCTAACAGCTGATTCACAAACAGAGCTGCTAAACTGACCAAGCACAGTTGTCTCTAGCAACCAAGAGTTTCTAACTTGTTACTAGGCTGTTAGAAATTAAAGCACTGATAGGTTGCTATTGGCAACTGTACTTGTGCAGTTTTAGCACCAATGTTGATCAATGAGCCCCACCATGTACACTAACCCTTTTCCGTAACTACCATCCAAAAATTGCTCTTGGAGTAGCAACATACACCAATGACCAGCTGTTTAATTGCTGCTAGTCAGAGAGAAGTAACTCCCTGTCACATGGATGTTAGAGAGTGATCATTCGTTAGATATAAATGTACACTATCTAGGAATAGTTTCTATTTTAACCTAACAGAAAATGTATCTTCTAACGCATTTGAAGGGATACAGCAATCATGTAATTACCCCTTTTTATTAGAATACAATTTTTTACACAAGCTTTCCAAGTACGCTGTATTCTATTTTTGTTACATTGTTACATTAGAGGTTTAGCATTCACATATTTCTAGCTTTATAAGCGCAGTGCAAAGCTTTAACTCAGGGTTGTCCAACCTTTTGGCTTCCCTGGGCCACATTGGAAAAAGAAAAATTGTCTGGGGCCACACATGAAATACACAAACACTTTTGATTTCTAAAAGTAAAGAAAGCACACAGAAAATAACTACAATACCAGTTGGATAGCCAGATGGAGCGATACAGTGGAATATGGGACACCTGGATATTAACTAGACCTACTATACTATTATGACGTTTCCTCGGGAACCAAGTGTTTCAAGCTGGCCTGCATTCATATCCATCTTGGGCCGCATACAGCCCTCGGGCCGCAGGTTGTACACCCCTGATTTAACTAAAGCTGAGCATACTTTTGGCAAAGCTGCATACTGGTGATGCGCGAGGCTGGTCCAAAACCCCCGGGACCCACAGATCAGGCAGGTTGGGGCTGGCTGCCTCATCTTTGGGTCACGGACAGACTCCTTCCACGATCCCCACCCGTGGCCTAACACTTCACCTCCTTATAGATTTGTGTCTGCCCCACTGCTTTCATGACATCACTGTGGGGCATGGCAGTAGAAATGTGTGGGCCGGGCCGATACCCACGGGACAGGTGGGTCCAGGCCGACCTTGAACGCCTATTCCTGCTCTCCCCGCCCACCACCTTACACTGCTGGCTTCCGACTTCTTCTTTTATAGATAGGCACCTGCTTGCCCAACCCCTTTTGTGACGTCAGCCGTGGGTTGACTTGGGTCTATAAAAGGAAGCCGGAAGGTGGGCGAGTGCACATTGCTATAGGGCAGGAAGGGAGCGGGTCTTTAAATACAGGAGCAAACCCGGGACGGGCTGGGTGTGGGATGGAGTAGGATGCGCACATCACTACTGCGTACACAATTAGTGCTTTATAAATAAAAATATACATAAATACAAGCAGAGGTGTATTTACTATAGAAACCTGTACCTAAGAAGGCAATTAAAGGGATTCAACTTAAAGTTAATTTTTAGTATGTTATAGAATAGCAGGATTCAGCCAAATCCTTCTCCCCAGCCGAATCAAATCCTAATTTGCATATGCAAATTATGGACAGGGAGGGAAATTGCATGACTTATTCAAATAGTGCATGGTTGCTAGGGTAATATGGACTCTAGCAACAAGACTGCAGAAATTACAATTTGGAGAGCTGCTGAATAAAAAGCTAAATAACTTTTAAAAAAATTAATTAAAGAGATATTGACACAAGACAGTATGCCATTTTTACATCTATTATAATATTTGCTTTGTTTACTACTATGCTTTTTTATTACCTATTTGACTTCCTGTGATCGTCTATGAGGGGGCTGCCATATTTGTGCAGCAGGAGTCTAGCATTAGAAACTGACAGGCTGAGATGGGACAGTAAGGTTGGCCAAACAGTCAGGCTTAGAAACTTCAACTAACAATTACTTACTAAAATAAACCTCTCAGCAAAAAAACATTCAGCGAGACCTATAGGTAACTTTCATATTTTAAAAAAGTATTTTTTTAGTGTCAGTATCACTTCAATAAATAAAATGAAAACCAAATGCAAATTGTCTCAGAATATTGTTCTCCACGTCATACTAAAACTGAACTCAAAGGCGAACAACCCTTTTAAAGGGAATGGAAAGGGAAAGAAATAAAATCCCATTTTTACTTTCTTTAATGAAAAAGAAATCTATCTCCAATATACTTTAATTAAAAAATGTGTACCGTGTTTATAAGAAACCTGACTGTATGCAGTGAAATTCTCCCTTCATTTAGTGCTGTGGATAGGAATTATCAGACGGTCCCTAACTTCTGGCAGGGAAACAATCATACTTAGCCCCTGCCTTACTTACCAGCCATGCAGAACTCAAGCAGCTTTGTGTTTTTGATCATTTATGACAATCCCTAAGAAGCCCAGACCACACTGAGCATGTGTATGTAGTCTAGTCTTGCAAAGATGTATAACAAAGTTACAAGATGACAGCCCCCTATGGCCAACTTTGAAAGCATAAATCATTTGTTTGATTAGGCTTGTGGTGCAGGTAAGTTCATGTTTATGTTTAGTATACAAAATATAGCATTTCTAGCCTTATTTTATTTTACACTTCCCTTGCCCTGTAAAGGAGGGGCCTTGAAAAAAAAAGAAGTGGCAGAAATGATATTACATGCACACCTAGTGTGATGTGACATAATATCCTCTGACATCATGCAGATGGGCTCAACACCAGACTTGAATATGCTACTGCATACAATGTTTCAAACAAGCCTATCTTTGGCCTATATTGCCACCCCCCTGGAGGGCCAAATTAGCCGATATAATATTTTGGACCCCAGGGCCAACAATTGCATTATAATGGGGGCCTATGCAGACCTGTCCATAGAGGACTGTAATTCTCTGATCTTTAGATATTGATCAGACAGGCTGTTGACGGCCACATACACAGCCAAAAGGCTACCTTATTTTTAGTCAAAAGTAGGTGAACTACGCCCAATCAAAGTGGATAGAAATCACTGTGATGAGCCTTTTCCTGTCAGTTGTCAAGCTGTCACTAGACAGGACAAGACTTAGCATGCAGCATTCCAATACATTTTGCTGATGCTGTCATTTTTAGGTTCTAGCAACACCTACTCCCCCCAGCACCTCACTAAAAAATAAAAGCAGTGAATAATGCACATGCAACACAAATATCCCAAAGTAAATGACATGCTCCTCAACCACAACTATAAAGAAGATATTAGAAGTTTTGCGACTATAGAAATGATATAGACTATAGTCATTCTGCTTGTAAACCCTTTCTTAAAAACACATTAACCTTTTAAGAGTCACCAATGTTAAATCCCTAATTACAAAATAATAGTACAATTGTGCCAAACCTGTATATTCTACATTTGCACGTTGCCTTTTGAGCTATGCTGCTGTGTGTTTACTGGCAACATAAGGTGCAAGGCAAATCTGATCTGCCAGTAGCACAGTAGGAGGGGGACAGCTAATCACAGCCCTGCAATCACAGCCAGACTTCAGTTCCCTATTAGGTTCTGCTAGCTGCTGATTGGTTCCTGTCCTATAGTGCAGTGAGCTGAGTGCCGCCAGCTCCCCTGCACAGTCTGGGAATTCAGGGAGCAGGAAGTGGAAGAGAAGGGTGGGATTATTATTAGGGTTTTTGCAAAATTATTCAATAAATCAGCCTGAAACACTACTTTTTTAAGCACAATTCTTCTATATTTAAATGAATATAACGCACTGGTACGTTCTTATTTTTTACACAAAATGTCTCCTCTTTAAAATGATGGTCCATACAGAAGACAAAGTGGGTTATTTACATTTTAAGTATGGCACACATAAGTATTTTAAAAATAACATGGCATATCATTTGGCATGAATCTGTCAGTGTCCTGCAATTGGAATTCCGCATAAACCTATGGTTCAATAAACCTATATTCCCTTCCAACAAACAGTGGAACATATTTTTTTTTTTTAGTTTCTGGGGTCATGCTGTTTGGGAAAAACAACTAAACTCAGGAAAAGAACCAGTCATGGAACTGTTAAGCACTCAATAGGGTAGGAATGTTGGCAAAATATACAGGGCACAGTCTCTCTATGGTAATATGCATGGCGAAATAACCACCATCCCCCACTTCTGGGTAAAAGGGGCAAAGGGACCACTGCCTTGCTGTAATAAACTTATCCTAGGGGACTCAATTTACATTTATCCCAGATACATGCATTAGATGTATGTATGTATGTATGTATATTTTTATTTCTATAGCGCTTCTTGAGGGCAAAGCACTGTACAGCAACAATAAATTAGTAGTAACAAACAAGGGATCACTGAATTAAAGGGCACCTATCGTCAAAAACAGTTACCCCCAACCAAATGTGCGCGCACGTGACGTCAGGCGCATGCGCATTAAGAAAAGCGGCCTCAACACTGACCGCTTGCCTTAATGCGACTGTGCCTGACGTCACGCACGCGCAAATACGCATGCACCGAGACTGTCATGGAGGCTCGCAACAGGAGCTCCCTCCCGGTGCAAGCTTGCTAGCGCTGGCGAGGGGCATTTTTAAAAAAATAAAAACACCAGTACCCCCAACCGGAATGCGGGCTCTATCAGCCCGCACATTTGGTTGGGGTAACTGTTTTTGACGATAGGTGCCCTTTAATAAGTAACAGTGCATTATTATAAATACAGTTCACATAAATATAAAATATAATTGCACAGTGTCGAGGAGACAAAAGGATGGAGGACCCTACCCTGTGGGGCTCACAGTCTAAATGGGAGAGTAACTTACGGACACAATTTGGAGGGGTAATAAAGTGCTGTAATTTACAGTGGGGATAGATAGATAGATAGATAGATAGATAGATAGATAGATAGATAGATAGATAGATAGATAGATAGATATACTGATTGATTGATTGATTGATTGATTGATTGATTGATTTGCACCCACACAAATAAAAGGGTAAGCAAACAGAGAGTCCTGTATAGGTATGTTGGGATATATAAAATATACAGTAGTAATTTCATAATTTAAATACTAAAAATTACAGTATACCGATATTTTTAGCTCTACAGTGGTTTTGAACTTGCCATAAAATGAAAACTAGAATGGATAAACAGTAAGGTTGTGGGAAACCATACGCTCTGTCTAAAGCCCCTTGTTAGCAGTGAATAAATTGCGACTACTGAGATGCACAGTGTGTTTGAGTAGCGTGTCACAGCTCCCATCTTATCTGCACTTCCTATCATGGAATTCATCTTCATTCTCAGCTTGGCAAAATGGGAATCCATCACTGCCATCCCATTGCTCTCTGGACACACACAAATACACACACACACACACGATATTCCCTGTACAATAGTGGTACACTAGCAGTGAGGTTTGAGAGAGAGAGAGAATGTGTGTGTGTGTGTGTGTGTGTGTGTGTAGATGGGGTGGGCATGACTTGGAAGGTGCAGGGGGTGCTGAGTGTATAGGTGGGTGCAAGTGGGTTAGGATGTGCAGTGAGGGTTAGGATATGCAGTGAGGGTTAGGATATGCAGTGAGGGTTAGGATATGCAGTGAGGGTTAGGATATGCAGTGAGGGTTAGGATATGCAGTGAGGGTTAGGATATGCAGTGAGGGTTAGGATATGCAGTGAGGGTTAGGATATGCAGTGTGCATTAGTAAACAGAAGTAGATACAAAGCACAAGAGGGAGTGGATAGTGAAAGCACAGAGGGGATTTCCAGCAGTGGTGCAAGCTGAATGAAATGGCAAATAATCATTGCTCTCTTACCTTGTGCAACTCACTCCCCCATTCCACTGAGACACCGGTGACTGTGGTATCCCTTTGGCCAGAGGAAATAAGGGTAATTTTGGAGCCCCTGCACTGTCCCCTTTCCCCCACTCTCCTTGCTCTGCTGCTGAACAATCAGCCCCTGTGTCAGACTTTCCTGGCAGAGCGCAGATGCTGCCTGTGTTTGGGGTGGGGGAGAGGGGAGGGAGGGGGCGGAATCTGGGATCAGACACTCAGGTCTATCGGGAGAGAAAGAGGTGGGTTGCTTTAGGTTGTAATTTCCTCCTACTCTCTTTCCTCTTCCTTTCCCCTCCTCCTTCCCCCTTTTCTCCTCCTATCCACTCACTCATCTCCCTCCCCTTTGTCATAGTAGCCCTCAGTCTGACAGGAGGGGAATTGTACACTTCCAATAGAACTCTTCCTTATTGGCTCTTACTGATCTTTAGCTCCCAGAACTCCAGCAGATGCACAGCTGTAGCTTACTGGTCACTACTGTATTAGCCTCTTCCTGATTTCATCCTATAGGCTGAGCATGGGGGAATAATCATTAGTCAGAGAAGTGTTACTATTGTTCCAGTAATCTAACAGGGGACTTGGTGCCCAGCAGAATTACATTTGAATTACTTTCTTTAGTTTATTTCTGTCAAAACAAGTCATAACTTAAAGCATACCTCCCAAAATTTTGGAAGTAAAAAGAGGGACAATTTTTTTTTTTCGCACATAGCGCTGCAAATTTTTGACCAAGCCCGTTTTTGTGGCCACACCCCCTAATTTCCATGTTCATTTTACAAAATTGGGCAGATTATAAAAGTTTGAAAATATGTCTCCTTATCTAAACAGTTACAATTACTTATTTTCTTATCTCACAGTTGTTACAAAGTATCTTATTTGCACCTGTTGGCTGTTCTGGGCTCTCTGCCAAAAGCCAATTGAGATAGAAACTTTGTTTCTTTTTCTGGCTGTGCAGTGCAGAGAAAATAGGGACATTCCAGTACAAAGGAGGGACTGCGGGTTGAGCTGTCAAAAGAGGGACTGTCCCTCCGAAAAAAGGGACAATTGGGAGATTAAAGGGGACCTTTCATTCAGAAATAAAAAATTGGATAATAAAAGTCATTTTCAAATTAAACATGAACTCCAAAATATTTTTTTTATTAAAGTGATACTGACACTAAAAAATGAAATTTAACATATGAATGTACATTAATTGTTACCTATAGGTCATGTTGATCATTTTTTGCTGAGAGGTTTGTTTTTGTATATAACTGTTAGCTGAAATTTCTAAGCCTGACTCTCTGACACTCTGACACTCTTACTTTGCCAGCCTAACAGTCCCATCTCAGTCTGTTAGTTACAGTTTGTAATGAAAACAGATGCCGGGTGCACAAATATGGCAGCCCCCTCATACAGGAACATGGGGGATCAGACAGGTAATGTAAAAGCATCATGCAAATACCTTATGGCAAAGTTAGAAGTAGTTTTCAAACCCAGTTATTATAATAGAGGTAAAAAAGAGTTTGACTTCAGGTGTCAGAATCTCTTTAAAGGGATACTGTCATGGGAAAAATGTTTTTTTTCCAAAACGCATCAGTTAATAGTGCTGCTCCGGCAGACTTCTACACTGAAATCCATTTCTCAAAAGATCAAAATTTTTTTATTTTCAATTTTGAAATCTGACATGGGGCTGTCAATTTCCCAGCTGCCCCTGGTTGTGTGACTTGTGCCAACACTTTAGGATGGAACTTTCTGGCAGGCTGTTGTTTTTCCTTCTCAATGTAACTGTCTCAGTGAGACATCGGTTTTACTATTGAGTGATTTTGATAGATCTACCAGGCAGCTGTTATCTTATGTTAGGGAGTTGTTATCTGGTTACCTTCCCAATGTTCTGTTGTTAAGCTGCAGGGGGGGGAGAAAGGGAGGGGTGATATCACTCCAACTTGCAGTTAGGGTTGCCACCTGGCCGGTATTTTACCGGCCTGGCCAGTATTTTTGATGGTTGATCCCAATGTTATTAATAGGAAAAAAGATAAATATATAGGAAGGCCGGTATTTTTTTCAAGAAAAGGTGGCAACCCTACTTGCAGTACATCAGTAAAGAGTGACTTAAGTTTATCAGAGCAAAAGTCACATGAATTGGGGCAGCTGGGAAATTAACAATATGTCTAGCCTCATGTCAGATTTCAAAATGAAATATAAAAAAATCAGTTTGCTCTTTTGAGAAATGGGTTTCAGTGCAGCATTCTTCTGGAGCAGCACTATTAAATAACGCATTTTGGGAAAAAAAAAAACATTTTTCCAATGACAGTATCCCTTTATTGGTCATTCTCGCCTTCTGTCGCACTTTAGTAAATGGATTTTCAGTTTTTCTGTCCACAGTGCAACATGCTTTCCCAGAACTCCTACACAATTGCTGTCGCCACAAAAATGGCAAGCACTGCTACTTATATCTCCAGCAATACAATGACTCCATTGCTCATCATTTTGCACAAGTGGGAGAGCCTAAAAAGTACCATGTAAATATCATCTACCCCAGGAATGCAGTAATTCCAGGGCTCACTGCCTGCGCATCTGTAGCTCACGCCATAAGCATTATGCATCAAAGTAGGTGCAACCAGCAGAGTAGTGCTGCCTAGACACAAGTTATAAATAGTGCATCTAGGCACATCTATGTACTTTTGCACCAAATGATTCATCTAGTGACTGTAAATGAGCCTTTTAGGGAGTTGTTCACCATTAAATGTAAGGTTGCAACTAGTGATGTAGGGGTCCAGAAAATCTGTACCCATATCCGACCCTAACCTGCCCTAATCCAACCCAGCTCCTCCATTTAAATACCTGTTCCCACCCCACAGTGACATTGCAAAAGGGGCAGGCGTGACTCTATAAATGGAGGAGCCAGAAGCCGGAAGGGTTAGGTCATTGGTGGGGAGAGCAGAAGGAAGGGCAGGTGATGGTGTCAGGGGTGGGATGAAGACATGAAGATCTTCAATTGGCCGATCACAATGTCAATCTAGGGGAATCCTGCCTGGCTTCCTTGGAAAATGGGCCAGGCAGTTTTAACCCCAGCAGCAGGTCTGGAATCAGAGGCCCAATAGTCCTCCACCAGCCCATTAAATAGTAACTGTCTGTGGGACCTTAGTGTAACCCCTCTGGCATTTGCCAGAACCCATGGATTGCCATTCCAGGCCTGTCAGATGGCCATATATAATAATGAGAATGTCCTTCCGTCTGGTTGTTCGGCTGGTGTATGCAGAAAAGGTTCCCCAGCATCGCTGGTGCTTCTTAGGGAAGTTGTAGGTAAAAGTACAAATGACATTTTATATTGTGTAATATTTGTTATTTTTTTGCATACAGATCTGGGATGTCCAACTTGTGGCCCTCCAGCTGCTGCTGTATTGCAGCTCCCAGCTTCCCCCTGACAGCTGAAGCTGTTAAAATTATCTATATTGCACATATGCAATGTATCAATTGCACTGATTAAAACTCCACCTCTGTTATCTTAGATCCTCCAGCACTTATTGGGTAGGCTGTTACACCCCTGCTTCCAGTAAGTTAATCATCATTGATGCATTTGGTGTTGTCTAATTTGTTACACATAATACAACTGTTATAAAATCTAGTGCTATTAAAACACAACTTTTGGTGCAGTTTGTCTAACAATTAAAAGGCCCACTATGTGCACCCCTAACTAGCTTGCCACCTAAATGGGATATATACAGTGAAGCTGTGTACATTCCCTCACTGCACAGAGAAGTTGTAGATATTTATCCACAAATTTATAGCAGTATAGATAGATAGATAAAAATATGTACTGAAAATATTGTCATTTATATGCAACAGGGCAAATCATTTGCTCATCTCTCCATAGACTCTTCACTTTTAACAGACCCTAGCCTTTCACTTGTAGCCCCCTTGCAAAGGCTCACTGCATGGGACTCAGTTTTGGCTCTCTTTATACCCCATAATCAACAGCAAATGCACTTGCCGATTTCCTTATCCTGTACCTCGATAGGCTTATGGCAAACACAGAGGAGCACCCTGTTTTGCCTCCTTCCACCCCATACATGTGCACAATGGCAGTTCTGGAATCCAAGGTGGAAAAAAGGGGTTGCATCTGTGTACTCTCTTAAAAAAATTAAATGTTTGCCATTAGCCTAAGCTTCTATAACAGGGATCCCCAACCTTTTGAACCAATGAGCAACATTAAGAAGTAAAAGGAGTTGGGGAGCAACACTAGCATGAAAAATATTCTTGGGGTGCCAAATAAGTGCTGTGATTGGCCATTCGGTATGTGAATTGTCAACCTACATGAAGGCTTTGTTTGGCAGTACACCTGGTTTTTATACAACCAAAGCTTGTCTCCAAGCCTGGAATTCAAAAATAAGCACCTGCTTTGAGGCCACAGGGAGCAACATCCAAGTGGTTGGAGAGCAGTATGTTGCTCACAAGCTACTGGTTGTGGATCACTGTTCTATTACATACTCCTATGCAGTCATCTTTTTCCTTTTCAACTGCAATGGGAAGCTGATTGCTCTCAGGAACATATTTATGGTTAACTCATTGGGCAGGACATTCAGCCCCAAATTAATGCTGCTTTTGCTTCACCCATTTAAGGATATATGGGAGTGTTATACTGTATGTCCCTTTGGCTAACAATATATCTAAAACCAGCAGATTTTATTATAGCTTATCTCAATTACACATACCCCTAGTCTCCAGCATTCCTTGCACTTTTGGACTGGTGACAGACTAATCATACACAAGACTTCTGTCCAACTCTAGTATCCCTTCCACTCTCCCCCATAATTGTAACTACAGCAAATGAGAACCTGAAACATAGAATGCCCATGGGCATAACATTTAAATTCTTCACTTTCAGTAAAAAAAAAAAAAAAATTCGGTTTGAATGAACCAGCTTACCAACCCACATGGAGGAGCTAACTGATGATCAGTTTTTTTCAGAAAAAAATTATATACTGTGCTACAATGAATTTCCTAGAAATGGGAAAGTCCTGGGAACTTTAGAACTCCCAGCTTATTCTTTGTGATATGTCTATCCACATGTTTACTAATTAGTCCATATTCTAGGCAGATACAAAGTGTTCCAGATCAGTGAGGCATTGTTTCTGCATCTGTTTGTAGTCTGTGTCATTGGCCAGTACAGGGCATATTTAAAAAGTAGTGCAAAAAATCCTCCATATAAATCCATATATAGTCAATGTCTATCATTAAATTCCCTGTGCAAAAAGGTGTTGTCTTGAAAAATAACACCTTATCATGGAGCACTGCCTTTTGTTTTGCATAGACTACCATAATTTCTTTGCTGCCTCAGTTTGTCCCAGTGATTTCAATTGGTTACTGATTACTGTGATAATAAAAAAAAATGGTAATGTAATCACAGTAGTGTAGCTTGAAGAAAATATACACCCTTATGAGTAATAGTGTAGCGTGAAGAAAATATACACCTTTATGCTTAATGTATGGAGTTTGATTTTTATTCGCATTCCCAGGTCCATATTTTTACAGAATCTGCTGCATGAAAATATGATCAATCAATTGTAACATTTTGTTAAAGTTGGCTATTTTAATGGGATTGAGTGACAGCTTGAGGAGAGTCTAAACATCTTAAATTATTTACCATAGTTTGGGCAACACTGATATAAATCATTACTATGTCTCATCTTGTCTCCATCTCCAGACCGTCCCTTGGGGGCCTATAATACCCAGGGGGCCCAGTGTTGTCCAGTGAGGGCATAACATAGAGTGAGTGGAGATGGGACATTGGTGGAGCAAGGGCAGGGCACAGGAAGGTGGGGCACAGCCCAAGGCACACAGAAGATTTAATCTGCCCCTGCACTGTGCCTGAGAGAAATACCTTCATTTCTTAAAGTCATTAAGAGATAGTGTTTTTTTATATTTAATTTTGAAATCTGACAGACATATTGTCAGTTTCCCAGGAGCCCTCATTAATGTGACTTGTGCTCTGATAAACATCAGTCACTCTTTACTTCTGTACTGCAAATTAGAGTTATATCACTCCCCTCCCCCCAGCAGCCTAACAACAAAACAACAGGAAGGTAACCAGATAACAGTTCCCTAACACAAGATAACAACCTCCTGGTAGATCTAAGAACAGTACTCAATAGTAACAATCCAGGTTCCACAGCAACACCTTCACTTACATTGAGTGGAAGAAACAACAGCCTGACAAAAAGCAGTTCCATGGTGCAGCACTGGCTTTTTCTGAAATCACATGTCCAGGCAAAATGACCTGAGATGTCTACCTACACACCAATATTACAACAATTAGAAATAAAAACTACACCATAAGGGTAAGGCCACACTGGGAGATTTCGGGGAGAATCGCTGTGACGAATCTCCCCGAATATCTTGCTAGCAGTGCCCACCTGCTACACGTAAAGTCGCCTGGCGCCTATTCACACTCGCGACGCGATTTTAAAAGTCGCTCAAAATTGCCTCGCCTTAAAATCATGACAGAATCCCTGAAGCGAGTACCTTGTCACTCAACTAATCCTTATTGAACACCATGTTTTGAACTTGGCCATGAATGCATTGCACGTTACAGAATATGCAAATAAGAAACATTAATTAGAACATCCCTGCAACTCCTCCTACCTTATTTTCATGACCGTGCCATGAGTAATACAAATGAACACCGGGCCCATGCTCACAACATGAATGATTTACTGACAATATATATGGCTATAAACTAGTAATACCGGAAAGTGAAAACAGTTCATTCATATTTAAGGGTTTTAGGACTAATTAACCACCAGTACACAGGTAAGTGTTTCAGTTAAAGGGACACACAATCATGTTGGCTCTAAATGATGTGAGCAATAGGTACTGCTATTAGCAGATATTGAGGTGGGCTGATGTTTTGTATTAATGTCTTATTATTATGTCTTATTAATATTGTCAGCTCAGTTGTGTAAATACATTTATAATAGGTTTGGATGTGGATGACAGGTCCCCTTTAACCTAAACACATACACATAGATAGAAGGAGATTATGTCTTATAAAAACAAGTTTCTCTGGACAATATTAATATATCATAGCTCCCAACATTTGAAAAACAGAAAGAAATAGCAAGCTACAATTTTTGACCATGCCCGTTTTATGGCCACCCCCCGTAAATACCATATCTATTTTAGAAAATTTGGTGGGTAATGGAAAGCTTGAACACATTTCTGGGGGTTATAGGTAGGGTTGCCTCCTTTACTTGATAAAAATACCGGCCTTCCTATATATTTACCTTTTTTTCCCATTAATAACATTGGGATCAACCATCAAAAATACCGGCCAGGAAGGTAAAATACCGGCCAGGTGGCAACCCTAGTTTTAGGGTAAGGTTTTATGTGTTATAATGGTTTTGCTAATCAAAATCAAGTCACCGTTTCCCCAAGACACTCATTTTAAATAGTTACAATTGTTACTTTTCCTATCGTATACAGTGCACCTGCCTGCATTTTTCTGGATGTTCAGTGCAGTAGATTAAAGGGAAACTCTGGACATTTCACTAACAATCCAGGACTGCGGATTGAGTTGTCAAAATTGTGACTGTTCTGTAAAACGGCAATGTTGGGATGTTATGATATAGTAGACTAGGTTGGAAAAAGAATACAAGTAAAACCTGCCTAGCTGCTAGTTGATCTAGAGGGGGACAAAAAACAAAACCTCTCAAATTTGCCTCTGCCAACCAGTACAGAACTTCATAGCTTGTACTATTTAAAAAAAAAAAACCTTTCTACATTTTAACTTTTCTTCTAATGTAATGGATGCCATTGAGTCCTATTTATATATGTTTCTACATAAAGATCACATTCCTGCTAATCCAGTGTAAACAATCCAGACTTGGCCATGTCTATTCCCTTAGTCAATCAGCTTAGTCAATCTTCATTGGACTTTCTCTATTTTATTAATATCCTTTTAAACCACTAGAGACCAAAACTGCACTTATGTTCCAGATGGGCCTTACAAATTTTTTGTAAAGGAGAAGAATGTCTCTGTCTTCCAATACATTTATATCAATTTAATATTATAAGGCAATAACGTAATTCCAAATCCTTCTCCATTAGGGATGGGATTGCTAGCCAGTAAAATACCTGCAAGGGCCGGTATTACAAATTTACCGGCAATGTAGCTGCCAGTAATTTGTAATATCCTTACAAAAAGCCCTCGGCCCTTCACTTTAAACCTATTTGTTCCCCGACGCTGTGGTGGCTCCGCCCCCTTAAGCGTAATGGCCCTCCCCTTTTGCACATCATTTTCCATGACTCCACCCCCTTTATGTAGCTCCCGCCCCTTTTATGTCGCTCCCCGACCCTTTTCTTCTGCCTCCCAGCACTAGCCGGTATCTTTTTTTTTTTTTTTTTTTTAAGGTGGCAACCCTAATTGGGGATAGGCCTAACAGTCCCATTAAGGGTATGTGCCATGTAACAAATTACATCACTAAGCATCAGTTATAATTGATGACATACAGTAGCATTGTTTATTAGGATATCTTTTGTATAGAAATGCACTCATATTTGTTTATCTGTTTTATTACAAGAATAGGAAATCTCTGATTCCCGAGATACTGTTGGACTAAACACCCAAAGATATGCAATCCCTGTTTTATTATGTCCTAATTAATTACATATTTATTTTACAATTGGGTTACAGAAGAAGATAGTGATGATATTTAGTGATATATTTATAAGATCCAGCTAGGATTTAAAAGAAAAAATATAATTGCAAACATTGAAATTTAATAGAAAATCATATATATAGAAACTCTATCTCAATATAGCTTGGGCATTCACAGGCAGGTTTTTTCCATCAATTGTGTAGAATTTTCCTGTGCCTAAGCAGAGAACATTGTTGTAAATTTGTGGTTAAAGAAATGCAGAGTGCGAATTTGCTTCTAGCGGCATTATTCTCCTCTATACTCCCTGATAAGCCATTAGCTGAAAATTAATCCTGATTCATTTCATAGCATCTTGTTTCCACAGCAACACAGGCCTGAAAAATGAGTGAGAAGATAAAATAAAGGGAGACGTTTTATCCTCGATGGTGCATTATGATGTTTATAAAAAATGGATTAAAAATGACCTTCTTATGCCTTGTTTTATTGTGCAAAAAGCAAAAAAGAACAGAGAGGAAAATAATGGCACACAGACAGGCAAATTGAGGGGAAAGAGCTTTCCATTTTATTGTGGTGGTGAATGTGCCCAACATATGTAAACGAATAGCCAAATAAACAGGCTTTTTATAAAACTGGCATAGCTAAATGTAATATGATTATCATTTTATATATAAATTATACTGTGCCCCTCATGAAATGTTTTGAGATTAAAAAATTATTGTTTCTGGCACTGAAGTTAAAAAAACTTTTTTGGGGGGTGATGCTCAGTATAAGCATACAGACAAAAAAAAAGGTCATCTGCACTCACCCATCACTAATATATATATATAGATAGATAGATAGATAGATAGATAGATAGATAGATAGATAGATAGATAGATATCGCATTGCACCCCCATCGAATGGTTTAAAATGTAGTGGTTAGCACAACTATTTCTTTCTGTCCAGGGTCAGACTGGAGCATTTGAGGCCCATCTCGGGGGCACCCTTGCACATGCGTAAAAGCCGACATGGCAGGCACATTTACAAATGCCGGGCCTCCTTGCACATCCATGAACGTCAGCACACAAGCGGGAAATCTTGCTTGCATGAGCAAAATCCTGCGCACCGTGCCAAACATATTTTTCCTTTAGTTCTAGCCAACTGGGGAGTGGGTCTGGCCCATCGGGTTTTTTCCAGGTGTCCTGCTGTCTATCTGTTTATCTTTCTATCCTTGGGATCATTAATTAATTTGGGCCTTGCACAAAATGTGTCTTAATGTATTAATAAACTTGATCTGCAAGTGTCTGGCTCTACTTCCTTCACATATTTTTATCCTTGAGATATATGGGTCACGTTCCATATAAGATAAAGGACAGACCAGAGAACCTCACATGTGAGTCCTATCAAGAAACAAGATCATTAGCACATTTCTTTGTGTACTGTCAAAAGGCAATTTGTGTGAAAATGATTGGGGAAATGTGCTCTCTATCAAAGCAATGCCATGGCAATTCTAGATGACT
>CM044437.1:110586485-110602770 GCA_024363595.1 Xenopus borealis
GCTTTCTCTGAAGTGAGCAAAACAATTATTGAGCATACTATCCAGTAGAATGCACTTAATCCAGGATTAATCCAGGATTATGCACTCTGCTTCATGTAATTTATTCTGTTGAAAGCGCTAAAAAGAAATTACAAAGAGTATGTTTCATAATACTATATTGAGTAGGTCTGTACAAGTAGAAATCTAACAAACGTTGTTGACTGGCCTTTTATGTGGTAAAACCTTTGTTCCTACATTTCACAATGTCAGGTATTATCAGGGGTAGGGCAGAGGGAGCAGCATTTGAATAGTTCATAAATCATTTACTGATATTGATTTACAAATATGCTAAACGACAGATAGGAAAAGTAAAAAAATTTCCAATTTCTAGTATAAATTTAAAAATTATGTAACCTTGTTTTTAAAGACCAGCTGTTTTTATTCTACAAACTAGGATAGGAGTATGACAAACTAACTTATATGAAATACTACACTGCAATGATCACAAGCATAGGATGCTTACCAAAAATGTATTCAACTTTAGGTGCTGTTTGAATCAGTGTTTGCATAATGCTGCGGCCCCCTTAAAGCCACTGGACACAGCACAGTATACAAATATACTAACATTGACTCTAAAAGATACTAAAATTCTATAAAATTCAATAGGGATTTGTCGGAAGTGTTAGTCACCTTTCCCTCTGCAGAAAAAGGGGAGCAAACGAGGGTGGTGCCTTCTAAATACACTTGTCTGTCTCAGTTGACCTGCTCTGTAGGGAATATTCATAATTTCCAGAGTAGGGTGGCTTGGGGTGTGGTGCAAGCAAGCACTTAAATGCTTGCATACAAAATTTTCTATGAATTCCACAATTAGTTGCGGAAGGTCTACACGAGGGGATTCGGGGAGATTAGTCGCCCCAGCGACAAACCGCCTCTTCTTTGGGGTGACTAATTTCCCCAAACTGCTTCCCCCTGTCTTGCGCCAGTTAAAATGAGAATCACACGCAGCACTTAGTTTTCTGAAATCGCCCGAAGTTGGAAACTTTGGGTGATTTCGGAAAATGCGTGTGAATTGCCACAGGCGATTCTCATTTTAACCGGCGCTAGACAGGGGGGGATAGGTTCGGGGAGATTTGTCGCGGGGGCAACTACTCTCCCCGAATCTCCTCGTGTAGACCTTCCCTTATATGTGGGCATTTTGGGTTAAAAACTCAGATCCAGCGCTGTTTTGAGGTTTTGCTCATATTTTTCCTCTAAAGATTCTCAGCATCTTTTTGTATGAACTATTTTATTCCACTACACCATGCAAGTGTGCAAATGAGAGACAATGTAAGAACAAATTGACAGGCTTTAGAATTTTATATGTAGTTGAAAATGTTTTGTGCTAAACAAAGTTAGATTTACAGGGCCTGCAGAGAAGTCTTTTATTATGTTAACTTCCAGCCATACTCATTTTCATTTCAACTTTGTGTTCTGTTTCCTGGTTGGAGCCATTTTCTGACTCAAAAGGCTACAACATGGGGACAGTATTAGCTACTGATCTCACTGTGTTATATATCCTGGAGGAAATTTACTAATGTCCCATATACAAATACCAGAGCACAATCAGGCACAAAATGTTGCCCCTAAGGCAGGAGGCATACAGAGCAAATGATCTGCTTTCTTCAGCCTGCACTTTGCATGCGTGTGTAAGAAAGTGGATCTGCTCCTTTGTAGGGTGTCATTAATAGGCACTGTGTCAGCCTGTGTGGTGCTTTTTTTTTACTCAAAAATGCATACTTTCTTATTTCTGCTCCAATATCTGCTTATAGGCAGGACTGGACTTGTGGAAAGGCCACAAAGGCCCAGGCCTACAGCCATGAGATACTTTAGTTTAGTTTTTAAAATTTCCTATGCAACAATCACCAGTACTCCGGACCCGGTGCTGAAAAATTGTGCGTGTACACAAATGAAGGGGAGGTGGCAACGAACAGCAGAGGGCCTAAGGGCACCTGCTATGTAAAGATGGCCCTGCTTACAGGATCAGACTGGGGGCCCAGACCCGGGCTGGCTGCCGCAGAGCCACCCTCTGCCTCCACCCCCTCTGTGATGCCCTGTGCCCCCTGTATGCGAGGGTGCTTTTGCCATGATTGGCCAAAAGAAGGGAGGTTGTGGTGGGAAACAGAAGAACAGGGTACAGATCTGGGCCAGTGGGGCACACAAGAGCCTGTGGCTCACCAGGTCTTTTCCTGGTGTCCTGCTGGCCCAGTCCAATCATGTCTGCTTAGTGTAGCTCCACAAAGGTCGATACTGTGCCTGTCAATGGGGCCACACTATGGAGCAAATGGCAGTAGATCCACTTTCTTTCACCTGTGTCTAAAACACAAGGCTAAGGAAAGCTTTTCTGAAATCTGCACCCCATGCTAGGTTACATATGTGGCATGGGCTTCATAGCATCTTGTACCTGCTGACGGTCCCTAACTTGCACTACATGAGGTTAATACAGTTGTACCTATAACTCTCACATAAATTAATTTGTGCATTTTTATTGTCACAGGTGCAGACATCAAAAGACCCAGCCAATCAGGATGTTTTCTTATTGAAGCAAATGAGCGGTGGTCTCCCTGGCCTTACTAAGCCACAGATGTTTTGGACATGAAAGAACGTGGGTTTGAAACACACTCAGGATATGCCTCAATATTATGTATTACTGCCTTAATTTTGGTTCATCCTACACAGGGAATTATTGGATGAAAATATAAATAATTATCATTCCATTGAAGAACTCTATCTTTGAATTGATAGCCATGGAGTTTAAAATATGTCTGGCTTTTCATGCTTTGCAAGGCTCATCTGAGGAAAGACACTGCAGGAAACCGTGTGGGTAGAATATGAGGCTTCAGCAAGCTTTCAGTCAGTTATGAATCTATGATGCTATGGCAGTAGAGGAGCATTTCTAGTCAATTATGACATTTCCTAGTGGACAATTCTGTTGTGATATAAATGGTGGTCTAGACAAAAACAAAAGCATTGAAGGCTCTTTTTGTGGTCCATTTTATGGTCAACCATGTTATTACCACCCTTTTGGGCCCTTAGGTGCCATATCCAATCCCTGTCAAAATGCTGCTATTGCATGTATTTACTATTTCATATCCTCTGTGTCGGTGCCATAGCATAGCATTCGTTATATGCCTAACTCCTTCCCTGAGCATTAACACCCAGTATGCACCTGTACTCAAGGAATACAAATGAATTACAAGTATGATCCTGTTCCACTGTAATTAAATTACACAAATAATTATTTGAGAAATGCAAAGCACTTGCTCATGTCTCTGCAATCATCCATCATACTCAATATTCTGTTGACAAGAGATGGTCAGCATCAAGACTGCAGTCAGAACGTGACTGAGAAAAACCAGAAGCCACAAAGATGGAAATCTCATGGTTGCAAACCAGCTGAATACATGGATAACATATGCAGGATGGTATTACATCTATGTATGAACTAGCTGAACTCTTTCTAGATTGACATCCACTCTTTTAACTTCCACTTAAGTCTACTCAAATTTAGTCCAATGTATTGGGCATTTTTCCTAAAATGTGAATTTTCTCCTTGTCTAACTTCACCAAAGTTCATCTCAGCTCCTCAGGTGTTGTTTCCGCAACACAAGTCATATTTAGTAAGAGTCATAAGTAAATGGTCTGTATCTCGAAATTGGATACTATTCACTGGCGTCATTTCACCTGGAGAAGAGATGTGACTTTATGCCAATGTAAAGAAAAATTTCAACGATGCAAAGTTAATTCTAGAAAACTTGTTGTACTCTCCTTTTAACATATGTGGTGGTTTTTTTTTCTTTTTTGGTGAAACTACTCCAATTTTTCACCTTCTCCTCTAGTAAATATGCATCTCCAGAGGTGCAGAAGTTATGGTGCAAAGCTGGTGTCTTTGCCTATTCTTGTATATCATAATATATGAATATTTGTATTATTTCTTTGCTAATCACTCGCTTTGTTCCCTGTATACCAGTTTAAATGTTTGCCATACAATATTTCCCTATATTATTAAGGTTACTGTTCTTCCACCTAGGCATGGCACCACAGTAAGCAATAATACAGTCATTCCTGCAATCTTTTTGAATCAGGGTGATATTTTTTAGCAATACTAAAAAAAAAATGGATAGGTATTGAAAAATGTGGAAGCGAGAACAGTGCTGCCAACTTACCTCCTGTCTGCTTGTTCCACCCATAAGATAAACTTATGGATTAGTACTATTTGACAATTGCTTGCATGGACATCAACATGCAAAAATATCATTGGGGTCCATGTATGGCTCCTCCAATTGTTCTTTGTAATTCTCAGATTCTTTTGTTTTGGAATATCTTTATCTGATTATTTATGGTCTATTCTGACTCAGAGACAGGTCTGTGTGTCCTTCAGATTTTCTATAAAAATCATTGCATTCTCATTTTCTGTCCAATCAACAACCAATGATCATGTGCAGCATGTGTTTTGCCTCTTTTTTTAATAAACAAAAAACACATTTTTGATAAATTTCATGAGGTAGTTGAATGTCTATTTTACATTTCTTTCTTGGACTTTCTTTAGGACTAAAGAAGGAGGAAAAACGTTATAAATTCTGTCACAGTAAATACCGCTATTGAATGAGCACTCTCAAATTATGCACGAAACATGGCAGCTCAGAGAACTTGATAGAAAGACCTCATTGTCTGTTCATGTGCAACCCATAATTGTATTTAATTAAAAGGGAACACATGTTCTTTATTAGACCTACTGTATTCATGTTTAGCTTATGCAGTGACTGCATGCTGTACTATTTGTACTGTAAGATTTGGAAGGTTTTGGTAACTCAGAGGTCCTCATACATCCATAGGATTAGACCTACCAAGGTTTTGATTTAGTAATATAGATGGAGAATTAGAGCATAGTATCACACTTGTACTCACCTTGTGATTGCAGAAGTCCATACCAAGAACTCTAGATCTGACTGGACAATGGGATTTGCTTTATAGAAGAATTAATTTGGTCAGTAATGTATTTTATATGCTGAACTTTCTGATTGCTCAGCATTGACAATTGGTAGCAATGAGACCTGGTGGGGTAAAACACATAATTGGGCTGTGAATTTAAATGGCTACACATTTTAGGAGGGACAGATGGCTTGAAGAGGTTGGAGGAGCTTGTCTTTATGCAAAGCCAAAATTAAAGCCCTGCACTAAAGAAATGACCAGGGATAGCACTGCAGGGGTATGGAAATCCTTAGGGATGAGATTTCCACTGGGCTAAAGGTTATAAAGAAAACTGGTATATGCTACACACCACCAAGTAAAAGTGAGGAGAATGAAGCCCAGCTACTATTGCAATTGGAAGAGGCTTCACAATTAGCCCAAGTTGTTACTCTGGGTTACTTCCAGGGCCAGGCCACACCAGCCAGGCGCCCTAGGAGACATGGCCGGCTTCAGCACGCATGCTCAAAGTGACCCTGGCGTCACCTCGTGCATACGCGCAGCGTCACTTCACGCAGGATGATGCTGCCCCGCATGTGCAGAAGTGCCAATAGGCGTGTGCATAGGCACAAGAAGACAACAGAGAGTTAGGGGCCCGGACGTAGGGTAGGCTACAAAGCAGGTACGTGCCTACTCTGCCTACCCCTTGGCCTGGCCCTGGTTACTTCAGCTATCTAGACATTGACTAGGGTATTGGGATTGCCAAGTCAGAAAAGGCTACCAGGTTTGTAAATATGCTAAATAAAAACTTTTCATTTCAGGTAGTTCAGGAATCTGTCCAAAACTGTAAAGATTCCCAAGATCCATTTGTGTTCACAGTCCCTTTCCGGCTCGCACTTGCACTTTCTGGCTCGCACTTGCATCCCCTCAAGCTCGAATCACAAAAGCACAGCTTTTTTGTGCTCAGCTAATATTTAAATAGATCCACTGCTTTGTGTTAAACACTTGCCATTTTCACCACCATCATAAGCAGTATCTCAGAAAAACTATTTTACTTTCCTTATGGACTTTCTACCAGGAAGGACACTCTTTTGGATATGCTAGATACTAATAATAGCAAAATGTTAAAGAATTTTTTGGTGTATGTTCTATCTTAATAGTAAGAACTGTGCACAGGTCCACTTACTCATGCAATACATACAAATAAAAACATGCACAGTCTACTACTTAAGACATTTTTGAGCATTTTAACCATAACAAAAATTAATGTTAACACATCCAACAAACACCACAGTGCAGTGTCAACACCCGGTCTGCCTACCTTGTGTCAGCCACACACTCTTGACGCGTTTTGCGCGCTTCATCAGAGGAGGTGTGGCTAGTGTTGGTCATGTCCATTAAATATCCATCGGCTTATTCTATACAGGTTACTGGACTTTCCAAGAATTTAAATACCTAAAGATCATTTTATACAGGTTACAGGGCTATTCATCAAGGCATCATAATTTAACCCTCATAGTTTAATCAATGGCAATTTTGTATACCTTTAAACTTGAAACCTGAATACATAAATCCGCTACAGAAATTCTCTCTGGCAAAAAATTTAAATTGCCCATCCTTGGGGTAAAAGACATGACCAAAATAAAACAATAATAAAAAAAATCCAGTTGTGCACATAATAAAGTGCCATAAATTACATAAATAAATTCATTATCAAAGTGCAATCAGAGCCATTAATATAAATTCATAAATCGAAATTTGCTCTCAGAATTAATTAAATATCTTAAAGGGATACTGTCCAGTAGAATTCTGCACTGAAATCCATTTCTCAAAAGAGCAAACAGATTTTTTTATATTCAGTTTTGAAATCTGACATAGGGCTAGACATTTTGTCAATTTCCCAGCTGCCCCTGGTCATGTCACTTGTGCCAGCACTTTAGGAAGTAACTGCTTTCTGGCAGGCTGTTGTTTTTCCTTCTCAATGTAACTGAATAGTACGCAGTGGGACATGGGTTTTACTATTGAGTGCTGTTCTTAGATCTACCAGGCAGCTGTTATCTTGTTTTAGGGAGCTGTTATCTGGTTACCTTCCCATTGTTCTGTTAGGCTGCTGGGGGGGAAAAGGGAGGGGGTGATATCACTCCAACTTGCAGTACAGCAGTAAAGAGTGATTGAAGTTTATCAGAGCACAAGTCACATGACTTGGGGCAGCTGGGAAATTGACATAATGGCTAGCCCCATGTCAGATTTCAAAATTGAATATAAAAATCTGTTTGCTCTTTTGAGAAATGGATTTTAATGCAGAATTCTGCTGAAGTAGAACTATTAACTGATGCATTTTGAAAAATTTTCCCATGACAGAATGGGGGTTATGTAATTAAAGGCACTAAAAGTTTGCCCAGAGGCAGTAACCCATAGCAACCAATCAGCAGGTAGCGTTTACTAGTCACCTGTTTAAATGCAAAGCATCTCATTGGATGCCATGGGTTACTGCTCCTTGGCAAACTTAGTGCCTTATATTACATATGGGGGAATGCCTTTAAAAACAAATGGTGTAAAATAAAAATTTTAAGTAGGAGACTGTACATGTTTATATATATATATATATATATATATATATATATATATATATAGCAAATTGATCTCTAGCATTTGTGTGAAATTAAGGGGATAGTGATCATAACATGGTCTCCTTTGAGATTATGTGGCAGAAACACTCTATAAGGGAGAAACTAAAACACTAAATTTAGAGATAGACACTTTGCCAGTATAAGGGCATCTCAATATGTTAAAGGCATTCAGTCATGGGCAAATGTTTTTTTTTTACAAATTGCATCAGTTAATAGTGCTCCAAAAGCAGAAACCTATATTAATCAGTTTTTCAATCTTTTTAGATTTAATTTTAAAATGTAACATGGGGCTAGTTGTGTTCTTAGTTCCCCAGGTGCCTTCAGTCATGTCACTTGTGCTCTGATAAACGTCATTCTTTAGTGCTACACTGGAAGTTGGTGTGATATTACCCACCTCTCTCGCCACCCCCACCCCCCAGCCTTTGAACAGCACTCAATAGTAAAATTGTGTAGGAGAAACAATAGTCTGTCTGAAAGCAGTTACAGAGGTGCTGGCTCTTTCTGAAAAGAACATGACCAGGCACAATCACCCCAGATGGCTGCCAAAAAAAATTGCCTTATTAGTGATAAAAACAACACCATAAAAACAGAATCCCAAACTTGCATTTCTGTTTTATGCAAAAGAAAACTGACATTTATATTACAAAATAATACCACAGGGCTAGCTAATAATCCGTTATTGTACAGCATTCCCTTTTGTTGTGCTTAGATCTAACATAAGCCCGAATTAAAGGTAAACTACACTCCTGAGTAGTGGTCAAATGTATTACATAAAATAGTCCATGCGCATGTCCCCCCCATAATTTGTGCATCTTTCAGACAGGGCAGACCGCAAAGGGACCCTATACATACTGTCTAGACTACGTCATATGGTGCATCATGGTGCTCCACCTTCCTAGCTGCTCCATTAGGAACAAATTTGAGTCTACTTTCATGGATAAACAGGCAGACCTTTGGTCTAATGAAGACCTAAGCAACCTATCCAAGATAACAGGTAGTTCAAACTCATGGAAAAGGTTGAGGTAGAGCTTCCAGAAAACATTTGCAGCAAAACTACTATACTATACTATAATGTAGTTTTAAAGGATAAGTAACGGCTCCATTGGATCAGCTTGCACTTTTTATGCATATTTAATATTGATACAATTTAAATAATTTTCTCTTGGGTCGCTCTCTCTTGTAGCATTAGTCACGCAAACAGAAGTTTATTTGAAATTAAAAGAACACGGGTGTCCCAGAAACTTCTCACTGTGCAGCTGACTGAGCCCCGGCGCACATACTATCGCATCAGGTACAGAGGACGGAAACATTTTCACAATCCAATGCATTGCGACAACTGCTGCACCGACCCCAAATTGGCAATAATGGAGAGAGAAGCAACCACATGCACAATACAGTCTCTCTCTCTCTCTGACCTATACAGTAAGGCAGGATACAACTGTATTGCCCACAAGTGCTACAAACGCACAGCAGTTTCCCAGCAGACAGCAATCCAAAGGCAGGAGCGTGGGGAGTACAAAGTTCATAGCACACACAGCACAAGTGTCACAGCAGCAGGGGGACAGAAGGCACTTACCTTGCATGTTGTCCGGCATGTGGCCTGCTCCCCATGTGATCTGGATAGTCCCAGGGCTTCAGGCTTCACTTTAGTGAACGCGCACATACGAGACAGGCAAAGTCCTCTCTGCTGTCTCATATATATGTGCGCATTCGCTAAAGTGAAGCCTGAACCACTGGGACTGGGAGGAGGGGATGCCAAGTTTTGGCAAGTTATTTCATAATAAAGGCTTTGCAATTTTAAAGTTTAATTTGTCTTGGTGTTATTTTTTTTGATGTACACTAACAATTTAAAAAAAAAATGTTTTTGATGTTACTGGTCCTTTAAGGGATACATGTGCTGTTAAAGGAAAACATTAACCTTAAAAATTAATACTTGAGCAACAGATCGTTTATATCAAATTAAGTGTCATATTAAAGAATCTTACCAAACTGGAATATATATTTAAGCAAATATTGCCCTTTTACATCTCTTGCCTTGAACCACCATTTCGTGATGGTCTGTGTGCTGCCTCAGAGATCACCTGACCAGAAATATTTCAACTCTAACTGTAAAGGGAAGAAGTATGGAACCAAAAGACACAACTCTGTCTGTTAATTGGCTCATGTGACCTAACTTTATAGTTTGTTTGGTATGTTTGTGTGCACCGTTGAATCATACGAACCCAGGAGGCTGTCGTTGTTTTTTAAAATGGCAATTTTCTTTTACCAAATGGCACATACTACTAAAAAAGTGTATTATTTGACACAGCCCCAATTCAAGGAAATGTTCTGTGTACTTAAAGTCATATACGATGTGACCACTTAAGGTACTCACCCCTCGGCCTGACTCCCCCCCCCCTTTTTACTTATTAGTTTAACAAAAAACAAGTTAAAAATGCTTGATTGTGACCTGGATATCCCGACACAAGTCGGTAACACTAATATGTTAATTAGTTATGACTCCGATAGACCACTGTATAACAGAACTGTTTGTCAATGTTTATTATGATTGTATCAAGCGGTTAAAAAATAAAATCTTTTAAAAAAAAAGTGTATTATTATGAAAATGGTTTATTTACATGAAGCAGTGTTTTACATACGAGTTGTTTTATGCAATATCTTTTTATAGAGACCTACATTGTTCGTGGGGTATAGTTTTCCTTTAATTTGTTATAACAGTGCCACCTGCTGGTCAGTTTTTGGCAAAGCAAAACGGGTCAAATTAGCCCATCACTAGTTATTTATAATTTGCACTGTGCACATGCTTCACCCTGCACTGAGCAGAGGAAAATCAGACCAAATCTGCCACCTGGAACATGAGGATCAGGAGGAACATCTTAAGCTGCACAGTTATGTAGGACATGCTTGACAAAGGGGTGTGACCCCGAAACGTTGCACTATTCCGCAATAAACGTGCAAGGATCTCCTTGCTTGCTGAAATCCTGTGTGCCTTGGATCCTTCTATGTCCATGGCACTAGGGTTGCCACCCGGCCGGTATTTTACCGGCTTAGCCGGTAAAACACCAGCCAAGGCCGGGGCCGGTATTACAAATTTACCGGCAATGTAGCTGCCGGTAAATTTGTAATACCCCTTAAAAATGGCCCTTGCCTTGCCTAAAATCCAGTGGAAAACTTACCTTTCTAGCGTCTTCAGCCGATCGCTCGTGTGGCTCCGCCCCTTTGATGTCACGTCCCGCCCCTTTCTACATCACGTCCCGCCCCCTTTTGGTCCCGCCCCCACCGGCCAGTAAAAATTTTTCCAAAAGGTGGCAACCCTACATGGCACAGAAGCATAAAAAATTATACAAAAAAATCAATAAACACTGAAGTTGGAAACATCAGAAGCCAGAGTTGTCAAACCACTCACTAAGAACTAATTAGAGGCAGAATGGATGTGGTTACAGATCTTCCTGTGAGACCTGAAACCCACTGTCAGAAAGAAAGTTGTACTGTTAAACAATGATCATTTGGATGATATGTTAATACCTTTTTATACATTTCTTCATACATCTCTGAGCAAAAACAAAAGCTTTGTATTATTTTCTGACTCCGCATACCACAGGGTCATAAGACCCTTACATTGTGAAAATTGTACCTGGGAGTTGTACCTGCTAGGGAAAGTTTTATATATGGTTCTGTTTGGCTGGCCTGGCCATGTATATGCTATATATTATAACATAATAGGAGGGTTGAAGAAGGTTAGGGTCAGACAGCAATGACAACTTAAAGGAACAGTTCAGTGTAAAATAAAAAATGTGATAGATAGGCTGTGAAAAATAGAAAATGTTTCCAATATAGTTAGCCAAAAATGTAATGTATAGTGATGGGCAAATCTGGGGCGTTTTGCTTCGCTGACATTTTGCAAATTTCTAGTAGAAATTTGCGAAACGGCGAAAAATCTACTAAACTCCGCCGCATCTCATTTTGGACATGGGCATCTGTTTTTGGATGTGGGCATCCGTTTTTTCGACGCCAGCAATGGGATTCAGGGTAAAAAAAACTGGAGCCTGCATCCAAAAACGGACGCCCGTGTCCAAAACGAGAACCCTGTGAATTTTTGCCCAGGTGAAATGTTTCTCCCGTTTCACAAATTTATTTGCCTGCAATAAATCGCAGGAATTCGCTGTGTATTCACCCATCACTAGTAATGTATAAAGGCTGGGTGACTGGATGTCTAACATAGAGATGAACACTTCCTGCTTTTCAGCTCTCTAACTCTGAGTTAGTCAGTGACTTTAAGGGGGGGGCCACATGGGACATAACTGTTCAGTGAATTTGCAATTGATCCTCAGCATTCAGCTCAGATTCAACAGCAACAGTTATGACCCATGTGACCCCCTATCAAGTCACTGATTGGTTATTGCTTGGTAACAGTCAGTGGAAACCAAGAGAGCTGAAAAGCAAGAAGTAGTGTGTCACTCCAGCCTTTATACATTACATTTTTGCCTAATTAACTATTTTAGAAACATTTTTTGTTTTGCACAGCCTATTTACCCAGTTTTTATTTTTACATTGAACTGTTCCTTTAAATGGATTATTCACATTTAATTTAACTTTAAGTATGATGTACAAAATGATATTCTGAGACAATTTGCAGTTGGTTTTAATTTTTTTATTATTGTTGGTTATTGAGTTGTTCTGCTTTTTGTTAAACAATCTGGTTGCCACTGTCCAAATTACCCTAGCAACCATGCACTGATTTGAGTCAGGGTGGTGGCAACTAATCTCCCCAAAAACGCCACATCTGCCAGCAGCCTGGAAATAGCAAATGGCCTGAATAGGAGATGAGCAATAAAAATAGCACTAACAAGCTGGAACGAGACAGAAGAAGGCCAATAATTCGAAAACTATAAAAACAAATAGTGAAGACCAACTGAAAAGTTGCTTAGAATTAACCATTCTATGACATATTAAAAGTTAACGTTAAGGTGAACCACCCCTTTAAGGCTCACCCTACAATTTTTGAGCTTTTAACAACATAAACACTGTCTGTATCTGCACCTTGGGGAAAAACAAGGTAGGTCTCTATAAAAAATATTTCATAAAACTTACTTTCCAAAAAAAAAAAAAAAAAAAAAAGATTGGAAAGTTTGTGACTTTCGGGAGCATGTGCAGTTGAAGGAATCTGCCGGTACGGTGCTACTATGCATGTGCCCGAAGTCACGAAGTTCCTGGTTTCTTTTTTTTTTTAAACTTCATGACTTTCGGCGGTCAATCTAGGAGAAGCGCAATCAAGACAAGATGGCGCCTGTGAAGGAACCTGGAAGGAGGCGTAAGTAACAAGTTAGGGGCAGTTTCCCGGGGGGGGGGGGACTACACAGGGGATGGTTTTTTTCAGATACAGGTTGAATTCTCCTTTAAGTAAATCCCTGGCATCAACGATGTTGCTCATAGCAACCAGTCAACTATTTGCCTTTGTTTTGGAACTGTTGAAATCTAATTGTGTATTGGTTGCTGGGCAACATCACTGCTTCACTCCACAACAAATTTGCCCCTAAAAATACCACATCACCATTTTTTTGGCTGTGCGCAGTAGAGTGAAAAGTTGAACTTTTGAATGAAAAAAGGTTGTTTTAATTTCTACTGTACATGTGCAACTGGCCCAGGGCCATGAATAAATCTATAAGAAGATGCTAACATGGGACTCTTACAGTAAAACCCTCATCCAGTGTGCTATTCAATTAACAGGAATACCGGCCTGATGCCAGAGATGCTTTGGATGGGTATTTGTTCTCATGTAGGAAATTAACCTTTATCAAGCTTTGATGATACATCAATATGTTAAATTATGGAAAGTTACCATAAATCCCAAATAATATTGAATGTCTGGGAATCATTTTGGATTCCCCCGTTTGATTCCTAAAGGAGAAGGAAAGGTTAAAACTAAGTAAGAAAGGTCCAACTAAATATACCAGTAAAGCCTCAAACTAGTGCTTCGCTGAATCCTCTGTCAAAAGAAACACTGCATTACTTTCCTTCTATTGTGTACACACGGACTTCTGTATCAGACTTCCTGCCTTCAGCTTAAACCTCCTTCCCCCAGGCGTGAGCCTGCTTAGTTTGATCCCCTCCCTTCTCTGCTGTAATCTGAGCCCAGAGCTATAAGTGAAAGACTCAGGCAGGAAGTGATGTCACACAAGCTAATACTGCAGCTGCTATCCTAAACAAACAGAGAGCTTCTAGAGCTTTTTACTCAGGTATGGTAAAGCATTCTACAAAATAAATATAACATTCTAGCTTGCACCGTTGCAGCTAATCTATTGGCAATAAAATGCCTCCATAGCTTTCCTTCTCCTGTAAAACGTCTGCCACTATAAGGTTTATTTATCGGTACATTCAATACACACCCCAATGACGGTGTCCTTTATTTTTATTTTAAACGCTTATTGATAACTAGATAATCCATTGTATCCGTAACCCCATTACACCTCATGGAGATTATTTCTCTATTAAACTCTTGTTCGGTATGTCAGTATCTATGACTGACTTTTTTCTTGTTAGTAAAAGGCATCTTGGTTTTATTATATAAATAAGCTTTCTAAGAACAGATAAGATCATTAGTTCTTAGAATCAACCTCTCCCCCCTGCAGTTTCACAAGTGGTTAGAGCCGTGTCCTACATTCTTTAGTTGACACATACGGCACAAGCACAGTTTACTTGGTGCGACTTCCCCAGTGTTTAAATGAGCAACAATCAATTTGTAGCCAGCTATATATAAAAAAAAAATACTTAAAGGACAAGTCAAACTCAAAATAAAAATGTGCCTCGTAAAATAAAACATAATTCTAAGCAACTTTCCAATGTACATTTACACTTTTCAGTGCTTTTAAAGTTATGTGTAAAATCAATTGCTATTGAAATCAGCTTTTGCTTCAATGAGAAGTAAACCCCTCCTAAGCTAAACCCCACCCCCCGTAGTCCCCCTCCCTCCGCCTACCTAAGTCCTAATGCCCCTAAGTCGCTACTTACCCCTCCGTGCAGGTTCCCGGGCACCATCTTCTCAAGCGTCGTCTTCTTCCCCCGGCCGGGGGGGAGCAGGGTCTATGGGAGGGTGGGGGTTAGCGCAGGAGGGGTTTACTTCTCCTTTAACTTATAGTTGTTACTTTTTAAACAATGTTGCAAAAGTCTTAGTTCCCCCAGCAAAGACAGATCTGTTTTCAATAGCAATTCATATAAATAACTCAAAATCCATAGACCGTTTGTAATAAATGTATATTACAAAGTTGCTTAGAATTATGTTTTATGTTTTCTTGAAGGGGGGCACATGGGACATAACTGTTCAGTGAGTTTTCAACTGATCCTCAGCATTCAGCTCAGATTCAAAAGCAACAGTTATGATCCACAAAGTGCCCCCCTCAAGTCACTGATTGGTCACTGCCTGCTAACCAATCAGCGGAAACCAAGAGAGCTGAAAAGCAGGAGGTAGTATTCTGGCTATTATGTTAGACATCCAGTTACTCCAGCCTTTATACATTACATTTTTGGGTAACTAACTAAATTGGCGGAAAAAAATATTCGCACTCAGGAACTATCTAGAATAGACCTAGGCCAAGCGCAACGACGCGAGATGCTGTGTGCCGAATAACAAGATGCAAGGTAAAAGGCTCAACTCAGGAAGAAGGCAGCAGGAGTCCCTACATTACCCCCCCCCAGAGGGGGGCAATCTTTTTTTAGCATAGAAGTGGTATATAAGCTGATCAGTGCAAACATAAGATGCAGGGACCCAAGATTTCTCCTCTGGACCATAACCTTTCCAGTTTACCAGATATTACCATCTACCTCTGGAAAGGCAAGAATTCATAAACCTCTGTACCAAATATTTGGGCCGACCTTCAATGGAAATCGGAGGAGGAGAATTCTGTTGATCAGATCTGGCAGGCTTTAACAAAGAAACAACAAAGTTATTAGAAATTTCAAGTCCAGGAGGAAGTGCTAACCGGATAATGTTGGGATTAATAATGTCTGATACAGAAAAAGGACCAAAGAATTTGGGTCCTAGCTTGATAGAAGGAACTTTTAATGGAATTGTCTTGGAAGAAAGCCAGACTCTATCACCATCCTGATACTTGGGTGACAGAGTCTCTCTTTGGATAGATAATGGGGCAAATTATCGCCTGCAAAGACTTCACCAAATTTCACGCCACTGCGTCAGGATTCACTAAAATGCTAAGTTGTGTCTCAGCAGCCGGACACTGGAGAAGTTTCTGTAGCATTAAATTGTCAGCGTAAGCATTTCATAGTGAAGTTTCATTAATATATGATTCTGCCTAGAGAAACTTCATTAGTACACTTACACTTAGTTCAATGAATAGGGTGGGTACATACAGGTCATATATATGTCTATATTTGTGATTAGGGCCGCCATCAGCGGGGCAGACGGGGTACTCCTGTACTTGGCCCAGGTACTTGGGACTGTGCCAAAGCCTTGCCTCTCCTGAAGTCCTGATCCCGAACAGCTGAGGTGCCGAAGTCCAGAAGTGTTGAGAAGTCACGAAGCGGGGAAAAGACCCAAAATTCCAAAACGGTGAAAAAACCTGAAGTCCCGCAGCAGCAGAAAGACCCAAAGTCACGAAAACAGCTGAAATTGAAGTCCTAAAGTGGTGAAAAGACCCAAAGTCAAGGCGAACTTGAAATCCTGAAGCCATAAGTTCAATTCCACTGAACACCAATGCATTATTTTAATACTCTATAAG
>CM044437.1:110614428-110631231 GCA_024363595.1 Xenopus borealis
GCTTAAAACAGCTATGAATGCTTTAATAAAATAGAAATTGAATTTCATCTTTAATTTGAAAAGGACTTTTATTATACAGCTTTTTGTGTCTGGGGGACAGGCCCACTTTAATAGTGCTACTCCAGCAGACTTTGGCAATGAAATCCATTTCTCAAAAGAGCAAACAGATTTTTTTAAGTCAGATTTTTTTATATTTAAGGTTTAAATCTGACATGGGGCTAGACATTTTGTCAATTTCCCAGCTGCCCCTGGTCATGTGACTTGTGCCAGCACTTTAGGAGGGGACTGCTTTCTGGCAGGCTGTTGTTTTCCCTTCTCAATATAACTAAAGGAGTCTCAGTGGGACATGGGTTTTTACTATTGAGTGCTGTTCTTAGATCTACCAGGCAGTTGTTATCAGGGAATTAGGGAGCTGTTATCTTGTTACATTCCCATTATTCTTTTGTTAGGCTGCTGGGTGGGGGAAAGGGAGGGGGTGATATCGCTCCAACTTGCAGTACAGCAGTAAAGAATGATTGAAGTTTATCACAGCACAAGTCACATGACTTGGGGCAGCTGGGAAATTTACAATATGTCTAGCCCCATGTCAGATTCCAAAATTAAATATAAAAAAATCTGTTTGCTCTTATAAGAATTTGATTTCAGCGCAGAAGTCTACTGGAGCAGCACTATTAACTGATGCATTTAAAAAAAAAATTCCCATGACAGTATCCCTTTAAAGGTAAACATACCTTTAATGAATTACATAAAACAAGGCATTAAATACTCTGCTTTATAGTTAAACCAATCTATTGTTTTACCCATATAATCTTCAGGGTGCGTCACAGTGAGTTTTATGTGAGCCTAACTTGCTCTTTAAAAGGGAAACTATGCCAAATACATTCATTTGGTCTCTGTTGTATTATATTATTTGGGTTCCTCAGGCCCAGGTCTATAAAGTATTTAGAAATGTCAAGAGAGGTTGGGGCCTCAAATGGCTTTATGCATGTATATGCGAGTGTATTTGAAAGAACCACTCACATTTACAAGAGCTCACAAGAGGACTTGGACATCACATCCATTGACATTTATTGAAGTTGTCAATTCAGAGAATAATATTTTTTTTATTGGATTCTTTTTAGCGAAAAACACCAACACAGTTTAAACTTTAAATTCGCAACGCTTTTATTAAGAAATTATTTTCTGATTCTCTGCATGCGCTCCTCTTCTGAAACGGCGACGATCCATCATGCGGCGCTGGATGGATCATCGCCCTGTCGCCGTTTCAGAAGAGGAGCGAATGCAGAGAATCGGCAAGTCATTTCTTAATAAAAGCTTTGCGGATTTAAAGTTTAAACTGTGTTGGTGTTTTTCGCTAAAAAGAATCAATTTAAAAAAAAAAAATTACTGTTACTGGTCCTTTAACTTTTTGTATGTTACAGAATGGTCAATTCATTCTAAGCAACTTTTCAATTGGTCACCGTTATTTATTTGTTGTCCTTTTTGAATTATTTACATTCTTCAGACTCTTTCCAGCTTTGAAACAGGGGTCATTGACCCCATCTAAATAACAAATACTCTCTAAGTCTAAAAATGTATTATTAATACTTTTTATTAATCATCTTTCTATTCAGACACTCTCCTATTCATATTCCAGTCTCTTGTTCAAATCAACGAATGGTTGCTGGGATAAATTGGACCCTAGCAACCAGTTTGCTGAACTGCAAATTGAGAGCCGATGTCTGGAATCTTTATTGTACGGAATTAAGCAGCACTGCACTGGGTTACTGTGCACAGAATTCTCTAACCATTATAGAGTCTTTTATTTATTCTATTACTCTAAATCTTTTGACTTTGAGTGGTAGTTCACAATTTTCAGTTGGTCGTTTTTTTTTTTAATTCTTTGTAGTTCCTGAATTATTTACTCTTATCTAAATCTTTCCCTGGTTGCTATGGGGTTCATTTCTACTGCAACACATGAGCAGAAAGAAGTGATAAAAATAAGATTATAATATAAATGAAGCCAGCAAGTGTGTGTTTTTTTTGTTTTTGTTTTCCAGGGTCAGTGACCCTAACAATGAGATAGCAACTGCAGTCTGGAAAAGGCAGTGCAACGTTAATAAATCAAAAACCATACAAAATAAATAATGAAGTCCAACTGAAAAGAACAGGTGCTTCCAACAAACCCCCCTATGGCTTAACAGTTCTTTAAGATACTCCCAATACTGATGATGAATTAAGAAAGGAATAAAATAGTGTAGGTGTGCCATGAGGCTGAATGAGCCCCACAACGCTTACATTCCTATTGCCAATGAGTTATATATATATAAATATATATATATATCAGTTCAGAAGCCAGCTCCCTACATGCAAGCTCATTCGTTACAAAAATATATACTTTTTGGCAACAATATTTTACTGGGCTTTTGCTTTCCAAAGAGGTGTTACGGTGAGGACGGTTTCTGTAGCTATACGGTCCAATGCGGTCTCATGTTGATGCATCAGTGTGACACCAATTAAATAATAAAGGCACTTGGAGATTTGCGGTGTTCCTGCTTTCATTGATTAAATATCAGATCTTAAAGGGGAAATCCTCAATAAATCGCCGCAGGGCCGGCTGAATGCTTAGTGCGGCCAGTCCCTCTCTTCCATGGTGAGCAATTATGCACTGGCGGCATATCTGTTGCAAGCTAAGGATTCGAGTTCTGCGCAGAGGTCGAGTCAGAGTTAACTGGATGCCATTTTGACATCTAAGAGGATTTTGTTGGCATTTCTCCACAGCTAGCTCCAGAAGCTTGACTGGGCAGTCTGAAAAGAGCTCCCTTAGCCAGAAAAGGCCCTTTAAAAAGAGGACCCGAACACTGACTGGACCGGACTCCATTTTGATGCTGACGCTAAAAAGATGGTTTCCCTGTGAGCTGTCACGAACTAGAAATGTACCAATTTGCTCTTTTTCTAACATAGCATGAGCTTCTTTTGTAGGTAAGGGTCCCCAATAGAAACCACTGGCCTGCAAAGTGACCACAGATCGCTCTACGAGTTGGCGCTCACTTCCCCTGAAAAGGCGATATCGTGATGGGGGTGCAAGTGGAGCGGGCACAGGATAGATAATCTGGGCTGACTCTTGCTGGGGGCATGCCCCACCTCCAACCATTTCAAATGCTCCATATGGCAAAGGACATCTTCGATCTCCAGAACATATACCTCTCTAGCCTGCAAGAAAACACACAAGGGGGTTAATCTTATGCTTTGTTTTATGGGAACATACAGCTGGCACTTAAATAGTTAACACACACAAACATATATCCATATTATATATATCTACACTCATTGGTGCAAAGGCAAGCGCAACTAACAGAATAGACTGGCCTGTGCAACTTCCACTCCTTCTTTCGCTTGGAACGCAAATAAGGGCACCTGTGCCCAAGAGCCTTAACTCATAGCATTCAACAGTCACTAGGATTTTGGAAACTTTTGATTGGTTGCTGTGGGTTACAAGACCTGCAAACTCAATTACTGCACTGTCCTTGGAGTATGTTAAAGGATAAGTGCAATATAATAATGATGCAGTTTTTTTTTTTTCATGGTCCGTGTTGAATGCTTAAGTGCCTGGAAGCCCCATTTTTCTGCTACAGTCTGATTTCCAATCCCAGTTTGCAGGGTCTGGTGCACCTGGACCACTTTTTCAACTTGGTGAGTGTATCTATAGTGGCCTCCTGTGCCCCCTCTTTTATTTTAGTAATTCTGAGTGTTGCCTTGCCCTCTGACTAAGGGTAATAAACGGGCAGAATATTTTGACATTTTTTTTATTTTCCTTCTTCTTTGAAAAGCACTTACTCAAGAAGGCTATTAGCGACATACAATGGCAAGATTGCGTTCATTTAATTAGTAGTTATATACTAAATTTCATAGATTTTGTGAAACAGTTCATAGTTGCTGCTTTAATGAACTTTACCGGATCCGTTATCCAGCAATCTGTTATCCAGAAAGGTCATCTCCTATATACTCTGTTTTAATGCAATAATTTAAAACTTTAAAATAGATTTCCTTTTCTTTGTAATTACAAAATTGTGCCTTGTACTTGATCCCAATGAAGACATAATGAATCCTTATTGAATGCAAATCAACCCTATTGTGTTTATTCAACGTTGTAATGATTTCTTAAATAGACAAAGTATGGAGATCCAAATATTAGAAAGATCCCTTATCTGGAATACCCCCCAGGTCCTGGAGCATGCTGGATAAAATATCCCATAACTGTATTTGTGAAGGTTCAACTGAATAACCAAATGTCACAATGGCCAGTTTTCCCTAAAGAACAGCTCAGAGTTTGGGAAGTGTTCTGTGATCTGTAACATTCATGCTACCCTTTAATTGCATGTATTTAAATTGTATATTTAAAACTATATATATTACAACTAGGAAACTCTACCCCAAACGGAATAATGATTACTAGAAATATGCAGGCATGACTGCAATATATAGGTAAAAACATGCCATTCCCCCACCACCCCCACTGAAGTATTAAATTAAGAAAAAAGTGCATATACAGGATTTACAGAAAACTGTATTACGAACCCAAATCTGATCCTTCTAATGTCACCTACACAGCTTTTGTCAGCAGAACGTCCGTAATATGTGTTGCCATTTAATATCCAGTGATAAGTGAATGTGGAGCTCTGTGTTACTGGCCTAGTTATAGTATATAGTCTCCTTCACTGGGCTTTACTGCTCTACTTTATTAAATGGCTTTTACCTCCTCACCTCACACTGAGCTAATATTCTAAAACCCTGAAATTAATTTTGCATTTTTCTGAGAAAAACCAGAAACCGGCAAGGACTGCAAGAGGCGTGGGCCTTGGAAACCACATGTAAGTAGCTGCGAGAGAAGAGTGTGGGAGGAAGAAGCCCTAGAACATATTCAATAAAAATCTTCAGTTTACCTGTATTTTGCGAATGAGTGGACTTCTTGTTCTACAACTGAAAGGTGCACTAGATCAAGCTGTTGTAACAGTCAAGAAATCAAATAAATACAGACATACATTTAACTGATGAAAAACCATGTCTGACAGAGTCTTTACATCATACTAAAAAATTATTAAAAATTTACCAAACCGTTGTTTAGTTAAGACTCTTTCAGACATGGTTTTTCATCAGTTAAATGTATGTCTGTATTTATTTGAGAGTGAATTTTTCCAATTGGTCTTCATTTGTTATTTAGCTTTGTATTCAGCAGCTCTCCGGTTTGTTATTTCAGCAGTCAGGTTGCTGTGGTCCAAGCAACCATGCATTAATATGAATAAGAGATTGGAAAATGAATAGGAGAGGACCTAAATGGAAAGAGAAGCAATAAAAAGTAGCAATAACAAGAAATGTGTAGCCTTACAGAGCATTTGTTTTTAGATGGGGTCAGTAACCCCCATTTGAAAGCTGGAAACAGCTAAAAGAAGGCAAACTATTCAAAAAGAAAAAATGAAGGCCAATTGAAAAGTTGCTTAGGATTTGTCATTCTATAACATACTAAGAGTTCCCATTGATTACCAAAGGCTGTGGGGCATTGTTGAGAATTGTACAGTGTCTGTAAGGCAGATATAGTATATGTGATACATATCACATTAGGGCAAATAATCTTCTAAATCAGGGGTGTCCAAACTTTTGGCTTCCCTGGGCCACATTGGAAAAAGAAAAATTGTCTGGGGCCATGAAATACACAAACACTTTTTATTTACAAAAGTAAAGAAAATGCACAGAAACAAACTACAATACCAGTTGGATAACCAGATGGAGAGTTACATTGTCACACCTGGATATTATATAGACTTATCATGACTAACTGGGCAATAGGCAGAATCCTTCCTCCTAGAGTTGCCACCTGGCCACTATTTTATCAGCCTGGCCGGTAAAAAATTATGGTTGATGCCACTGTTATTTATAGGTAAAAAAGATATACAGGAAGGCCGGTATTTCTTTCCAGAAAAGGTGGCAACGCCAGCCCCTCCACCTGTATACTTTGCGACAAGGTGTTTGCTTGGGAACGGCCGCATTCATATACATCCTGGGCCGCAAGTTGGACTCCTCTGTTGTAAATTAAAAAGCAAGACTTCATACCTTGAGATTGTTGTAGCTGTAAACCAGCAATGCGATCAATAACAAATACAAGATGAATATAAATGCACAGACTGGAGGAAAGGAGGCTTCACCATCAGCACTGGAAGGATATCATTAGTGTGAGGGCAGTCAGGTTTTCAAGTTCCTTACCCAACAGTGAAGGAAACAGACCGTGTGCCTTTTTAAGGGTCATATAAAATATAATTTTGTTAAACAACCAGCAGTAATTAATTCAGGAGCAACTCCAATGCCATTTGGGGTCATGAAGGGTTTTTTTTCCTATAAGCTAAACAGCAGTAGGCAAGGTGGGGTTCAGTTTGTTGCCTTCTTCAAGGTAAATTTGTTCAATGCCAAATTTGATGGACTTGCTAGGTATCAAGCAAGCTTACAATAATTTGTATTTGCCTTAGAGAGTCCATATAGTGGTGACCTGAGCATGCTCACACTTGGTACTGATTTAGTAACATATAAAAGATTGGGTGATAAGGGTAGGATTTGCCTCCTTACCACCAGTTATCTTTTTGCACTTGTGCAAAGTTAAAAAAGTAGGTCTCACAGATGGACTCTGCCCCCTATATGATCAGGGATCTTTCTGTAATTTGGACCTCCATACTTTATGTCTACTAAAAGGTAATTTAAGCATAAATTAAACCCAATAAGATTGGACTGTTTTGCCTCCAATAAGGATTCATTATATCTTAGTTGGGATTAAGTACAAGGCACCATTTTAGAATTACAGAGAAAAAGAAAAAGTTTTTTTGTACCGTGTTAGCCCATTGAGGAAGAACTTTTGATATGAAGCATAACAAAAGTGGTGTAAAGGTGATACCTTATTCTTGGCTTACTCAGATGATAATCACAGCAAGCTTTCAGAACATTGCAGTTCCTTCTTCAGAGCTGATTATGTTAATTATTTGATTGAAATGGAGTCTATGGGAGACTGGGCCTTCCCATAATGATGAGCTTTCTGGATAATGGGTTTCAGAATAATGGATCCCGTACTTGTAGAAAAGAAGCAATAAAGATAAGTTATCTGGATTCCAAATTATGAAGAGGTTTATTGTGCGAACTAGTTCCTGTATCCAAAGAAGGAAATAAGCCACCCTGCTGTTTTTCCCTGTGCCTTTATATGAGCATTGCACACTGAATAGAATGATTGTACTACTGGAATTTTAGAACGGACATGGAGCAAGGGCCCTCATGGTGGCAGCACAACTCCTGCATATCCTTCCCCAATAAAGTGCAGTATGTGTATGGTGAGAACTCCGATCCTCCAGCTGAAATCTGAAAGGCAGATTTCAGAATTCCACCAATAGGACCATTTGCCTGCACAGTAGGCACAAGCAAAAGAAAAACTATTGGAGTATCCATCTAAACACTAAATGCCAATTCAGTAGGATGGTGACAGAATGCTTGGAATCATTCCCTACTCATTTCGATGTTAATTTCTGAAATCATGGGAACACTTGCAGGTCAGGCAACAGGGGCCCAAGAACTCCTTGATCGGTATTTACATCTGAGCATTAACCCATGGCAATCAATCAAATGTTTACTTCATTGTTCCACCAGCAGCTGCCTGAAAAATGTTACTCACTGATTGGTTGCTATGGGTTACTGCCCAGGTGGAAATTTGTCAAATGTTTATAAATCTGGCTGAATGTTTCCAAGTGGTTGTCACCCAAACAGCACTATTTAAAGGGATTCTGTCACAGAAAAACGTGTTTTTTTTTTTTTTTTAAAGAAAATGCTTCAGTTGATAGCACTCCTCCTGCAGAATCTTGCATTGGTATCCATATTTGAAAAGAGCAAACAGATTTGTAAAGAAATTTAGAAATTTGATGTGGGGCACGTTTTTAGTTTCCCATGTGCCTTCAGCCATGTGCTCTGATAAACTTCAGTCTCTCTTTACTGCTGCACTGCAAGTTGGGAGTTATATCACAACACCCCCCGCCTATTAACAGAACAGTGGGCAGGTAACAAGATAACAGCCCCCCAACACCACCTGGATTGCTAAATCTACCACCTAGTGGCAGATATGAAAATAGCACTCAAAAGTAAAAAACCCAAGTCCAGCCATGACTCTTCTGGTTACACAAAGTAGGAGAAACAATAGCTTATCTGAAAGCAGTTCCATTGTGAAGAGCTGGATTATTGTATTCAGCACAGGTTGCTATTCGGATGATAGATAAAATTCTGGTAAGTTCTGCTAGTTCTGGCCTACGTGGTGGAGGGCCAATAATGGAAGACAATGTTGACCACTCCACCTTTTAAACCACCAAAATTGTAAACCACACCCATGTTACCATGAGAACTTTTAAGATCATATCTGCATTAACGGAAGTAGCACACCAAAAAACCAAATGGTTGGTGCTCACTGCAGCGATATCCCTCATCACTCGTGAAAATTTTAAGTCAGCCATATGCCTAATCCTCCCCTGTGGATAATACAGAACCCCCCCAACACATGATTAAACACCTTAGGGACCCCTAATAACCATTTCCAAATGCTAACAAACACCCAGAACAAACCCCTACCAGGCTTAAATCCCACAGGTAGCATAGGGCAAACACAGAATGACACACACAAGCAGCACTGGACAAGCAGAGTATGACACACACAAGTAACACTGGGCAAGCAGAGTAGGGATCGTAGGAAAGGCAGAATAGAGCAAGAGACAGGGAAACCCATCAGTATCACTCTAAAATGTACTACATACAGTGCTGGTGCCCCTCCAACAGTTTGTATGAGTGTGAACAATGTGGGCAGTTTCAGTCTGGGTCTCAGGTGTGAACAGTACAGGGCTTTAGGGTTTGAACAATAGAGGTGTTACAAGTGTGAACAATGCAGGGGGATTACAGGTGTGAACAGTATAGGGGATTACTCTGAATTTGAGGTTTAAACAATGCAGGGGCCAGTTACTCTCTGTAGTGATATCATTTAAAGCTACACATGGTAAACAGAAACAGCAGGTTGACTCTCATGGAGGGTCACACAAAGGGGGGTTGCGGGCCACCAGTTGGACAGCCCTGCTCTAAAGGATTGGTAGCCTGTGGCTTTCATGCACATATAATAGCATGGATGCCCACAGTAAATTGCACAGCATATACCAGCAGGACTTGTTTGAACCTTCCCACATCATCTTCTCGTTCCTCAGTAAGGTGGTTTTGACTAAGGATTATATGCACAAGAACATAAGTGTTAAAATGAAACACAGTGTTGGTATGTTTCATTACAAATTCACTATTTGTTTGTGAAGAGATTTTAAAAGATGCACAGGCTGTTAATCACAGCTTAGTCAACCCCCCCTCCCCCCTGTAACCACAGAAAAACAGAGGAAGGAGCAGGGGCATCTTCCCTGAAGCACCCCTAAAAATAGATAACTCTGCCTTTATCTTATCCTAAAAGATACTGGGTCCAGCTGCTGACTTGTCGCCTCTGAAAGAGGATTATAAATTGTCAGTGCATGTTAATCTTTGAATGAGATAAACGGTTGCAATAGCATGTCGGTGCCCAGTGGCACCATGAAGGGCACAAAGGAGGATTTAATATTTAATGTGAGCAATATGCTGCAGGTTTGAATGGAATCAACAGAAATTAAGAACTGGACAATCATTAAGCCCCAGGTCTGGCCAGAGTAACAGATATATTTGCAGATCCAATTTGTTTTCTGGTTGCTCTTCATTGAGGCTTAACAACACAGAGCTGAAAACCTAAGTTGTTGATGGAAACACTGCATCAGACACTTAAAGGTCTCCTTGTAGGACAAGGAAAGTCTAAAATAGAATGAGGCTAAAAATGCTGTATTTAGTATACTAAACATAAACTTACTGCACCACAAGCCTAATCAAACAACTGATTTATGCTTTGGGGCTGTCATCTTGTAACTTTGTTAAACATCTTTGCAAGACCAAGACTGTGCACATGCTCATTGTGATCTGGGCTAAGATTAGGGATTATCATTAATTACCAAAACAGCACAAGTAAAATACCTGCCAGAAGCCGATACAGCAAGACTGATTAATAATCAGAATAAACAGACTGCACTGGGTCCTGTGTTGTTATGTAATCTAATGTGGATTTTATAGTTTTTGTATTGTTTACTATAAACTTTCTCCAACTCTGCAGAACCTGTGGCTGCAGCAAAATAATCCTCCAAATAGAATCCCATGATCTTTGTCCCTGCAGCTGGAGTTGCAAACATTAAAGGGGATGTAAAGGCAATAATAAAAACCAATAAAATTTCTCGTTACCCATCCGTTCGGCAGACCTAGCACTGCTCTTCGCCACCTTCAAATGCTGAACTCCGGCTTTATAACCGCTCGCCCAGTGGTGTAACTACAAGGGGTGCCCCGCGTCGGGAGGGCTGGACTAAGTAACAAGGGAAGGGCAGAAGGTTGGTCTTAGCACAGGGAAGGAAAGGGCAGGCTGAGAGGCACAGGGAGGGAAAGGACGGGCTTAGCACCACAGCGAAAAAAAAAGGTTGGACTAAGCGGCACAGGGAGGCTGAGCGGCACAGGGAGTGAAGGAGATAGCCAAGAGTACAGAGTTAGGCGGAAAGAGAAGGACTAGTTAGTATGGGGTCTAGCAGGGCACAACGTCGAGTGATGCTGAGCCAGACGTGCAAGTCTGGAAGCACTGCTCCCAGAAGCATCACCGTGGGAGATGGAACAAGAAGCACCCTGCATTGGTGACTTTTCAGCAGTTCCCTTGAGTGAGGTCTAAATCATCTCAACATAAATTAATTCATTTTGTAACCTGTTTAGTTTTGGATGGGAAATATATTTCTCCAGCAGAAGGTGTCCCCCTCAAATTGAAGGACTGACAATTCAACATATCTGCCCACTGTCATTTCAGTGAACTACATGCAGTTATATATTTCATTTGTGGCACGTGGTAGGATAAATACAATGCCGTATATTGCCTCCAGAACACATGATAATGCCAGTTACATGTATAGTACCCCAAACACATAAAAGGACAAATGTAGTGTCAGCCCTAGAACACATGACAGTGCACACGCCAGCAGCACTGCAGCGCGCAATTCATAGGGGGGGAGGCTAGTAGTTACGCCACTGCGCGCGCCTGCTCGGCCCGTCCCTTTTGTAATGTCATCGGCAGAGCGGGTCGGCATAGGTCTATAAAAGGAACCCAGAAGTGCGGATGCGGGGTTGGGAAAACTCTGACCGGCACATCACTATTCTGAAAGGCTGGGGCTCCCCCTGCAGTTCACAAGTATGATTATTTTCCTGCACAGAAGTTAGGGACTATCTCCACAGCAGTAAATGATGGGAGAATTTCACTGCATACCGCCAAGTTTCTTATAAAAACAGTATACATTTTTTTAATTAAAGTATATCAGAGAGAGATTTATTTTTCATTAAAAAAAGTAAAAATGGGATCTTGTTTTTTTGCCTTTACATGCCCTTTAATGAACATTTAGTATGGTGTGGTAAGCAGAATTCTAAGACTTTGCAGATGGCCTTTTTTAGGTGCAGAGTAGGAAGACAGAATAGGGAAGCTGATAACTGAAACAAAACAAATAATTTAGACCATTTTAAAGGAACAGTTCAGGGTAAAAATAAAAACTGTGTAAATAGGCTGTGCAAAATAAAACATGTTTCTAATATAGTTAGTTAGACGAAAATGTAATGTATAAAGGCTGGAGTGACTGGATGTCTAACATAGCAGAATACAACACAACTTCCTGCTTTTCAGCTCTCTAAATCTGAGTTAAGCTGGCCATAGACACAAAGATCCGATCGTTCGAATCATCGAAGGATCGGACTTCCGCATCTCCCAAACTGCCACTAACTTTCAGATCAAATAAAGTAGTAAAAGCACAGATCAGGCGACGTTCTGCCCCTGACAGGGATTGTACAAAAGTTGTACGGTTAAAAACCTAGTGAGTCTCCCACTGAAAATCGTACGATCTGCAATAGACACAAAGATATGAACGTCAGCCGACAGAAATTTTCTAACCTGGCCGATCGACCAAACGACCGATCGGCAGGGCACGACAAATGTCGGAACACTCCACACACGATCTGAAGATCGTACGATTCGAGTATTCATATGATCGGATCGGTGCATCTATGGCCAGCTTTAGTCAGTGACTTGAAGGGGGGCCACATGGGACATAACTGTTCAGTGAGTTTGCAATTGATCCTCAGCATTCAGCTCAGATGCAAAAGTTATGACCAATGTGGCCTCCCTCAAGTCACTGATTGGTTACTGCCTGGTAACCAGTCAGTGTAAACAAAAGAGAGCTGAAAAGCAAGAAGTAGTGTTCTGTTCTGTTAGACTTACAGTCACTCCTGCCTTTATACATTATATTTTTGCCTAACTAACTATATTGAATACATTTTTTTTATTTTGCACAGCCTATTTACCCAGTTTTTATTTTTATACAGACAATACCTTTAAACAATGCTTAGAATAGACCCACTTATAACATACTAAAATAATTTCTTTCATCTGCTAAAGCACTTTTAGATTCAAGGCACACTGAGCATTACTAAAGATATAAAAGCAGATGGCAAACAAAATCACAAATTGATGCCTACTGGGGCTGACTGTGATGTATCACTGATATGTAAATAACTCCAAAATGCAATAAATAGCCCAATGTTTGCCCAGATGAACTCTATAATAAGACAAGAGTATCAAAAGCAGGTGCTAAAGATAATTAAAATGCCTTGCAAACTGTTAATCAATACATTATTCTACTACTTTTAAATTGTACTTACTGATCCCTGCAATAAGCCCCCATTAGTGATTTATGGGTATATCCGATACTGGCGACTCCAGTTGTTCATATTGCCAGATCTGCCATCTTGAATTCCAACCCTTACCTTAAAGGACCAGTAACATAAAAAAATGTTTAAACAAAAATTGTTAGTATACCATGAATAAAAAGACAAGTCCTTTTAAACTTTAATAATCACAAAGTCTTTATTAAGAAATAACTTACCAAAACTCCACTTCAGAAAAGGCGACAGGGCGATCCATTGTGCGGCGCTCAATTTCTCCTCCCTGGCCATCTCAAGTAAGAAAGGCAGGATCGTCGCCCTGTCGCCTTTTCTGAAGAGGATCGCAAGCTGAGTTTCGATAAGTTATTTCTTATTAAAGACTTTGCAGTTTTAAAGTTTAATATGTCTTGGTGTTTTTTCCCATGGTATACCAACACATTTTTTAAAAACTTTTTCAGATGTTACGGGTCCTTTAAAGGCTCACATTTTAGTTAACTTTAAGCATTTTATAGAGTGGCCAATTCAAAGCAACTTTTATTATACTCCTTCTTCTAACTCTTTCAAGCTTTCAACTGGGGATAACTGGCTCAATTTAAAACGGGCTTCACATTTATTGTTATTGCTACTTTTTACGACTCATCTTCCATTTGGGTCCTCTCCTATTCATATTCCAGTTTCTTGTTCAGATCAATGCATGGTTGCTAGGGTGACATTGCAAACTGGTGAGCTCCTAAATAAAAAGCTCAAAAACCACAAAAAAATGAAAACCAACAGAATTGGTCTCTGATTATTACAATCTACATCATACTAAAAGTTAAAGGTGAACAACCCCTTTGTTTTCCACTGAGCCACAAGCCCCACCCCACCATGACATCACCTGTGTTTGGGTTAAATAAAAGTAAGGGTTTGGTTCCCTAGAGGTGGGTTAAGGTTGGACACCTTGGGAGAAATTAGGTGCTTTAGGGCTCCAAATTCACAGAGACTGCAGCCCAACATCCAGCTTGAGTGTGGCAAAATCTAAAGTAAAAAAAATATAAGTATATGCAACACAGTAGCTGTACTCAGATGTTATGAAGCTTTTCCTTCACTTGCTCCAACTATAAGGAATAGAGTCACTTGTATTTTTACCAGCAGAAGCAGCCCCCAACAATACCATCACTGTGTCACTGGGATTAGCTGCTAATGAGTTAAAACGAAGGCAGCCAATCTGGCTCATAGCCTACAAAATCTGAAGTTGGCTGAATATTTGGCCAGCCGACAAGTGATTTCACTATGTAGTTTCAACCAGCTGATCCCCATGAGAGAATCACTAGCCTTATGTTTGCCAAAGCTATATTCTTCCTATACTGTTAGATTGTAAGCTCTGTTCTGAATATTACTTACATTATTTAGACTGTAAGCTCTATGGGTCAGGGACCACCTTCCCACTATGTCTCTTGCACATAGCACTTAAGCTTTGTCCTATGATTCTGTATATATTTATTATGAGATTTATTTTTATATATTTATTTGTATATATTATGTGATTTGTCTAACCAGTGAATAAAAGTATTTTTCAAATTGCAAATGTTTTTTTTTTTTTGCCATTTTTTAGCTGCCATCTCTTCTTCCAGGCCTGCCCGCCTGCCTCTTTGCTATATTCCCGCCCACCTACCAATTGAAAACTAGTAGGCAGTGATGGTGGGAGTGACGGTGAGGCACATCTAGCAGGCGTCTGCAGACAAGACGGTCTACTCGTTTTCCATTCGTAGGTGGGCAGGATTATAGCGAAGAGGCAGACAGGCCTGGAAGAAGAGACGGCCAAGGGCCGTGAAGGTTTTGCGCACTGCTGCAGCATGATAAGGAACATGGGGGGCAGGTTTGCACAGCGAGCAGCTAAAAAAACGGCAAAAAAAAAAAATCATTATTTGCAATTTGAAAAATACATCTATTCACTTCCCAAAGCCAAAGGGGATTAAAAATTCTGATCATACATCCCCTTTAACAGCGCTTTACAAATAAAGGTATACATACATTATTTACTTCTTTGTCTAGAACTGGCCATTAAACATAAGGGAGCATTTGTTTTTGAACAGGAAGGAAACAAAAGTCATTAGAGTCCAGGCAAATACATTTCTAAATGTAAACAGAAAAGGGGACAGTAACATGTTTTAATTAACAGGAGTCATTTTAATTCTATATTAATAAAATAACAAATCAGGTATTCAAGCATTAAAGATGTTTACTATTTGCAAGTTCAGAATGGAAGATAAAGTGTAATACTGGAATTTTAAAGGGGGGGAAAAGTCCAACAAACTACTGGAATTGCACAATAAAGCCAGTAATAACTCCAATTCACGGAAATTCAAGTTCAGCTGTAAGGATGGTCTTGGCCTTCATCCAGTTCCTGTAATAACCTTACTTTGCAAGGCCTTTTGGTGGAAGAAAGGCTTTTTTGTGGCACTGCTCAGGCTGTGGCTCTTATTTGCAAGTTAGACAAACTAAAGCTTCTAAATTTTCACTTGAATCAGTCTCATTGGTCTGTATACCTGAAAATTTTTCTTCATTCGCTAGAAAATATTGCAGCCTTTGCGTACACAAACCCTATTCAGTGCTGTTAACTCTAAGCAGCAGGCTAATAAGAACATGCATAGATATTCATTTGACCTCCAAATGCATTACTAAGTACAAATTGTCCCTCAGCGTGCCTTTTAGTATCCAGAAGGCCCCCCTATCTTGGGGGGCAGTAACAGGTCATTTTTTTTCTCTTGCTTTCATGAAAAAAAGGCAGGTGGCATTCTGCTCATAAGGTTAGATTCATAAAAAGGCACAATTGCTTTTTTATCTCCACTATCACTGATGCAAAATGAAACTCCAGCCACAGTCACATGATAAAGAAGCTATGTGCAGACTGACGTAATACATGCACAAAACTAGTCAGGCAGTTTGGTCTAATTCTCCCATACCTACACCACTATCTGGCCATGCATGGCACGAAAGAGGGTGGCACTTGCAGATGGCAAAAGAAGAGAAGCCACATTTATTTCTTTTTACCTCTTACAAATGCTCTTTTGGGTCATCGACCCAAATTAACTGGAACACGATCTGGTCAAACCTATTGACTGTCTCGCTGAGCCTTTGCTCTCACATATGCTGTGCTGGACTAGAGGGAAGCAGCTCCTGACACTGGTTATATGGAGCTACATTGTAATTGTACACGGTTATTTTGAAAACAATTATCCAGAAAGCTTTGACTTGGTCCAAACTAAGATATAATGACTACTATTGGAAACCTATTGGCTTTATTTCATTTTTCTAGTAGAATTAGGGGGTTATTAAATCGAAGATTTTTACCCCTAAAAATTTAAATTTTCAAGGGTATTTTTGGTCAAAACTTGAATTTTCGTATTAAGAAGTTTACAGAGGTTTTTTCCCCCCCCCCAAAACTCAGATTTTTCGAGATTTATTATACCCTGAAATTGGAAATGGGTGGAATCCGAAAAAAACCCAGCTAAAACTTGCCATGGCCATGTAGAAGTCAATGGAATTGTTCCCTTGAACCATCTGAAGATGTTCATAGCCTCCATGATTTTTTTTTGGTGGGTTTTGCTCAAAACCATTCAGAGTTTTTTTTTATAAATTAGAAACCTTTTGAGTTCAGAGTTCATTTAAGGTCTAAAAAAACCTCACAAGTCTCTACAACTCAAACTTTGATAAATAAACCCCTTGAAAATGATCTAAATTATAGAAAGGTCTATTATTTGGAAAACCCCAGGTCCCTGCAACTAAGGTTGAATGAAAAATAAGCAGTGTACTGAGAGGACCTGCCTTTGCATTCAGAGGATTCTAAATACTGTACACAGAGGGGAGTAAGGAATCAGATTCATACATCTGTTCTGAGATACAGCAATGCAGTGGGTGCACGAGAGTGGAATTATACTGTATACAGTGTAACATTCTGATTTTATCAGAGTGGGGGGGGGGGGG
>CM044437.1:110665662-110676181 GCA_024363595.1 Xenopus borealis
TATGTTTCATTGTTGGGTTGAAGGAAGGCTTGATTTTTTTTTCTCTTATTGCTATCTTGCATATTACTACTGCTCATTTTGCTGTTCTGTTCTCTGTTTCAGGTGGTCTGGTGGGGACTTTAGTAAGTAATAGAAATAACATTTTATTATTCAGCAGATTTTATAGACAAACTCTACCCAAGTAATTGAATTAAATTTTGTACTATGAAAAAAATGTAATTTTCCGAAATACATTAAAGGAGGCATATTGTGTAAAAATAGAATCTACCACTGCATTTTACTCCTCTAACTATGTAAGGAATGTGCTTAAAAAATTGTTATTGAAAAATTCTCCAAAACCCCAACTAGCCCTGCCCATGTGTTCCACTTGCATTCTCTGTGCAGGGAGTCGGCGGCACTCAGCACACTGCACTATGGGATAGGAAACAATAAGTAGCTAGGTTGACCTAAAAGGGAACTGAAGCCTATCTTTGCAGGGCTGTCATTTGCTGTCCCCCTCCTACTATGCGTCTGGCAGGGACCTTTAGGACACACCCATCCCTCATTTGAAAAATAGACAGCAACTGTAGCAGATCTAGTTAGTTTTAATAAAGGGGGCATTTTGATGATAATATAAATGTTTAGCCCCAATTAAAAAAAGCACTATGTAATGGCTACAAAATCAGGTTTTTCTTTTCACATATCTTATATGTCTCCTTTAAATAGTTTTAATTATGTTTATGTTATTTGTAAATGTTATTGAAAGCAATGACTGTCTGGCCATTTCTATTCTCTGCACATCTTGCTGTTGGCATAATATAGCATGAGTAATGGCATAACTAAGGGGGTCCAAGCCCCCAACCCCCGCCAGAAGAAATTGTGGGTGACACAAGACACACCCACAAAAATATTTGTGGGTGAGCCGTGATTTTACGTGCATCGTGGGTTAGCTGAGGGCCACCCTGCTGAGGAACAGACTCGGATACAGCACTAAGCAACAATGTAAAGTTCTGCTGGCCTGTGAATGGCTGATGCCTTAAAGGACAACTAAGCTACTGTTTTAAAATGGCTTTAGATCTCCTTTAACTACTGGCTTAGGAGAGCAGCAAGCAAGGTTCTGAATTTTTCACCTGGTTTCCCATCACATCCTTTTTTGGTCAGCTATTCAGATATGGCTATGCCTTTTTTAAACCCTTGTTCTACCTCACTTTCATGCGTTAGCTTGTGATAGCTTGCCTCTATGCCCACTCCATCCTGTCCTTTCTTGAATTCATCCTTAACCTTTTTCAAGACAACTACTCTTTGCCCGAAGGGCTCATTCATTTTTCTTCAGATTCCCTTGCAGAGTCTGCTCTGCTCTAGCCAAGACTCCAATTCCCACAATGTCTTGCATACTTCTTCACAATCAGCTAATCACAGAACATGGGGGCCATTTTGGGAATTGGAGTCTTGCCTGGAGGAGAGTTGGCTAGTTCCACACTATGTTTGGCTGACAAGATGTTCCTTTTCTTCATATGTTTCCCCTGATTGCAGACAAAGAGTTACATTTTATTGAACATTCTTGGCGTTAAGGTTGCAAGATTCAAAGAACTAACCCTGAATTCAGGCCTAACAAAAAACATAAATACTGAAAATGTTTTAAAAAATCAACAGTAGTGGATAAAGGGCGTACAAACATTTGCCACAATTGAATCCATGTTCTGAGCATGTAGGTGTTGCCATACAACAGAGAGCAACTCATCATCCACCAGTGTCTAATTGTATGTTCCATAAAAAATTATTTTGTAGCTTGCCAGCACATACCCAGAAATAATAGAAAATGTCATTCTTCTGGATACCTATGGATTCTACCCTCAGATTTCGGTACGGGCAACTGTTCATTCTGGTGAGACAGAAAACATATTTTCATTATTAGTTTAAACTGGTTCTAAAAGAAAAATAAATTTTATTACTGGTAGAAATGTTTTTTCATTATACCTTGGCCTGTTTTATGAACGTTGACAGGCTTACACTGCTAATAAAATCTTATAATAGTATGGAGAGCATCAAGCACCTTAAAAATATCCTTGTTGGAAACCTGTAAGGAAAAAAAACCTCCCTGTGTAGACCCCCTCCCTCCTCCCCCTCAGCCTACCTCCCCACCCTACTTTTTTACTTACCCCTCTTGCAGATTATTGCCATGCGAGTTCATGGTAGCCATCTTCTTTCTTTGGTCTTTTTTCTTTGGTCTTCTTTGTTAGTTTTGGCACCTGCACAGTTGAAGGAGATTTCAGGACCCCCATGTGCAGTGAATCGGGTCCGGAAATCTTCTCTAACTGCGCATGCGCCGTAATCACCGGTCTACTTTCGAAGAAGACCGAAGAAGGAAGATGGCTGCCGTGAACTTCCGTGGCAAGAATCTGCAGGAGGGGTAAGTAAAAAATTAGGGGCAATTGCCCGTCGGGAGGAGGTCTACACAGAGGAGGGGGAGGATTTTTTTTCCTTACAGGTTTGGTTCTCATTTTAGCAGCTTGAACGCTTGCCAGGGGTAATGAATCATATAACACATTCTACAGCACTTTTGTTTGTAAAGATGAAAAAAGTTTTTTTTTTATTTTGGTCACAGATAAGGCGACAAACGAAAGTTTCAATGTGTGTTATATTATACACTGCAACTAAAAACGCTTTGCAAGTTACAGCATGGAGCTCTTTCAACCTTCCATTTTTGAATTAGCCTAACATCCTAAAATGTGTATTTTTTAACACAGCCCCAACCACACATTCAAAAATACCTTTGCCACTAATATTGTATATAAATGTCATTCATCTATGAATATTTACTGTAATTACTTACTAGATGTTTCCAATCTGTTTCATCTACAGCACATGTTTATTAAACATTTCAAACACAGCGTCCTCAGTTATGTCTACACAGATGTCACCCAAGCCCAAAAGACATATACTCCTGGTGATGCTCTGCAGAGGTTGGTAGTATTCTGAAGCCCTGATAATAGTAAGGGATACGTTTAGGGTTGTTATTATTGCTTTTTTTATTTCTCTTATTCAGTTTCTGCCCTAAGTTTTTAATTCGCTCAGTGCAGACACTGGTTTCTGTTTGCTTGCAGGCTGCATGAACTGGTTACTTAGCTTTATTCCATTGTTTTAATGGGTTATTAAAGGTTTTTTTCACCTTAATTAAGTTTTAGTATGATGTAGAGGGTGATAATTTGAGACAAGTTGCGATTAGTTTTAATTTTTTTATTTGTGTTTTTTGAGTTAGATTTTTGTTCAGTATGCAATTTCAGAAATGTGGTTGCTAAGATCCAGATTACCCTAGCAACCATACATTGATTTGAATAAGAGACTGGAATATGAATAGGAGAGAGTCTGAATGGAAAGACAAGTTAGAGCATAGCAATAGTAGTAGCAATAACTAGTGATGTGTGGATAGAGTAAAACTGGACCCGCACCTGACCCTCACCAGGCCCAGCAGTGCCGACTTGCACATCACTAGTAATTACAATGTATCTGTAACCTTATAGAACATTTGTCATTTAGCTTAAAATCTATAAAAAAGAAAAGGCACATCTGCCTCAAGCATATCCAGTTCTCTATAAAAAAAAAGGCCAACTGAAAAGTTGCTTAGAATTAGTAATTATATACCATACTAAAATGTTAACTTATGGGTCAGTCCACATGAGCAGATTTTCTGACGTTCTGTAGCTGCAACAAAATAAGGGCTACAAATAGCAATGGTAAGGACTGATGTACACTCTCTACAAAGTGCTGCAGAATATGTTGCTGCTATATAAATAAAGATTCATAGAAATAACAGTAGACAAAAAAAAACATAAGTGTCTTCTCTGCACCCTCAGAAACTCTCCTTTGCTTTGTTATTTTGTTTTTCCAAAATGTAATTTTTTGCATATCCAATTCTCCTTAATTTTCTTCTAATGTGCCATTTTCTTGCTGCTGCTTTTATCTTTATCCAGCTATTCAGACAGTGCCCTTCTACTCTTCACTTTTTATACAGTCCCATTCGACTCTATGTACTCTCTTCTTGTCACACCAGGGCAGCAAACCTACTGACACAACTGAAATTAAACCTATCCTACAAACAATCAATCCTGCTCTCACAATCTCCATAATTGCCATGGCTTCCTGTATGGACAAAGAAACGCAAAATAAATTGGCTGCTGCAGAAAGCTTCCATAACTGTCAAAATGAGCTTTTGATGGATTATTTTATTTTCATTGTTTCATGTGCACCAATGCCCAGATATTGGCTTACCCCTATTTAATTCCAGGGATTTTTGGTGGCACCTATAGAAGTTGAAATCTGGCATCTGGCAGATTTTTACCAGGGAGAGCCACCCCTTGAAAGTTTAAGATCTGAAATTTAATTTTTTTTAAACTAGAAATTTGGCTCAGTTCAATCATTTGCATGCTACTCTGCCTGACATTTTCAAAGGAATTACTCTGTGTTCACTAGGTTATTAATAGCCAACAAGGCTTTGACGGCAGAATCAGGTCAAATTCTCCTCCAGCGTGGAACTAAAGCAATACTAGGTGGTAAGTAAGCCTATGTTGGAGATATAGCATATTGTATGTTGGCCAATTATATCTCAGTCCCCTGTGAGTTTAAAGGACTTGTTCAGTATAAAAGTAAAAACTGGGTAAATAGATAGGCTGTGCAAAATAAAATATGTTTTCAATATAGTTAGCTTAAAATGTAATGTATAAAGGCTGGAGTGACTGGATGTCTCACATAATTGCCAGAAAAATAATCCTGCTTTGCAGCCCTCTTATTGGTTACCCTGCTAAGGATCAATTGCAAATTCACTTTACAATTTTGTCCCAAGTGCCCCCCCATAAAGTCACTGACTACTAGCTAAGAGTTAGAGAGTTGACAACCAGGAAGTTGTGTTCTGTTCACTCCAGCATTTTTGGCTAACTACCTATATTATTATTATTATTTTTACACTGAACAATTCCTTTAAAACAAACACAGTAACCCTATATATATATATATATATATATATATATAATTTATAAATTATGTGCTTGATCCAGAAGACAGTGTTCTAAATAAAAAATAAGCAGCGATTGCTCAAGGAGAAAAATAAATGTATATACATACATATCATGCTAGAATGACAGGCATTGCAGAGAGGTCTTTGCTGGCTGTTTTTTTATGTTGCACACAAGCTTATACCCACATCTTGGCTTTGCAGTGTTAATTATTAAAAATAAAATTCTTTTGATAACCTGCTATTCAGTTTCTTCTGTCCAGGATTGGCCTTCACACGTGACCCCAGAATCTCTTTGGTATGTATTTTTTTTTCTTCACACTATAGAAATTGTAGAGGAAGAGGGTTCTTCAACTGTATGGGGCTCTGAGTTATATTATCCAGAAAGCTCAGAATTACAGAAAGGCCATCTCCCATACAGCAGACTCCATTTTATCCAAATAATAAAATTTTATAAAAATTATTTCTTTTTTCTCTGTAAAAATAAAACAGTGCCTTGTACTTGATCCCAACTAAGATATTATAAATCTTTGTTGGAAGCAAAACCAGCCTATTGGGTTTAGTTTTCTAGTATGTATAAAGATCCCAATTATGGAAAGATTTGTTATGCGGAAAACCCCTGGTCCCTAGCATTCTGGATAACAGGTCCCATACCTGAAATAGCATCCAGTTGTATAGACTATGTCCTAATGTATGGTTGAGCTAAATATCTCTGTAACAAACATAATGCATATATCTGTTGTTCTTTACCTACTAGTTTGCTAATCATTTTATTTCTAATTGTTTTCCAAATGTTATTGTGGATTTCACTTCCCCAGATGTCTATGACACCAATGACCTTGGAGTACTGCTTCCACATGATGAAGACTGTACAAGCCAATGTCCTAGCCATCATGTGAGTAGGCAGATAGAAGTCACTATGTCAGATAATCTCCTGTCTTTCCAGTGAATGAGAAATACATTGATTTCCTAAATGGGGTTTATAATTTCTTAGAGCCAGACAGAGAATTGAAATACATGCAATGGCCAGAATGTTTGGATAAATCAATTCAAATGCATGGTACCCGTACTGGTTCCTACAATGACTTTAGGTAGCTCCTGATCCTCGCTAAAGGAATAAGCAGAACACATGTATAATGCAGCTTTTTTATTCAGCTTCATTTGAACATAGCACTGTAGTGGCACTATGAAAGTTTCACATGTACCAATATAAGACACACCAGTGTAATTACCCATAGCAGCCAATCAGTAATTAAATTGAACTGGTTTACTGCACATTAGTAAAGATTTGATTGGTTGCTATGGGTAACTGCTCTGGTGAAATTAGGCCCTTGTTTTTAGATTTTTTATTCCTAAAACATATTACTGTTTCTGCTGTTTTAGAGCCAGTAATGGATTAATGACTAAGAAAGGGAAACAGTTTGATCCAGAAGATGGAAAAGTATTACTAAGAGGCTGGAAAGAAAACATTAAGGTAGCAACCTGTGCTTTTAATATAAATGTCTTTAAAAAGCTTTAACATTCTTTGTTCTGTCAGCAACAAATCTACTTGTGTGCCTCTGTCCTTTCACAGCTCTTTACAGAGATTGTTTACTTGAACTAGAAAGCAACTCACTTCATGAGATCTGACTGTACTCATAAAGGCTAAAACAAGCAAGTTCTGAATGCAGGTGGAACGAACAGATCGGTTCTGCACACTTTATTGCAGTTGGGGAGCTTCCCCTTTTATTTCACCAAAAAGGTTCAATGTTTCGGGGGGGACAACCCTCCCTGATGAAGGGAGGGTTGTCCCCCTGAAACGTACAATGGATCTTGGTGAATTAGTGTAGTTACGTCCCTTCGTCAGTGCGCAACTTCGTCTGGCGTAAGGGTGCAAATTTGTGCTAGCCTTTCTACTTCGCTAATGAACTTTTGCCAGGGACACTGCTAGTTAATTGGCAAATTTGTGAAATGACGTCACGCTGGCGATTAAGCGCCAGCGTTACAGGCTTTGCGCTTTAGTGAATTTGCCCCTATGACTTTAGACCATGAGACTACAAAAACGGAAGATCCCCCCACACTCCCGCAAGGATCCACTGTAATCAGCAGCTCTCTGTCAGGGCACTGACTTTGGCCTGGGCGCAGCTATGTGGAGAGGAGACCAGCCAGAAAATGCTTGTTTTCATCTGATATGTGCTCCATGTGCCAGGCTAAAGTGGTGCCTGAGTGTAGCTACATGGAGCTGCTGATTACAGTGGATCCTCTTCTCTCCTCCTGATTACAAAGCACAGGCAGACCGAAGCAGAGGATACACTACACAACCCCAAATAAAATTACCTGTGGCATTGTTAACCCGGAGGGCCCACCCATGTCCAGTCTGGCCCTGAATTTATCTCATTTTTTTCTGAAATATACTCCAACCAAATCTGCATGGGTTATTTGCCCTTATTTATCAATACATTTTCCTGAAACATTTGAGTGCTGGAATAAAAACTTGTGCAATCGTATTTTTCTGATTTTCCACCAGAAAACTCAAATTTTTTCGGACTTTTGCACAAAAACTGCAAATCTTCGTATTTTTGCACAAAACTCATCGCAGATTGGGATCTCCTATTGATTTATATACAACCTTGGCAGGTCTGAGATGCCTGATTTTCGATTCAGACTTTTTCCATCCTCAGGAATAATAAATCATCATTTCTTTTCACTAAAAATTCGGATTGCTTGAGTTTTGTGCATTCTGATTTTAATAAATAACCGCCTACATGTGATTGTGACCCTAGGGTTATGCCATATAGGGAGATTTGCATTCTGGATAAGGAATACCATGCAAATAGTCCCTTTCAATACAGAATATTCAGTAACTAGTCTGCTCTTATTGTATTAATATTAGAAGCTGTCGCTTGTCTCTGTAGTATTTCAGAATGCTTGTTTGTTTTCTGCAGTGCTTCCAACTTGCCAAGGTGAATGGAAACCACTTTGTGCACTTGAACAATGCGGAAAATGTGTCTGGGATTATCAGTAGCTTCCTACAGAAGAAACCACACTACTACTCAAAGCTTTGAATTTCCATATCGACACATTCACATACAGCTTTCACAGTTCTGAGTCACTTCACAGTTGACATTGCACTGAAATTTGCTTTTCTATTTTTCCTTTTTCATGAAAACCTTGTGTTTTATTTATTTTTCTAAAATCCTAAACATTTGAGATTTACTAATGTGCAAATTAATCAAGAGTTGAAGTGAAAATGTTACTTTTGGGGTTTTTTTATGGCCAAAACTGATTTGATTTTCGAAATTTATCATACGCTAACCCTTGAAGAATTTGAATTCGACTATTCGCCACCTAAAACCTGTGAATTGCGGTTTTAGCCTATGTAAGATGTCCTGGGATCAATTTGGAGTTGTTTGCAGCCTTCCTGACATTCCGAATCGAGTGTTAAAACTTAAATCGACATCAATTCGAATTTAGGGTCTATCCTATTCACCCGAGTTTAATAATAAATTTAGATTGTCGAATATCGGCCCTTGATAAATCTGCCCCTAAGGGGCACATTTACTAAGGGTCATAGTGAATTTTCGAATAAAATTCAAATTATTTACTTTGACTATCGAATACCCCAAAATTTGATTTGAATTGAAAATATTTTAATTTTGAATACTGTCCCTTTAAATTTGAATTCGACCATTCGCAACCTTAAACCTTCCATAGCCTTTACAGGCAATTTGGCACAGTTTTGCAAACTCAAAATTTTTAAGGAGAAATCGTTTGAATCGTTCGTTTCGAACTATGTCATAGTTTGATTCAAACTATGCAATTGTTCAATTCGAACAATTCAAATTCGAGCGGAAATGGCGGTTTTCTATCGAAACCGGTAATTTTCAATTGAAAATGACTCCGAAAGAAAATTCTATGGTTGAATTTCGCAGTTTTTTCACTTCAAAATTCGACCATTAGTAAATGGGACCCTAAGTGTAAAAACCGCAATAACCTATAATACAAACCTTAGCCAAGTAAAGGCAGCTGACTTTTTTTAACAAGTCAGACTTTTAGAGATTTTCAGATTTTTTTTCGCTAGTAATTGTAAAACTCAAATTTTAAGATGTGTTAGAGTTACTGGTATTATTTTTTTGTGCATCGTTCAGCCTTTTTTCCGTTCATACTTTTTATAATAGATCTTTTAATAACTTTCATGGCATTCATAGTTTTAGGGAAATAGAGTTTAATCGTGGTTACAAAAAGATCTAAAAACATTAAAATTCAAACTTTAATAGGTCTATGTGTGTTAATCTTATAATGTGTGGATCTATATGATCTATAGATAAAAAGGTTCTGACAAAAATAACTGGGGAAAGGGAGACTGCTTTGCAAGATTCTATTTTTAATTTGTATAAGTTCTAATAAGAAAAATTGTAATTATTACATTCTAGCAACAATATTTTTGGCAGGTTCTATGTTGATGCTAGTGTAAAGCCTATGTAATAAGGAATTATAGAGATTTTATAGGAGTTTAATAACACTTTTGTCATTTCATTGTTAATTATGGAAACCAGTCTGTAACGGCCAGGGATGAGGTTAAAACTTAGGTTTTGAGTAAGATGAGGGACCCGTCCTTCTGTACCGCATGGCATGCTTTTGAGAGATGAGGGATTAGAATCCCATTGGGCCAGGGCATTTACCATTAGGTATGTTTCTTATCAAATGTTCTAATTCTACCAACAAGAAAAGAGTGGCAGCGCTGGATTTTCCCAGATGCCACTGACCTCTGGTGCCCCTCCCTCTTTTAGAATTGCACACCTGTGCATCCATTTCCTACCTTAGTGCTAAGGGCCTAGCACTTAGCACTCCAGAATTAGGCAAATAACCGGTTTGGCTGGGCAGCATGCCACCCCTTACTTTATGCCGCCCCTTACTTTATGCCTCCGTGTCTTTGGGGCCTCGCCGCAAATCCGGGTCTGAAGAGTGGTTTCAATGACTATAACCATGCCAGTTCTCCTAGTGTTGGGTGTGGGGAAGACTTTGTAGAGTATATAACCCCTGGCCAGTGCAGATTTCAGCTGATAGGAGCACTGGTTTCAGGTAAGTAGATACAGTACAATCACTTTGAGGTGCCTAATGTTTGGTACCCCCAAGGGCCTCTAGCCTTGCCTTCTCCTTTAAATATGTGGTGGCTGGCCTCTTTTGCCTTTAAAACTCTGGTTAATATTTTACTTGCTATAGTTAAAATATTATGTTTTCTTATAAGGCCTGTCTGTCCCAAGTCTCTCTCTGTCATTCTAATTTGCACACACCAAAAGGCTTACTTGTAGCGCACCTTTATATAATCCACAACTTTATTATGCCACACTTCATGCGCTACTGAGATATAACATTTGTGCTGTTTCCTGCCATATTTCCCTGCATTTCCTTAGAGCAACCCAACATCACAACATTCTGCATTTAAATACATTCATTTACTACTTTACATATAACATCAGTCACTTAATAAACATTATAGATATTACTAATGTGCTATATTGTGCAGTAGTTGACATTTTATCTAAAAAAAAA
>CM044437.1:110702418-110713887 GCA_024363595.1 Xenopus borealis
TTACATTTTATTCAAGCAGCCACACATTTGTTGCAAGGAATGCCTGGTGTTGTAGTGACACACCTGCAAAGCATAACTTTTAGCTTTTTCAGAAATAAAAGGCACTCTTAAAAGGTGCAGTTCACTGTTAACTTTTAATTGGTTATAGAAAATATATTCTTTTTCTCTCTAGTCAAACCATCCCCTATTCATCTTTTAGTCACACCAATGCCAGGTTTGCTAGGGTAAACTGGACTCTAGTGACCAGATAGATGCTGAAATGTTACATTTAAGAGAAGCTGAACAAAAAAAAAGCCAAATAACACAAAGACCACAAAACAAAATATCACCAACTACCTCATACTGGAAGTTATATTAGAGGAGCAGGAAAGGCTGGAGGTACTTGGGGGTGCCAAATGTTAGGCACCCCAAGTGATTGTATCTACTTACCTGAAACCCTGGGCCGGTGCTCCTATCAGCAGAAATCTGCACCGGCCCCGGGTTGTACGAGTGAGCACCACAGAGCGATCTACTTCCGTTTTCTTCTGTCTTCGATTTCCCCAGACCCACGCATGGGGTTTCAGGCAAGTAGATACAATCACTTGGGGGTACCCAATGTTTGGCACCCCCAATTTCCTCCAAGCTTTCCTTCTCCTTTAAAGGTGAACTACCCCTTTAAATTATAATGTAGAGGCCTGTGCCCCTTAATTAAAAAAAGGAAAACTGTTAATGAGTTCCCTTTTTTACACCTTGACATGTTGAAGTGAACAGATAATTTTTTTTTATTTTCACATCTGCTAATTAAACGGATATAAACAGATTATTACAGTATTAGACTGGTCCTCCTAGGCCCGAACTAAGAACTAAACATTCAAGCCTCCCTCTGAAAACAATTAGATGAGAACAATTAATGTTATTGGTCTATTGAACATTCACAAATATTTAATTTTCTTTGCCTTGCAACTCCACACAGGTCACCTCCATAATAGCGACTGCTAATATTAATCAAAGCCTTTTATTGCCATGAAAATATCAAGTACTGCCTTAGTATGAAATACAACGTTGACAATTGACCAGAAAAGAAAGTCACTGACAGATCCAATTTCTCAACATCCCTGCAAATAAATGTAAGGGGGTCAGAAGACATTTGCACCTCAGAAACCTTATTTGATGTTTGATGCAGCTTTTACGTAATGGAAATGCTTTTTTACAATAACAGAATGTTGCATTTCTGCAGTGTGCTGCACTTCTGCTGCATGCATTTTCAACCCGTTTCTAAGCAACTGCACTGGCTATGCGATTATAATCCAACCCTGTATAGCAAGGCAGTGGAAAAAATATCACCAGGCAGATATAGCTAAAACAGATCTATGGTTTAGTAGGAAAAATAAAGCCTGTTAGTTTACAGTAATGTTGATTTGGAAGTCATCTGTGCTGATTTTATAATGACCAAATATTGCTATTGTAACCACATGTGAATAGGTTCAAAACGTTTCAAGCTGGATAGTGTTCCACAGATCGTTAATTGAACAATTATTAATCTAATGTATCTAAAGAACATGGATGTCCATTTCAAGGATGTATTTTTGCTGCGTATCTGGATGTTAGAAAATAAAAAGTGCCACCTTTAGCAATAAATTAGAACTGTTTTAAAGGTGCAGCATCCTTCTGGTCATCAGGGATGACTCCAATGTTTTTGGGGGCTTCACATTTCACGTCAGTCATCATGTCAGCTAAAAAAAAAAATGACAACGAAATAAAACACAAAAAAAATGAAGTATAAACAAGGATATTGAAAATAAACAGCATGGCAGGAAACTATGTACAGGTACTTGATCCTGGGAGAGGAACCAGTATGTGCACTGAAGGAACAGCTCGACAAAAACAAAAGTGAAACTGTAATGCTACTGCTATAAAGGGTGTTTAGTTACAGAGCAGCAGTCTGAAAATCCCACACCCATGGCCAACAAGAACAAATCCACTGATGAGCGATTCAAACAAAATTGCTGAAACAAAAGACTAGTCTCTCTCTGGGTAAATCTTAAAATTGGTCATGCCGAGAGCCATCTTTGATTCCCTCCAGCATTCCTCCTCTTTAGTTCAAGCCGGCCTCATCAGAGTTTGATCTTAAATGCAGTTGGCTGAACAACTGCTGAAGAGCCGGAAGATTTAAACAAGGCTTTTAGAATGGTGTCAGGGTCAACTTCAGCAGGTGGGTTGGATGCACTGGATGAAGGCAATGTGTTTGATCTTCGAGTCTCTGCTTTTTTTGTCGCAGATGGAGTGTCGCTGAGTCGCCTAAGGAAACAATGGTGTAGAAAAAAAAAATTAAATTATTCAAGAACTCCCCAGGAGATCTATTCGTCATACATTCGTGACCGATTACTGTAAATGCACTTATATATTTGCTCGGGTCCTTAAAACATGCAGACACTTTACCTTGCAGTAACAACATTTTGACAGACCCTGGGAAAATTATTTAATTTGACTTACCAGCAAATTCTCAGGCAGACCTTTCAGTTCAAGGTGCAGCCTTTAGTAAGGGCTACTCATAATACAGATCAAGGTTACAGATATAGCAAAATCTTGGTGTATTAGTTATTCAGCCACAGCAAGTATTCACCACAAATGTAAATGTAATTTCAAGCTGTGCGTCCAGATGTGTTTCTGTTATCCGGAAACCAGTTATACAGAAAATTCCTAATTACAGAATCAAATCCAGATTTTTACAAATTTCCCCTTTTCTGTAATAATAAAACAGTAGTTTGTACTTGATCCAAACTAAGATATAATTAATCCTTATTGAAAGCAAAACCAGACTACTGGGTTTAATTAATGTTTCCATTATCTTCTAGTAGGCATGAAGATCTAAATTACAGAAAGACATGTTATCGGAAACCCCAGGTCCTAAGCATTCTGGATAAAAGGTCCCATACCTGTACTAGAAGAGTAAATATACATTCTCCTATAATCTTACACTATTCTAGCATTCAGAAGAAGAATTGTTACTTAGCCCAGGAAGAGTTCCCTGGAGGGCACTCGGGACCTGTTTTTGCAACTCAGAGATGTAACCTTCTGAAATCTATTCTCAAACAAGAAATATTGAAGAAACAACCTCTACTGCAGTGTCTTCATCTACATTTAAGTTTTATTGTGCCAACACACACACTACTAGTTTCAGGACACCCGACAAACCCACTGCACAACTCATTTTCAGAAGAGATAACAGGATTTTTTGTTACTCACCGTTAAATCTGTTTCTCTGTAGTCGATAGGGGGACACAGGGAACAGATGGGGTTAAGCTCCACCCTCCGGAGGCAGGACACTTGATAATAAATAATTAAGGGGGCGTGACCCTGGGTCTGGCTTAACCCTGTGCTACGCCAACCCGTTCAGTTTGTACCAAAGAGACTGCTGAAAACAATAAAACATAACTAGCAGAACTGTAAATCTGGGAGAATTCCCTCATGGACCAACGTGGTCAACATCTCGCCGCGGGGCGGGAAGCCCTGTGTCCCCCTATCGACTACAGAGAAACAGATTTACCGGTGAGTAACAAAAAATCCTGTTTTCTCTGTCGTCTCAGGGGGACACAGGGAACAGATGGGGACTTAACAAAGCAGTCCCGAAAACAGCAGGGTGGGAGCGAGAGAGATTGTGACACATTATTGTAACACCTTCCGGCCAAAAGAGGCTTGAGAGGATGAAAAGGTGTCAAGACTGTAAAATTTGGTGAAAGTGTGAACGGAGGACCAGATGGCCGCTCTGCAGATCTGATCCAGGGATGCAGAATTGCACCATGCCCAGGAAGCTCCGACTGATCTGGTGGAATGTGCTCTTACACCTTCTGGTGGTGGTCTTACCTTGGAAATGTAGGCTTGACGTATGACTTCCTTCAGCCAGCGTGATATCGAAGCCTTGGATGCTGCCATACCCCCGAAGGGATTAGAAAAAGCCTCTGTGAGCGACGAAAAGCCTTAGATCTTTCTATATACCAACGAAGAGCTCTGACTACATCCAGCTTATGAAGTCTATTTTCTTTATCTTTCTTAGGATCCGGACAGAGTGAGGGTACTACAATTTCCTGGTTCATATGGAATGAGGACACTACCTTCTGAGGGAAGAATGGAACTGTGCGTAGAACAGCCTTATCTTTGTGAAATACTAAGTAGGCTTGATCGCAGGATAAGGCACTAAGCTCTGAGACTCTTCTGGTTGATGAGATGGCCACTAGGAACACCACCTTCCATGTGAGTCATTTGTCGGAAATGATCCCCAGAGGTTCGAAGGGAGGATCCAGTAAGGAATCCAGGACTAGGTTGAGATCCCATCCTGGGATTGGGTGTTGAAATGGAGGTGCTATATGAGCGACTCCCTGCTGGAAGGTATGAACAGAATCTTCCAGTGCTAATTGAGAGTGAAACAAGGCGGACAAGGCTGAGACCTGTACTTTCAGGGAACTTAGCTTGAGTCCCAACTGGAAACCTCGTTGTAAAAACGATAAGATTGAAGGAATGTTATACTCTGAAAAGGGTATCTGTGCCTCACGGCACCAGTTCCAGTAGTTGCGCCACACTCTGTGGTAAGCCTTAGAAGATGTGGATTTTCGTGATTTTAACATTGTGGCAATGACGTCTTCTGCTATCCCGTGTCTTCGCCAACCGTCTGCTTCAATAGCCATCCCGTTAAAGCAAACAGTCCCGGATTGTGGTGGACTATGGGTCCCTGCGAGAGGAGATCGTATCTGGAGGGGAGTCGTATTGGTGGTGCGACCGACATCTCTTGAAGATATGAGAACCACGTTCTCCTGGGCCAAAAGGGGGCTATAACAATCACCGTGGTGCATGATCGTTTGATCTTCTTGAGGACCCTGGGCAGCACGGGAAGAGGAGGGAAGATGTAGGCAAGTTCGTAGTGCCAGCTCTGAGTCATGGCATCCACCCCTACTGCGAGCGGGTCCCGTGATCGTGCAAAGAACCTCTGCACCTTGCGATTGGATCTGGACGCCATGAGGTCGATCTGGGGGTGTCCCCACTGATTGACAAGTTGTGAGAAGACCTCCGAGTGAAGTTCCCATTCTCCTGGGTCTATGATTCCGGCTGAGGAAATCTGTTTTCGTATTGTCCACTCCTGGGATGTGGATTGCCGATAGCCTCACCTGATTGAGTTCCGCCCACCTCATAATCTGTTGTGCTTCCTGTAGAGCTGCTTTGCTGTGGGTTCCACCCTGCCTGTTTATGTAGGCAACTGTTGTGGAGTTGTCGCTCTGAACTCTTACTGGTCTCGTATGTAGATGAGGTGTCCAGTGAAGAAGAGCTAAGCGTACTGCCCGAAGTTCTAGTATGTTTATCGGTAGCTTTCGAGGGGAGACCATAGGCCCTGGACAGAGAGGTTGTCCCATGATGCCCCCCAGCCCTGCAGACTGGCATCTGTTGATATCACAATCCAGTCCTGAATTTCCCAGGATTGGCCCCTTGACAGATTGTCTAGGCGCAGCCACCAAAGAAAGGATTCCCTTGTTGTTTGCGCTAGGGTGATCTTTTGCGTTAGGGGACCTCCCTTCCATCTGGTCAGTATGTTGGACTGTAGGGGGCGTAGGTGTATCTGTGCGAATGGTACAGCCTCCATTGAGGATACCATTAGTCCCAATACCTTCATGGCCAGGTGTATGGTGGGATGTTGGGTGTGAGCTAGTTTGTAGACTTGCTCTCTTATCCTCATCTGTTTGGCTGACGGGAGAGTTACTCTTTGTGTGGCTGTGTTGAAGTCTAGGCCGAGGAATGTCATTTGGTAACTGGGGACTAGGTTGGACTTGCTCCAGTTGATAGTCCAACCAAATTCTTGTATCATTAAGATTGCCTTTCGAAGGTCCGATGTGGCCTTCTGCATTGTCGTGGACTTGAGGAGAAGATCGTCCAGGTAGGGGGTTACTGAGATTCCCTGAAGCCGTAAGGAAGCCGCTGTCACTGCCATTAGTTTGGTGAACACCCTGGGAGCGGATGACAGTCCGAAGGGAAGGGCCACAAATTGATAATGATGGTTCTGGAAAGCGAACCTCAGAAATCGGTGATGGGGCGGCCAAATTGGGACATGGAGGTACGCATCCTTGATGTCCAGGGACATCATTAGCTGTTCTGGTTCCATTCCTCGAATCATGGATCGGAGAGTTTCCATTTTGAATCGGACAGAACGTATGTGTTTGTTGAGAAATTTTAAATCGAGAACTGGTCGGAATGATCCGTCCCTCTTGGGGACTAGGAACATATTGGAGTAGAACCCGGAGAATTTCTCCAAAGGATCACTCCGCTCTGTTCCATCTTGCATATGCAGTCCAAGAATGCTTGGGCTTTGTGTGGAGATGCCAGAATACTGGACATTAGAAATTTTCTGGGGGGTAGCGAAGAGAAATCTAGATGATAACCCTCTAAAATTATTTCGTTGACCCACTTGTCTGAGGAATGTCTTTTCCACACCTCCCGGAACTGAAGCAACCTTCCCCCTATTTGTTGCTGCAATTCAGGAGGGGGTGCTCCGTCAAGCGGATGTGGATTTATCGGCTGGAGGCTTGTTGTGGAATTTGTTGGGTTTCCATGGTTGACGATTCTTGTCACCGGTTTTTGCTCGAAAGTTGGAGCTATGGGGTGGACTGTTACGTCTAGTATACCGTCCTTGTTGTCCTCGAAAAAATTTCACCCGCTTGTAGGAAGGAATGGTTCTGTTTTTGTTTTGAGGAAGAAAGGTGCTCTTTCCTCCGTGGCCTGGGATATGATATTTTCTAACTCTTCTCCGAACAGTCTCTGTCCCTTGAACGAGATAGATGTTAGGGACTTCTTTGAGCTGAGATCCGCTGTCCAACTCTTTAGCCACAGGGTTCAGCGGGCTGCTACCGATAGGGCTGATGTGCGCGCAGTAGTCTGTGCAGCATCTAAGGTAGCATCACATAGGTAAGCTGATGACTCTGCTATAGCTTGTACCTTTGGGAGAAGCTCGGCCCTGGGAACTCCTGATTGTATGTCTTCGAAGAGAGACTCGGCCCAGGTTTGTATGGCCCTGGATAACCAGGTGGAGGCCAGTACTGGGCGTAGTGTAGATCCTGCAGATGAATACAGTGATCTTAGAAAACCCTCTAATCGTCTATCAGAGGGATCCTTAAAAGCCGCTGCGTCTGTGAGTCTGGATACTGGAGCATCAACCATTGGAGGCATAGACCACTTGTCCACCCATTCCTTGGGAAAGGGATAAGATTTAGAGAATTTGCGGGTAGCTTGGAATTTTCGCTCAGGTGAATTCCATTCCTCTTGAATGATGTCGAGAAGCTGTTCATGGGCTGGAAAGACCCTTGAAGATTTGTGTTGCCTTTTGAATAAACTTGTCGCTTGAGTTTGCCGATTAGTGGGAGTAATCTTTAGAATATATAATACACCTTTAATGATATTGTCAATATCATGCTGTGGTTCGTGGCCTTTTGGTTCCTGGTCTTCCTCCTCTTCTTCTGAGGTTTCGTCAGAAGGTGGAAGTTCCCCCTCAGACTGAGAAGTTTCGTCTTGATCTGAGGAATCTCCTGAGGGAGGACGGGTTGTGGTGTCCCTCATGGGGATGTTTGTCCGCTTACGCTTGCCACTGGATTTCTGGCCTAGTTTGGCCAAGGCCTTTCCCAAATTGTCAGCTATGGAAGGTAAACTCTGCAGGGAAGCCAGGGATTGTGAGAGTTGTACAGCCCAGGAGGGGGCTTGCAGCTCTATGGAAGTGCTGGCGCCCTCTTCTAAGGATATGTTAGCTAGCGTAGGGGTTCCCACTGAGGGCGAGAGCATGGGCCCTGGGACAGAGGGCAATTCCTGGTCCTTGGAACAGGACCTGCAGAGAGGTTCACCCTGTCCCCATTAGCTTGGACTTGCATTTGGTACACATAAAATAGGTGACCTGTGTCATTGTTGCCACTGCTGGTGCTCTCCCCCCGGCCTGGGGAATAAACCCCCCGGACCTACGTTCTGCCATTGCAGGGTCTGTGCTACCCATTGAGCAGGGTGGCATATGTTCCAACAGGTGCTCTGCTGCCTGTTCCACAAGGAAGGATGTTCCCTTCTGCCTGTGCTGGTGTATGGCCCCTAACTGTCTCCTGTATATGGAAGCTGTAGGGGAGAAGGACCGCTGGCTTTGCTGCGCAGCAAGGAATAAGCGCGCTGACTCTCTGGCGCGAAAGAGAAAATGGCGCCTGTGGAACGCACGCGTTGCGTCTTGCGTTCCACCTGCGCGCGGCTCGCTGAGGGACTTAAGCGCCGTGAAGACAAGTACCCTGCGATGCTGCCGTGCGGGCCTTACTTCCCCCGCTCGGCCCTGGGAATCCACCCTCCGGTCTTCCTCCACGTAGTAGGAGGAAGGCCCTTGTAGTCGGAGAACCCCCCCCCTTCCTGAAATGCAGGGTCGCCGTGCGAGGGGGGCGGAGGAGGAATGTTGGGTGGGTGTGAGTGTGGTAAGGGAATGTCGCCCCTGGTTACTCACAGTAATCCATACCGGCCAAAACCATCTGCCTCCTTAGTAGGAGCAGGCACAGTGAGGGTGGTCGTTATAGCCCCAGGGCTAGTGAAGAGACCCCGGTATGGTTCCCACGGAGGGGGTTCCTTGTGGATAGAGGTATTCCTGTTCCTTGGGGACCCCTTTCTGCAACCTTGATCTTCTATTGAATTTTTCTTTTGCTGAAGACTGATAAGTGCGTCCTACCTCCTAGCAGGACACTTGAAAAACTGAACGGGTTGGCGTAGCACAGGGTTAAGCCAGTCCCAGGGTCACGCCCCCTTAAATATTTATTATCAAGTGTCCTGCCTCCGGAGGGTGGAGCTTAACCCCATCTGTTCCCTGTGTCCCCCTGAGACGACAGAGAAACACACAAAGACACTTTTGAAACTAACTGGTGGCACAGGGTGGGAGGGAATGGAGTGAGGGTTTTGTTTAGCTTAAAGAAGATATATATATATACATACACATATAAAGTTCTGGCTTCTGCAGCCAAAAGCAATGGATGAATTAGTACTTCTGTTTCTTAAAGGAACCATAAAATAAAAGTGCATTAAAGTAATGAAACTATAATGTACTAATTGTGCAGCACTTGTACAACTCGTGTTTGCCACATAAACTCTACTATTGTTTATATAAACAAGCTGCTGTGTAGCAGCCATTCAAAGCTGAACAAGGAGATACAGAAAAGCTCTGTAGTACACAATGGGATTCTTCAGGTCCGTATAGTTTATCTACAGTGTAGCCTGTGCTTGAATGGCTGCCCCATAGCTGCACAGCAGCTTGTTTAGAAAAAGTATAATAATTTTTCTGAAGCAAACATATCAGTTTTACCAGTGCAGGGCAACACTACATTACATTTTCATTCTTTTTTTGGCATTAATGTTCCATTAAAGAAGTTGCATCATCCACTCAATATTCATGTGACATTCACAACAGGATGCACTGTACAAACATTTATGTGATTTACCTGTGTGCCGATATTGCTTTGCTAGTTGGAATTGGCAGGGGACAGTTCCTATATACTGAGCATTCGTTTAGCATTTGAGGCAACAACAATTATGGATACATCACCCTACCCTTTTAGTGAAAAATACTTACAGTAGAATAGGTTGGTCTGAGGTTATGACACTGCCATTCAGATGAAGATTACATTTCATGGGTTGCCCTGAAATTATAAGATATTTATCAGGCTAAAAAAGGAAGCTCCTGGTTCTCACCAAAAAAAATCTTACAGCAGTGTGGAATGAAAAAGTAGCTGGGTGGGAATGATTTGAAATTAACAATATGCCGCAAAGCCCTATCCCCAACCACAACCAGTTAATACTTTGTACAAAAGTACATTGGACTGGGCAAATATACATTTCCTACAGCAAAGTTAAAACAGAAGGATAAGCTTTTCCACTAACTCACCATCCAGGTATCTGTTGTTGTACTTTTTATAAGCACCAACGGCATCATCCTTCCTCACAAAAACAACTTCTGCCACACCAGGGCTTAGAAGTCTGGCACGCTTTAAGGCTCCACATACACAGAACAACTCCTGTTGAAAGGCCACACCATTAGAAAGCAACTAAAGACATGATTAGATAAATAACAGCAAAGTTATTAAGGACATTGAGGGGGGAAAATGAACGCAAGGGAGAGAGCAGGTGCAGCTGGGTGGCATCTTGTTCTGACCAAGATTCTAGACTCATGGGCACACATTTTTTCATCACCTTTTACTCAAAAAAAAAAACTTGAATGTCAGGACATCTTCAAATGGGTCACTGAACCTCTGCCATTGACTTCCACATGAACTCGGCAGGTTTTAATTGGCAAATAGCCAAATTCTAACTATCCCCCAGGTCAAGATTTGACAAATCTCGAACTTGAATCAAAATACAATTCTAATTATTCCCAATTCGAAATCTACCCCTTAGGGTTAAATACTCCTTACCATGCACATTCAAGACAAAAACTAGGTTTCTGACAGCTGTCTGGTTTTACTTTGAACACCAATATTATACCTAATGCATGGAAGTTACAGAGAACGGACACTTACCACAATATCTTCTTCTGTGACACGGGGGTGTAAATTGTTTACTGTCATTTTAGTACCTTCTAGTGGGCTGAGGACCGGCTTAAAAATGAAAACAAAAATCTAATTAGTACAAAGGAATTCGTAAAAAAGATTACAAAGAAATACAGCCTCATTATGACAAACAATATTTTACTTTTCAGAAAGTAAAGCTTCTTCAAACTAGGTTGCTAAAGAACGAATACTGAAAATAGTATAATTGAAGGTATTCAAAAGTAGGCTTGAAATATTTTCCAGCATTTGAAAATTATCCTTCGGACAACATTTTTTAAAATCATTTAGGGCAGGGGCACAAGAAGCAACTTGGGGAGATGTCATCTAGCGACAAACTGCTTCTTTGTGCAATTAATCTCACTGAACTGCCTTCCCGACGGCTAGAATGTAAATCTCCGGCGGGATGGCACTCAGAATGCTTCATTTTCCAAAGTTGCCCCACAAGGAAACTTCGCAAACCGAAGCATTCAGCGTGCCATCCTGCCGGTGATTTAAACTCTAGCCGGCGGGGAGATTAGTCGCCCAAAGCAGAAGCAATTTGTCTCTGGGTGGCTAAACTTCCCCAGTACCTATGTGTACCCATGCCATAAAGGCAGAGTATGCTACTTGGAACAGCTACAATATTTTTAGATCATATATTGTATGCAAGATATATTTTGAAATATATCCGTTTGAAGAACAAGTTTAAAATATGCCTTTATCATATCACCTCTGTAGATGCCAACTGCAGTGGAGCCGTATCCTCCTTGGTTACAAGTGTCCGTGACATGTTGGTTAAAGTCTTTGTGCGGAGTAAAGGGGATGTAGGTGTAGCAGTCTGTGGGACAACAGGTGCTGTGTATGTGTCATTCTGCACAACCTTTGTGAGAGGTAGAGCCTTGATTAAAAGGACAGAAAAAAAAAA
>CM044437.1:110726497-110737427 GCA_024363595.1 Xenopus borealis
ACCCCTTGGTCCCGGGGGAGAGTCAGGGGGCCTCTTGGATGTGGTAGGGCGCCTATCCTGGGCCTGAGGTGGATTAGATAGGTGCAGTAGCACTTTTTCTAGCGTTTCTGGAATGCGTGCCCGGTTGTGAAGACGCGTCAAGGAAAGGGTGAGCGCCTGCAAGAGGTCTGAGTCAGAGGCCGAGGGAACCGAGGTATCTAACTGAGTAGAGAGTCGAGGGGCAGGGTCAGGGGGAGAAAGTGTGCGTGTTGTAATGCTAGGTCTGCATGCTGCACACACAGCCTCAGCCACTGAGAATTTTATTTTGCATGCTGCGCAGGCCAAATAGGAGACTCTGGGAGCCCTGCGTATAGTAGCCGGGGGTCTTGGTAAGACTGCCTCCTCAGTTTCTGACATCCTGGATGTGTTATGAGAAGGGCAGGGAACTAGCCGGCGACTGGAGTTCTGTGGAAGATAGGCGGTGGTTAGCTATGCCAAGGATAACCTCTCCCCTCCTATTCTGGGTTGAATAAACCCTCCTAAGTTCTGACCTGAGAAGATGTCTGTCTGAGAGAATCTCTCTCCTGGAGCGCACTTAGTAAAAACAAAATGGCGGCGACGAGAGGAGGAGCGCATGTCACGCTGAGAAGCGCATGCGTAATGGAGTACCAAGATGGTGGAGAAACTAGAGAATGGCAGCCCCGGGAAGGAGTACCGACTGGAGACCGCTCCTGCGCACGAACAGGAGCGCGGTTAGCACAGAGAGGTAGCGTGCCATTGTCTCGTCTTCCCCCTGCGCCTAGATAGTGGCGCAAGTACGGAGAGGGGGAGAGAAGAAAATCCTGCCACCTTTTAAAAACCTTAGAGAAGATTACAGCGCGGGGGTCTAAGAAGGGTGGGAAGTAGGTAGACTCCTACCTGTACAGCCAGGAAAGATGAGCCCAATAGTGTCTCCCGTCAGTAGGTTGGTGCAGACCTCCGTGGAGCGGTAACCATAGCCTCAGGGGGAATGTGGAGCTTTGCCTGCAGCCTCCGTAGAGCGTTAAGGCAGTTGGCCAATTTCTGCAACCTCTGGCTGAGGGCACTGGATACCGCCACCTGGCTCCCGCCACCTGGTGTCCATGTTCTGTCTCTGAGGACACTAAAAGAAACTGGAGAGAGTGGGAGGAGGCTGGGGATATAGCCCACAGCAGGAGGAGGAGTCAGCTTTAACCCTTAGTGTCCACTCCAAGCTGCAGGATCTACATCCCCCATGGTGCCTGTGTCCCCCAATCTAGGTGAGAGAAAAGTAGACCCTGCATTAGTAAAGTATGGACGCTCCTGTACTAAGGCATGGTTCCATACGTTCTGTAGTGCTTTAGAGATTCGCTGTGACTGAATCCTTGGTTGTGACTAATATTTTCTTTTTACACTCTAGTAAACTTTTCCACAAAGCACAGTCCAACCCGAGAGGGAGGTGTTGGCTTCAGGACTCCCTTAGGCTCATGAGCTAGTGATGTGGGTCCCACCAATGATGTGATGCCACAAAAGGGACGAAGCAAGCGCCTATAAAATAAGAATCTGGCAGTGTAAGGTCATGGACCGGGAGAGCAGGCAGAAGAGCTCAATACGAACCTGCCCGCGACCCGCAAATAGTGTGCAGATAACTACTGTGCACTCCCCTAGTGTGTCGCCTAAATGGAAAGGGTGTAGTCATGCCTCCCGGGTGAGTCCCCTCCCTTGCAAGTAAACTCAGCTGCACCACAGGGAAGGGAACAAGTAACCACCATAATAGATAAGATATCAAATCCAAAATATTTGGCTCAATTTCAAATCCAACCCCTACTTTGCATATTCAGATTTGAGATCAATGTATGCCAGTTTGAGCTGTCCAGAGCTTAAAGTCACATAGAAACCTCCAGCTGCCCATTAATGCAGCACTGTATTCATAAGGGGCAGAATGAACATAGGCATAACCAGTCCTGAACTTTAATTTGTGCATTGCACTCAAACACACAAGCTAGGGAGCTACAGACTTCAACAGGGCCCTGTACTTACTTGCCTTCCCTATGACAACCAGTAAGGAACTCGGACAATTTTACACAAGAAGCTCCAGGTGATTCACTTGAACATTTTTTACAAATATTTATACAATAAATGTCATCAGAGAGCTTGCATGGAAATGGTTTATACATATACAATACATAAAACACATCAACACAGTCAAAAATTCCCACATCACACTCAGACAGTTATAGAAAGGTATAGCTGGCACCTTAGAGAATGACTTGGTAGAATTAATGAAATCATTCTGTATTGAAGTGCCAGAACTGTCAGCTTTTGAACATTATGTTTCATTGTCATTTTATAGTTTCATTTCCTTGACATCAGTAACTCGCACTATGCCCTGCTACAGTTTAATGTGTCATGTCTGTGAGAAAATCAGTCAGTGTGTTATTGGGTGAAAGGAAGAACTGCATATAGCTGCTCTGTCACAAACTTGCCTCCAGCCTAAAGATAACGTGAGACATTCTTTTAGGTCACTGGGACTATTCCAGAGAAAAGTAGACATTTCCAAACCACTGCATATAGTTGGACTTTAAATGTGAGATACTATATAAGCAAGCATGAAATGTACCATATCATTTAAGCACCCCTCCTAATAGAAAAAGCAATACTAAGCACTGAACTGGCTTTTTAAAGGGGTGGTTCACCTTCAAGTTAACTTTTAGTATATTGTAGAAGGGCCAATTCTAAGAAACTTTTCAATTGGTCTTCATTATTTATTTTTCATAGTTTTTTAATGATTTGAAGTTTTCTTGTTTCTTTGCAGCTTTCAAATGGGGGTCACTGACACCATCTAAAAACAAATGCTCTCACACTCTCCTACCTTCTCCTTCCCCACAGTTTCCTAATACAGAATAGGGATGCACCGAATCCACTATTTTGGATTCGGCCGAACCCCCGAATCCTTCCCGAAAGATTTGGACGAATACCGAACAGAATCCTAACCCTAATTTGCATATGCAAATTATGGGTGGGAAGGGGAAAACTTTTTTAATTCCTTGTTTTGTGCCAAAAAGTCACGTGATTTAGCTCCCTGGCCCTAATTTGCATATGCAAATTAGGATTCGGTTCGGCCAGGCAGAAGGATTCGGCCGAATCCGAATCCTGCAGATAAAGGCCGAACCGAATCCTGGATTCGGTGCATCCCTAATACAGAATACATACGCCCTGCTTTAAGCTCACTCTTTCAGGTCCAATGTCTCCTCCTTGAAAGTTATGTCTGATCCCTATACCCTGGTTAGTGAGAGTAACCACATTTTCTCTTCCACCACAGGTTCATTTGCACCCTTCCAGGCTAAGCGTTCTTGTGTTCAAAACCTATGTCACAAATTGAATGCACAGACTATAGTCTTACGCTCCTGTACAGAATACATTTGCAGAAAAAACCTATTAGGCAAGCAGACTTCATGCAATATAAAGGTCATGCCTTAATTCTGCCCTGTCAAAGGCCAAAAATACTCAATACCCTTCTACATCCCTCACAAAGGGAATCACTTGCTCCACTTTCCTCAGGACACTGCGGGTTAAAAAAAAAACCAAAGTAGAGTCTGTTCTCCCTATACATTCTGTCTGTGAGATATTCAATCATTTGCATTTAAATATGATGTTGGCTGAGGATATCCAAATATATCTATCACCCCTTCATTGACAGGCTGAAACTGAAACTAAATTCTTGGACTGCCTCTTAGCAATCTCAAACTGGATGAACCAACACCAAACTAAACCTAACTGAAGCGATAATCTTTCAACCAAAACCTTCTGACGGTATGCACATTAACCTCATCATCTCGGCATGTTGCGTGGAGTTAATCTATGACTCCTTGTTCCCCTTAGGGCTCATCCAGATTTGTGGCGATTAGTCGTCTGGCGACAAAACGCCACATCTTTGAGGCGACTAATCTCCGCGAATGGCTTGCATGTAGCACGCACCCTCTAGAAGTAATGTCGCATGCGCCTATTCACACGCGGCGACGCGATTTTCAAAGTCGCTGAAAATTTCCTCGCCAGACGAATCTTCTCGTCTGGATGAGCCCTTAGAACAGAGACACACACTGCTATTTCTGGATATTAGTCACCCAGTAACAAATCGCTACTTCTTTGGGCGACTAATCTCTCCGAAATGCCTTCCAGCTGGTTAGAATGTAAATCTCCCCACTACAGTATTCAATATTTGCTATTAGAATTTGCCTCGTCTCATCCACAAGAGAGGTTCTTCAGGCCCCTCCAATGCTTAAAGAGGACCTGTCACCTTGAGACATGAGTAAAATATTTTTTTTCCATCCTTAGTTAAACCCTTTAGTCAGCTGTTTTTGTCTATATCTGAAACGGATTACAAAATATCCTACATGTAAAAAGGGCTTCATAGGAGCTTCCATGTTTAAACACCCCTTTGTTTTCCATGTGTGGGCTGTGCCAAACTGCCAAATCTCATTCATGCTTAGTCAGAGTATACTCTATGATAGACAAGCTCTGTATAACTCATGTCACACCAGGACTTGATATTCTATGGGAATTATTTGAAACACCTTCTATTGTTCTATTCAGATTGTGTGGGCTACTCCAGCCACTAACAACTGCACAAACTGGTGATATCGTGAGAGGAGTCTGCAAGACTGATTCTACCCATGATGCTTTACTCTCCTGACTTTCTGGAAAGTCAGGGCTTCAGTTAGTGTCTCATGGACATTTCAAAAGTAGTTATAAAGTGAGAATTAGTGAGATTTGAGCATAATAAATAGGGGTATGTGGTTTGTTTTAAAAGTTATTTCCTTCCTAGTGTTAACTCAATCATGACAGGTTTCCTTTAAGTCCTTATCATGGCTTCCCATATAACAAAGAATAGCATATATACTACTTCTCATAACCTTCAAACCCCTTCATTCTTTTACACCTCCCTACATCAGCTATCTTGCCGCTCCTCATATTTGGAATGCCATCCCTGAATTACTCTGGAAAGAATAAAGAATATTCACTATACACAAATTGTATAGAAACAGCACTGAATATACTATTTATGTCTGTTGAGGATGGAGGTCCCTGCTCAATAGAGCTTATGAGCGGGAGGGTAACTTGTCTCTTTTACACTTAAAGTACAGTAACTATAAAGATTAAGTACTATTGATCACAGTGTGTTTTATTGAATTGTTGTTCTGCTTTACCATTTTGTGTGCATATAATATCAAATAAAGCGCAAACAATCTATATAAAGTGCCATATTTGTCATTTACATAGTTTCAGTTCTTGCACAAGCCAGAATTTAAACTTGAACCCCAAAAACACAAGGAGTCATGTTCTATTAAGATCAGAGTTAATATGCACCAGCAGCACTGAAGAGGTTTATACTTGTTCAGGTACATACAACCCTTTGCTGTGTACAGTTGCCATAAGAGCAGAACTTGCTGCAGCAAGGCTGGCTGTCCCTGGGCTAGTCTAACTGACTTGTAACACTGTTATGCAACCTGTGCAGCAAGACTAGTAAACACTTATTTATGCACAGGCCAGTGGCAAGCTGGCTGACTTCAACCCAATGATAAAAAACATGTTGCCCACTGACTCCTTGGAGGTTGCTACCAGTTGCCTCAAACCTGATGCTTATTTTTGAATGCCTGGCTTGGAGGCAAGTTTGATTGCAGAAAAACCAGGTGTACTGCCAAACAGTCTCTTGTAACTAGGGTTGCCAACTGGCTAGTATTTTACCAGCCTGGCCAATAAAAACGATGGTTGGGAAAAAGATAAATAAATAGGAAAGTCTGTATTTTTTTCCAGAAATGTGGCAACCCTACCTGTAGCCTGTGTGCCAACATAGGAGCTAGCAAATACCATATCGCATTTGGCATGAATGGACTTTTTCCACGCTTGTGCTGCTCCCCCCTAGAACTGAATGTGGCTCACTGGGAAACAAAAAAAGTTTGGGGAGTCCTGATGTACAGTGTTAGGAGCAAGAGGCCTCCCTGCAGCTTTGGGTATCACGTTAATGAATTCTTGCTCTTTGCAGTAACTCCACTAAAGGGAGTGTGACTTCCAGTTGAGAAAGGCAACACTCTATTGATTCAGCAGCCTGTACTAGTGATCTCATATCCGGAACGCTTCCGCCTAATTGCCAATGACACATACACGAAGGACGGCAGGGTATGGGGGGAGTTCCATGCAACGTGCGTTCAGAGGCAGAGCTCCAGTTGTGATTACACTACATCTCTCTGGACTCATTGAAACAGCAGAACCAACCAGTGACTGGAGCAGGCAGAAATACGGAGTCTGTGTCTCACCATTCAACTGCAATTGCTTCCAACAGCGCTCGCTTGTTCATACACCAAACAACTAACTAGGCCCCAGCCGCCTCTTGCCCTGACTGACGCACCTCTACTACCAATACGCGCTTAGCAGTTTCCTCAACCCGCCAATCGCATTTAAGCCTGTGAGCACAAGCGCCAATACCAACGAACGGGGCGGGAAATGAAAGGAATGCTTTAGCCGAAAATACACGGAGAGCCCGTTATCCCCGCGCGTGTAGCCCCGCTTACCTACTGTACATCCCCGAGCTCGTACTCCGCTTCCTGATCAATTCATCCAGCGACACGTCAGCCATCTTGCTCCCGAATCCGCAACACGATCACAGAGTCTAATAACGTGTGGGCGTGGTTACTAGCATGTGTGACGTCACGACGTTCCAACGCGGCGCCGGGCGGGGCATGGAAGCCGTCGTTTGTACCGTCATGCTTTTCTTCAAGCCATATGTTTGCATATTTCACAGAATCTAATTTTACGTGTTTACTTCTAAATTGTACCTAAAACGTGTGTGGTAATGTTGTAATCTACCAACAAAACATCCTCAAATCAAAAAGTTCAGTTTAACATGAGGTAAACGGATTCCTCGCCATGACGCGAAAAGAGCGTGGTGTGTCCCGCCCCTCAACCATACCAATATTTGGTTATGCCTTAAACTAATGAGTAAGGAAAATAACGAGCCGGGGTGACGCCTGGTTCCTCACTACTCATGTGAGAAGAAATTTTGAGCGGGTACAGGTTGCCCCCAGGAGGATCCACCTACCTCGTGGGACCTTCGGGTGTAGTGATCTGCCCGATCCCCAATGCTGTGTTAATGATAGATCAGGATTTAGCAAGGTGGCTTTGCTTCTCTCTTGCCTTTTGGTTTAAGGGGAGGTTCACCTTCAAGTTAACTTTTAGTATATTGTAGAAGGGCCAATTCTAAGAAACTTTTCAATTGGGCTTCATTATTTATTTTTCATAGTTTTTTAATGATTTGCAATTTTCTTGTTTCTTTGCAGCTTTCAAATGGGGGTCACTGACACCATCTAAAAACAAATGCTCTGTAAGGCTACAAATGTATTGCTATTGGCACTTTATTACTTATCATTCTATTCAGTCCATCTCCTATTCATAGTCCATTCTCTTATTCAAATCCCACATCTTGCCAGTCTGGGCCTGACATCAGTGTTTTAGTCCCTCCTTCCCTGCCAGGATTTCAAATGACACAGAAAGAGAAGAACTGTTAGCTGGATTTCAGCATAGAAAATAGCATTTATTCATACTTTGAAAAAAACAGTGATGAGTATATTAGGGGTTTCTGTGTTATGTGGGCCTCTTTATCAAATTTTGGTTTGGAAAGTTCCCCTTTAAAGTATGAATGGCTAATGTAGTGTTGTGCTGCACTGGTAAAATACTACAGTAAAGTTGCTGAAACAAACAAACCTGTTTTACCAGCGCATTATATTTTAATCAATTAATAAAACTTTCATTTGTTGGTGTTACTCTTCCTTAAATGTACATGCTTTTCTTTTACTTTTAAACATATTTGTATTCGTTTTAACAATAAACAAGCGTGTTATTTTACCAATACATTTATCACAGTTATTGAAAATTAAGATTTTGTAATACAGTGGAATTAAACAAGATATAGAAGCATGTGTATGACGTATGTAGCACACACACATATCTATCTAAACCAACTTCTGGACTCTTCTGGACACCAAATCAAAAGGATAAAATCATGAAGATAACTAAACGATGAAATCTGCAAAGTTGTATGTAAAGTGCAACAACAGCGCCACCTGTTGGTCAGTTCTTCCAGCTGTTCTGTCTGGAGAATATGCTCAGAAAGAAATCAGAGGACTGTTGTGATGTTGCTCTGCTCAGGAAAGGGAACAGAAACCTCAGATAACCTTTCTCATGTCTTTTCTGAGTAGGGCAACATCACAACAGTTCTCTTTTTTCCCTTTCTCAACATATTCTCCTGGACAGTAATCAAAAGAACTAGACTAGCAGTCTGCATTGTGGTTATAACAATTTTTATGCTAAATGTAAGCTGCAAATAGCATTTAATAGCATTTAATGCTCACCTTCCAAATACATTTTTTTTCAGTTTCTATAGTTAATAATTGACCATTTTACCAAAAGTGAAGTTTAAAGTTTAATGTCCTGGCTTTGCTCAAGAAGAGTTGGGAAATTCATAGACATATATCTATATAAGTATACATTTAAATACTCTCTTAAAGAGAAATGATCCTTTAATTTTTTTATGGGAATTTCTTTGCCTGTAAAGTCACAAACTATTCTATTGTTGCTTTGTTGCACATCTGATGTTTCTGATCTGTTTCCTGAGGAAAGCAACATTAGAACTGCTCTCTGTTTTTCTTCTCCTATATCTCTCTCACCATATAGTCTGATGAACTGACCAACAATTGGTACTGTGAAAAAAAAATGTGAAAGTGCTGAAGGTCACTCTGAATATGTTTACATGATTTACAGCAGTCTCTAAAATTAACAATTTTAATGTATCACTTCTTTTCATAAAATGTCTATAGGAAAATCTCTTGTAAAGCAGCATATTGTTTCATGCAGGACAAAAATATCTAAGATTATTAATACATTGTGCAGATATTATCACAAAGTGATTGATATAATCATTAATACATTAGACCCTAAAAGAAACTTCTTATAATGGTGGTTTTAGTTAAAAAACAACAACAAAACACACCCAACATTTGTGGTTGCTGAGTTACAGTAAGTACACAGGGGTATTTGTTATTTGCATAGCCCCTCCCATAATTCAAATTAACCCTTAATGGTAGTTTTACTGATAAGACAAGTTACAGGAAAATTAAAAGTGCGGAAATCAAAATAAGAGTTCCTAGGACATTTTTAACAACATTTTCCAAAAAGTCAGTAAGAAGCTACAGCAGTTTCTAAAGCACGATCTACTGTAAGTGAACTCAAAATGGAGACAATTTAGATGCTTCTGGTGGTGATTAATGCCAATGTCTCTCCCTAGCTATGATAAGGATCTCCCCCATGGCCATACAACAGGTCGCACTTTAGAAAAGTTATGCCTTAAACTAATGAGTAAGGAAAATAACGAGCTGGGGTGACGCCTGGTTCCTCACTACTCATGTGAGAAGAATTTTTGAGCGGGTACAGGTTGCCCCCAGGAGGATCCACCTACCTTGTGGGACCTTTGGGTGTAGTGATCTGCCCGATCCCCAATTCTGTATTAATGATAGATTTGTTCTTTTTTTGTACAGTAAAGTATATTTTTATTAATTGAAAAAAGTGGATATTCTTACAACAGAGTGGGAAGTTATGTTTTTTTGGGTGTATTACATCTATCACTTATCCTTAAAATGATCTGCAATAAACAAGCTTACTTTACCAACATATGTATAGCAGTTTACAGAAAATTAAAATATTGTGTGAAATAAAGTTAATTTTCAAGTTATATAAGATGTAGCACAAACATACTCTTTCCTGAGTAGGGCAACATCACAGCAGTTCTCTTTTTTTCCTTTATGAACATATTCTCCTGGACAATACAGTCAAAAGAACTGACAAGCAGGCTGTCTCGTGGTTATAACATTTTTTAAACAATGTCAATTGCAAAAGTGCTTAGAATAGCACAATGAGCCATTTTTTTTAAAGGGGATGATCACATTCCAAATATATTTTTTTTGCTTCTATAGTAAATTGATCATATTACCATAAGTGAAGTCTAAAGTGTAATGCCTGTACAGTCAGAAACTATTCTATTCTTGCTCTATTGTTAATCTGAGGTTTCTGATCTCTTTCCTGAGGAAAGCAACATTAGAACTGTTCTCTATCTTCCTTCTCCTATTTCTCTCTTACCATCTTACCATATAGTCTGGGGAACTGACCGCTGTGGTACTGTTGTGAAAAAAAAAATTAAGCTAATTGCAAAAAGGGGCTTAGAAATGCACCCTGCGCATTGTTACATTCATTTTTAAAGATAGGCATATCCTTTAAAATAGAAATTAAATGTAAAATGTGAAAGTGCTAAGAGGGCCACTCTGAATATGTTTACAACATGATTTACAACAGTCTAAACAACTATCAGTTTTAATGTGTCACTTTTCATTCTCGCATATGTTTTCATAAAATGTCTATAGGAAAATCTCTTGTAAAGCAGCATATTGATTCATGCAGGACAATATATAAGATTATTAATACATTGGGCAGATATTAATTATCACAAAGTGATTTATATAATCATTAATAAATTAGCCCCTAAAAGAAACTTTTTTACAATGATGGTTTAGTTTAAAAAAAAAAAAAACACACCCAACATTTATAGTGAAGCCATGTTGCTTAGTTACAGTAAGTACACAGGGGTATCTGTTATTTGCATAGCCCCTCCCATAATTCAAATCAACCATTAATGGTGGTTTCATGGATAAGACACATGTTACAGGAAAATTAAATGTGTGGAAATTAAAATAAGAGTTCCTAGGAAATTTTAACAATAAAAAAAATGTAGTCAATAAGAAGCTACAGCAGTTTCTATAGCTAGATCTACTCAAAATGGGGACAATTTAGATGCTTCTCGTGGCGATTAATTGCTGTGTCTCTCCCTAGCTATGATAAGGATCTCCCCCCT
>CM044437.1:110738058-110770878 GCA_024363595.1 Xenopus borealis
GAGTGCTTTCATCGCTTTGGATATGCTATTATACTTTGGTTAGCACCCAGCCCTTGCTAAGTAATGGTGAGTGCCGTTGGACTATGTTGTATATATATATATATATATATATATTCTACAAAAGTATCAAATATCTTTTCATGCTTGGAAACATTTTATAAAACGAGTATAGAAAATCTACCTTCAAACAGCATATATTTTCAGACAGGTAAACATTGATAATATTATTAATACATTGTACACATATTTTCTTGCATCAGCAACAAAAAAATAATTTTGGATAAATTTATATAAAAATTTCTTCTTTATCTGCATATTTTTTGCTGCTAATTGGATTTCATCTGTTTATTATGAAAATCAAATAAAATATTTTCAAAAATTAAAATATATAAACATTTCTAAATTAGCCCCTAAAGATGAATTTTAAAAAAAATGGTGGTTTTAGTTACAAAAAGAAAACACATTTACTTGAATACAAATATATGAAGATAATAAAATATATCAAACATCAGCATAAGAGATTTTAGACCTGAAACTTCGAGCTTTGACTTACGGTGAATCGTTGTTATTTGCATAGTCCCGCCCATAATTCAAATCAACCAGTGAAGGTGATTTATGTTATAAAAATTTTTTTTATTAAGTTTTATTTTTTGAGAATTTTTTACATCATTTGCCAATAATAAGCTACATCAGTATCTATAGCTAGATCTATTACAAGTGAACTTAAAATGGAGACCATTTAGATGCTTCTGGTAGCGATTAATGGCAATGTCTCTCCCTAGCTAATATAACAATCATCCCCCTGGCCAACAACAGGTAACAATTCAGTGAAATTATGCCTTAAACTAATGAGTAAGGAAAATAACAAGCTGGGGTGACGCCTGGTTCCTCACTACTCATGTGAGAAGAATTTTTGAATGGGTACAGGTTGCCCCCAGGAGGATCCACCTACCTTGTGGGACCTTTGGGTGTAGTGATCTGCCCAATCCCAAATTCTGTATTAATGAAAGATTTGCTCTTTGTTTATATAATAAAGCATATTTATGTCAATAAAAAGTGGTTGTTTTACAAGAAAGTGAAAAAGTACCATTTTACAGCAGTGGATGCTTTATTTCTTGATTTTCAGAAAAGTATTTAACATTTGTCAGGGTGCTATTCTTTGCACTTTTGCAATTAACATGGTTTTGTTTCATTTTAGTTTAAAAATTATTTTTATTAGTTTTAACAATAAACAAGTTTGTTATTTTACCATTAAATTGATCACAGTTTATGAAAAATGAAGTTATTTAGTAATACAAGATATTTAAGTTGTAGCACAAACATATCTATCTAAACTGTAATTTCTCGACCCCAAATCAAAAGGATAAAATCATGAAGATAGCAAAAAACAATCAAAGCTATAAAGGTGTGTAAAGTGCAACAACAGCACCACCTGTTGGTCAGTTCTTCCAGCTGTTCTGTCTGGAGAATATGCTCAGAAAGAAATCAGAGCATTGTTGTGATGTTGCTCTGCTCAGGAAAGGGAACAGAAACCTCAGATAACCTTTCTCATGTCTATCCTGAGTAGCACACAACAGTTCTGTTTTTTTCTTTCTTAAAGTGATACTGTCATGGGAAAAAAATATTTTTCAAAATGCATCAGTTAATAGTGCTGCTCCAGCAGAAATCTGCATTGAAATCAATTTCTCAAAAGAGCAAACAGATTTTTTTATATTTCATTTTGAAATCTGACATGGGGCTAGACATATTGTAAATTTCCCAGCTGCCCCAAGTCATGTGACTTGTGTTCTGACAAACTTCAGTCACTCTTTACTGCTGTACTGCAAGTTGGAGTGATATCGCCCCCTCCCCCTTTTCCCCTCAGCAGCCTAACAACAGAATAATAGGAATGTAACCAGATAACAGTTCCCTAACAAAGATTAACAGCTGCCTGGTAGATCTAAGAACAGCAGTCAATAGTAAAACCCATGTCCCACTGTGTACTATTCAGTTACATTGAGAAGGAAAAACAACAGCCTGCCAGAAAACAGTTCCCTCCTAAAGTGCTGGCACAAGTCACATGATCAGGGGCAGCTGACAAAATGGCTAGCCCCATGTCAGATTTCAAAATTCAATATAAAAAAATCTGTTTGCTCTTTTGAGAAATGAGTTTCAGTGTAGAAGTCTGCTGGAGCAACACTATTAACTGATATGTTTTGAAAAAAATATGTTTTCCCATGACAGTATCCCTTTACCATATTCTCCTGGACAGTACAGTGACAGTGTTGTGGTTACAACTTTTGTAAGTTGTAAAAGTCTTTAGAATATCACCCTGGGCAATTCCATTGTTTAAGGGGATGCTCATCTTCCAAATACATTTTTTTAGGTTCTATATTTAATTATTGACCATTTTTCCAAAATTGAAGCTTAAAGTTTATTTGTTCCTTATTTCAGTGTGACAGCTCAGATTCTGAATGGTTACCATTTGCTCCATTAGTTGATACATTTCTCAGCAGCATTTGTGGAATATTAGAATTAGCATATACATTGGGTAAGAAAAACCTTGAATTTCATAAAAGTAAATTTTAGCTCCTTAATGGAGACCTGTCATGAGTTACAGTGTTCCCTATGTTTTGAGTTCTGCTCAGTAAAGTTAGCAATAAAAAAAAAAGTGTTTTTTCAGAGTTAAGCCTATTACTTAATGAATCAGTGCTACGAAATAAGTTGGCGCTATAGAAATACATGTTAATAATGAAACAATAGTCTTTTCTCACCTCTGCATCGATCCATGCAGCCAATATTAAAAGCAGTATTGTCGGCAACCAGGCATCATCACAGTATGCTCCTTCCTCCTGACAAAGCCTCAGAATATCACCCTGAGCAATTACATTTTTTTAAAGGGGACACTCACCTTCCAAATGTTTTTTTCTTTATTTAATTATTGACTATTTTTCCAAAATTTAAGTTTAAATTTCCTGCCTCTGGTGTTTCAGTCTGGCAGCATATTTGGAACTGTTACCATTTGCTCCTTTAGAAGATACATTTCTCGGCAGAATCTGATGCAAGTATTGTATCAATTATAGCAGCTGCCTTTTATGTAACTCATGGATTCTGCTCAGCAGGGCCAAAAAAAAAAATAAAAAACATATGTATCAATTTAGGTTTACATTCTAATATAAATTAATATGCATATTTTTATATAAACAAACATTTAAATACTGTCTTAAAAAGAAATTATCCTATAATTTTTTTATGGGAATTTCTTTTCTCTGCCTGTACAGCCAGAAATTATTCTATAGTTGCTCTCCTAAGGAAGAGATAGACAGGTCATCTGAGGGTTGTCATCACTTTTCCTGAGGAGAGCAACATCAGAACAGATCTCCATTTTTCTTCAATATCTCTCTGACAAAATAGTCAGAGGAACTGACCAGCAGGTGGTGCTGTTGTCGGAAAAATTGATTATATGAGCAATTAAAGGGGTTGTAAACCCAACTGTAATGCCGCTCCACTGCGCCCCCTACTTTTCGCTAAAAGTTACTTGAAAACCATAATTATTGATGCAAGAAACTTCACCAATGAGAATTCTACTGATCACAAACTTCATTATAAATGCAAAAAAAACTGACCAATAAGAATTCTGATTCCAGCAACATGTCAGGTATATTGCTGTTTTCTTACATATAGAGATAATGATGTCATTTTATTTTTTCTTTATATTACACTGGAATTAGACATGGGGATAAAGGACAGACTTGTTCAGTGCTCGGAAAGTGGACTTAAAGGGCAAGGAAAGGCAAATAAATAAAATCCCATTTTTACTTTCTTTAATGAAAAAGAAACCTATCTCCAATATACTTTAATTAAAAAATGTGTACCATTTTTATAAGAAACCTGACTGTATGCAGTGAAATTCTCCCTTCATTTAGTGCTGTGGATAGGAATTATCAGACGGTCCCTAACTTCTGGCAGGGAAACAATCTTACATCAGCAGGGGGAGCAGCTTTGTTTTTTGATCATTTATGACGATCCCTAAGAAGCCCAGACCACACTGAGCATGTGTATGTAGTCTAGTCTTGCAAAGATGTATAACAAAGTTACAAGATGACAGCCCCCTGTGCCCAACTTTGAAAGCATAAATCGTTTGTTTGATTAGGCTTGTGGTGCAGTAAGTTCATGTTTATGTTTAGTATACAAAATACAGCATTTCTAGCCTTATTCTATTTTACACTTTCCTTGTCCTTTAAAGCTTTCCACTCCAATTACAGTAACAAAGAACAGGGAGTCAGATTGATACAGATCAGCTGGATTCTCATTGGAGGATTTTTTTGGCATTTTAATGCAGCTGCTGGCCATGGAGATTTGGGGAAAAGTTTTATTGTGCAATATTGCTTTAAGAATACAACCCTGATGTGTGTGTACTACAGCTCCCAGCATGCTTCAACCTTCAGTATATGTTACATTATTCTGGGATTTGTAGTTCAGCAACACCTGAGTAACGTTTGGTTGATCAGTGCAGTGCAGCAGGATTTACTACCCCTTTAAAGGACAGAGAAAGGCAAAAAAATAAAATCACATTTTTACTTTCTTTAATGAAAATAAATCATTCTCTAATATAGTTTAATTAAAAAATGTGTACCGTTTTTATAAGAAACCTGACTGTATGCATGAAATTCTCCCTTCATTTAGTGCTTTGGATAGGAATTGTCAGAAGTTCCCTAACTTCTGGCAGGGAAACAATCATACTTATGAACAGCAGTGGGAGCCTTCCTTCCCAGTCATGCAGAACTCCAGCAGCTTGCAGTCAGCGACTGTGAAGAGGTTTGTATTGGATTTTATATTTGCCTTTACATCCACTTTACTGTTTCCAACTCCAGCTGCAGGGACAAAGATCATGGAGACAGATTTAAACAGATAAACTGGGATTCTATTTGGAGGATTATTTTTCTGCAGCCACTGGTTCTGCAGAGTTGGAGGAGGTTTGTATTAAACAATACAAAAACTATAAAACCAACATTAGATTACATGACAACACAGGACCCAGTGCAGTCTGTATATTCTGATTATTAATCAGTCTTGCTGTATCGGCTTCTGGCTGATATTATTTGACTTGTGATGTTTTGATAATTTATGATGATCCCTAAGCAGCCCAGACCACACTGAGCATGTGCACAGTCTTGGTCTTGCAAAGATGTATAACAAAGTTACAAGATGACAGCCCCCTGTGGCCAACTTTGAAAGCATAAATCATTTGTTTGATTAGGCTTGTGGTGCAGTAAGTTCATGTTTATGTTTAGTATACAAAATACAGCATTTCTAGCTTTATTCTATTTTACACTTTCCTTATCCTTTAAGTCAAAGAACAATAATAAGAGGTTATCATTTATCTTATTATATATATCAAAGAGTTTTATAGCTTGGTAGAAAAGCAGGTATAATGGTAACAGCTGTACTACCCTGGCTTCAAATGTTTTCTCATAATGAGTTGGAGCAGTTATAGCTAGGACTTGTATTTGTTTAAACCTGTATATATAGACAGTTAGAAAGTTAGCCCAGAAAAAATTCTACCAGTCTGTGTGCTTCTTGTAATCCATTTTAATACATGCTCTTAGGTATAAAATATATTTTATTAGATCATATTAAAATATCAAAACAACCTCACATGGAGCCTCTAGGTGGGGTTGTTTTGATATTTTAATATTATCTAATAAAATATTATTTTACCTAAGAGCATGCATATAGAAATGTTTTGAACATTATGCTATATGTTCTGGGTCATTAGAGATCACTAGATCTAGTATAGCTTGGTTTCTGGTTGGCTCCTGAACAATTTGTGCCATAAAATTGATCCAATTAACTGTCGTGGAATCCATGTACAAAAACTAAAGAAAAACAGCAATCATTTTAGATTGGTATCTGTTTTTTTAAATAACTTTTTGGGACAGGCAAACCACTGTACCTAGCGGTCCCACAAAGTAGATAGAAGCCGCAAAGGATAACCTGTACCTGGTCAAAAATTCTTCTCACATGAGTAGTGAGAAACCAAGCATCACCCTGGTCTGTTATTTCCTTACTCATTAGTTTAAAGAACACATTCTCTGAAGTGCTACTTGTTGTATGGCCAGGAGGATGGTTGTTATCATAGCTAGGGAGAGACATTGCCACCAGAAGTGTCCTGCAGCGGGTCGGGTACCTACAAAATCCTGCGGTACCCTGTGGGTTGCATGTAGAAGTTCCGGGTGTGGGTATAGAAGTGGGTCGATGGTTTTGCGGGTTGAGGTCCCAAAAACTGGACCCACGCAGGACTCTACCAGAAGCATCTAAATTGTCTCCATTTTGAGTTCACTTACAGTAGATCTAGCTATAGAAAATTCTATAGATTCTTATTGACTAAATTATCTTAAAAATGTCCTAGAAACTATTTTTTTATTTCAACTTTTGATTTTCTTTAACATTTAATTTTTTTTTAATCACTGAAACCACTTTTACTGGTTGATTTAAATTATGAGCGGATCGATGCAAATCACAATGTGTAACAGCAGCACAGATTCACTGTAAGTCACAGCTCAAAGCTTTTAGTATAGTATTCAGGTCTTAAAGGAGAACCAAACCTTTGGGGCATTTGCCCCTAATTTTTTTACTTAACCCTCCTGCAGATTCTTGCCACAGGTGTGTACGGCAGTCATCTTCTTTCTTTGGCCTTCTTCGTTAGTTTGGCGCATACGCAGTTGAAGAAGATTGCTGGACCTGAACCACTGCACATGCACTGAAAGTCATGAATTAGACCGAAGAAAGAAGAAGGCTGCCAAGAACTCCTGTGGCAAGAATCAGCAGGAGGGTTAAGTAAAAAATTTGGGACATTTGGCGGGGGGGGGGGGGGGGGGTCTACACAGGGGAGGAGGGGAGGGGTTTTTCTCCTTAAACATTTGGTACTCCTTTCAGTCTCTTATGCTGTCTTACCATTACGCCTACATGTTTGCTATATTTGGTCATCTTCATATCTTTGTATTCAAGTAAATGTGTATTTTCTTTTTTAAGTAAAACCACCATTGTAAAAAAATCCTTCTTTTAGGGGCTAATTTACTTATATTTATGTTAATCTATCTGAAATTATTTTTTTGTTGCTCATGTAAGAAAATATGTGCCCAATGTATGAATAATCTTATCAATGTTTACCTGTGTGAACAATATATGCTGTTTGAAGGTAAATTTTCTATACACATTTTATGAAAATGTTTCCAAGCATGAAAAGATATTTGATACTTTAGAAGTGTTAGTTTTCTAGAATATATATATAGCTTAATACAAAACACAAGGTATATATCTGTGTTCAGCCTTCTGTAGGGTCAGCAAAGCATGCTACAAATTCTGAACATGACTATGCCAGTTAAATTAGTTTCCCTTAACATTAAAGGGATTGTTCACCTTTGAGTTAACTTTTAGTATAATGTAGAGAGTGATATTCTGAGAAAATTTTCAATTGGTTTTCATTTTTTATTGTTTGTGGTTTTATAGTTATTTAGCTTTTTATTCAGCAGCTCTCTATTTTGCCGTGTCAGCAATTTGGTTTCTAGGGTACAAATTACCCTAGCAACCCTGCATTGATTTGAATAAGAGACTGGAATATGAATAGGAGATGGACTGAATAGAATGATAAGTAATAAAAAGTGGCAATAACAATACATATGTAGCCTTACAGAGCATTTGTTTTTAGATGGTGTCAGTGACCCCCATTTGAAAGCTGCAAAGAAACAGAAGAAAATTGCAAATCATTAAAAAACTATGAAAAATAAATAATGAAGACCAATTGAAAAGTTTCTTAGAACTGGCCCTTCTACAATATACCAAAAGTTAACTTGAAGGTGAACCACCCCTTTAAGGGTTTTAATATCCCCTGTAAAAGATCTCAAACATTTTCTCATATTAAAAAGCAAAATGTAGATGTAATATTAGATGTAGTAGTTCCCAGATATATTTCATGCAATGGCTCCAGAAAATAAAAATGGGGTATCCATAATGTTCAAACATAGAATATCTTTTGAATTATTACACTGTGAGTCTGATCCTGATGGAAGGTACCTAATTCTGACATGTAAATTAAATAATGAAATTTTCACATTTTGTAAAGTATATGCTCCAAATACGAATCAAATTAGATTCTTAACAACAATATTTAACAAACTATATAAGCAGAAACAGGGGTTCACCATCATCAGGTGGAGACTTTAATATTATATCAGACTCCAAAAGAGACACTACATCAAATTCAGACAGATATCAAAAATCCAGTCTCAATAATGGTAAAAAAGGAGCAACAGATTTCCCCCTCGACAAACTCTTAGCTCAAATCAATCTCTATGACACTTGGAGGATAATATACCCTAAAGCTAGCGATTATACATTCTCTGCTGTAAAATACGTTTCCAATAAATACATGAAGATTAAATGAATCTTTATCAAATAGGATAAGTGATTCATTCTTCCATGGAAACTTCACTTCAGACACAATAGTGTGCTCACAAAGCTTCCATACATGGGCTCTTTATTCAAAAAGCTCCCTATTATAAAAAGAAAAACAGGTTGGAAAAGACAATGTTAGAATCAAACATAACTAATTAGAAACACAAAACAAACTAAACTCCTCTAAAAACAAAACCAAGGAAATATAACAAGTTATAGAGAAACTTTATAAAATAGGGGTTTTTTTTGGAGAACATTTATTTATTTAAATAATTTATTTAAACAATAAATATTATTATAAAGGTAATAATAACAGATCATATGGCAAACTAGCCATTTTAATTTGAATTCTGGAGTTTACATGAAAAATTTTTGAATTGTGGCAAAAACTCTACTTTAAGCTAACACTTGAATTCGATTAATATTTATATTAAGCTTGAAAAACACTTCCCACAGTTCATGTAGTAGCCAATGGGAGCTGTCCTAGACAAAATTAAAGGGATCATGGGAAAAAATCTTTTTTTCCAAAATGCATCAGTTAATAGTGCTATTCCAGAAGAATTCTGCACTGAAATTAATTTCTCAAAAGAGCAAACAGATTTGTTTATATTTCATTTTGAAATCTGACATGGGGCTAGACATTTTGTCAATTTCCCAGCTGCCCCAAGTCATGTGACTTGTGCTCTGATAAACTTCAATCACTCTTTACTTTTGTACTGCAAGTTGGAGTGATATCAAACCCTCCCTTTCCCCCATTCAGCAGCCTAACAACAGAACAATGGGAAGGTAACCAGATAACAGCTCCCTGTTCAGCAGCCTAACAAAAGAACAATGGTAAGGTAAACAGATAACAGCTCCCTAACACAAGATAACAGCTGCCTGGTAGATCTAAGAACAGCACTCAATAGTAAAACCCACTGCGTATTATTCAGTTACATTGAGAAGGAAAAAAACAGCCTGCCAAAAAGCAGTTCCCTCCTAAAGTGCTGGCACAAGTCACATGACCAGGGGCAGCTGGGAAATTGACAAAATGGCTAGCCCCATGTCAAATTTCAAAACTGAATATAAAAAAAATCTGTTTTCTCTTTTGAGAAATGGATGTCAGTGCAGAAGTCTACTGGAGCAGCACTATTAACTGATGCGTTTTTAATGTTTTCCCATGACAGTTTCCCTTTAAGTATTTCAATAGTGTTTTGAGTTTGTAAACTCACAAAATCAAGTTTTTTTCCATGATTTTATTCAATCAAGTTTTTTTATATTCTAATTTTTGTAATAAATAAGCATTCAGGATTTACACATGGCACGTTATTATAATATGAATTTTGAAATTTATCATGACTTTAACCATTCACCATCTAAAACCTGTCAAATTGCTGTTTTAGCCTATGTGGGACTTCCTAGAACCTAATTAGAGTCAACTGGTGGATTTTGAAAATTCTAAGTTTTTTTGGGGCAAAACGTTGAATCAAATTCAATTGAATGCGCTATTACTTCGATTCTAACTATCGAAAACTGACCTATTTAAACAGAAAAAAAAGCCTGCAAATTTATTTCTGTTGGTGTTTTTGAATTGAAAGTTTTTAAAATTCGACCCTTGATAAATCTGCCCCTAAGACTAGAAATGGGTTCTAAAACCTTTTTTTTTATCTGTTTATCAATGTTAGAAGTTTTCAGTTTGAATGAACTTGAAATATTTATTAAAAATGAACATAACATACAAAAATATAACATTTTAAAAACCTAGGTTCACTGCTCTCCATAAATAATTAATATTCAATAAAGTGCCAGTGCTTGCCTATATTGAAATTCATCAATAAATTATGTGCCAGAATATATTTTATAATCAATATTTAAAAAAAAATCCCAATAAATTGATCTCTTAAAGTTATAATTGTAAAGCTTGACCGTGAAAAAACACACCCAATAAAAATGAGTACTTCCAATTAATTAAAATAAATTAAGTATGTAACAAGAATGAATTCATTATCCTTTGATCCATTATAATTTAATACATGTGACAAATCTCTTGCGAAACGCGTCGGCAATGTTCACTCTGACCTCTCTTTGCTTTTAAATCTAACCAGATCTTTTATCCTTACTCTTTTAACTATTGCAGTTGCCACATAATAGATTCATTATTTTATCATTTTTCTGTTTCACAAGACGTAGGGGATTTGTGGTTTTTTTTAGGGAAGATAGATCCTATTCAAGTCAGGGAAGGTAATTGTTGAGATCACAGTCCCCTATGTTCTGCCTTCTTTGCTTGTGGTAATCCCAGGGCTCAGTTAGCCAAGTTTCAGATAGTAGCAAACAGGATGACTCCACCAATATCTCTTTTTTCAAGATTCTAACTTGTTTCGATTTTTATGTGAATGGGATGGTTAATGCTTGGTTCAATTGATATAAAGTTTATTCTGCTACTCTGTTGTTTAATACTCTCAGTTAATATTATAATTTCACTAAGGTCCTTTAATAAGGTTTAACTAGTAATAAATGATTGTTGTAATTAAATTATAATGGATAATTAATTCATTCTTGTTACATACTTAATTTATTCTAATTAATTGGAAGTACTAATTTTTATTGGGTGTGTTTTGTCACGGTCAGGCTTTACAATTATATATTTAAGAGATCAATTACATTGTTAATCAATTGGGATTTTTCTAAATATATATTTTGGCACATAAATTATTGATGAATTTCAATATAGACAAGCAGTGGCACTTTATTGAATATTAATTAGTAGTAATTAATTTAAGTGAACCTAGGTTTTTACAATTTTATATTTTTGTATATTAGGGAATAAAGACATACGGGGTTGTACCTTTTCTTTTTTTTTCATTTTTAATAAATATTGGATAATTGGTGATTATACCCCAGTGTGTCTTTTGAAGTTGCTGTGGCGTTGCAATCTTGAATTTGAAATATTATTAAAGTCAAATGTTTGCTTATTAATAAAAAAAGTAAATATAAAAAAAAATGATAACCTTAAACCATAAATGTATTAAATTCATAAGCTACCCATTATTTTCATTGAGTTAACAAACTCTCTACTTTGTTTCAGAAAAATTTGAATTGAAAAGATGTTGCATAAACCCCTTGCCAGCACATTAAAGGGGTACTCCATACAAACATAACTTTTTATAAAGTAAACATAATTTCAAGCAACTTTGCAATATACATGAATTAAAAAATATGCAGACTTTTCATGATTTTTAATGGTTTGGAACAGTTCCCTAAGCTTAGTCCCCTGCTCTCTTGCTGATCTGTCTGACTACTTCGCTGAGCTGGCTGACTACTGTTACTTTGTATCAGCAGCCAGCTGTCCACAGCCTGCATCCTCCAAACCCCACAATTCCCTGCACATGTGATTTCAATAAGGATGGAACAGTGCATTGCACAGTGGTATATGTAGTTTGTGCATGCTGTCTGTAAGCTGTGGCGAATTTGTTACAATTTGTAACATCAGTGTTTAGTCCCTCCTTCCCTGCCAGGATTTCAAATGATGCAGACAGAGAAGAACTGTTTAACAGTTGGATTTCAACATAGAAAATGGAATTTATTCAGCCCTTTATGTGATGCACATTATGTATAGAATTACAAAAGCATGTAATATTGAGACCCAAAAATGATAACCTCAAATTTTACTATATGTGACAGGCACAGCATTTTATCCACAAAATGTTAGAATCTTTATCAGGGAAGGAGCACCTCTGAAATGGGAACTCTCTTCTTCCTGGCTTCAGTAAGGCCGAGGATGTTTGGATGTTCATATGTTAGTATTCCAGAGAGAGAATCCTGGGGAATGCACTTAGGCTACAGACAGGGCCATAGCAGCAATATATAATTGTTAAAAGAACGACAACACCTTTTGAAATAAAAAAACAATAGCACTAGTTTCAGAGATATATAAGATGGTGCTAAATGTTTACAGGTTTCAGGGCAAATAAATAATTGACAAATGCCCCAACATTCTCCATTAGGCTCCCAATACCTGAATCAGTTGGCCCAGTGGGGGAACAGACTGCATGCATGGGCAATTTAGGCAGGGTATACATTCATATATGGTTCCTTATGGGGCACGTTCTTCAACTGTGGATCAGTATCTCTTTTGTCTATTGTATAACTACACATTTCAACACCTATCATTATATAATTTAATATATCAACTCCCATCTCCCCCCACTACAGTCTGTGATGAATTATTTGGCTAGAATCTTCCTCCTGTCACTCAAGAAAGAACTCTATTTCCAAAATCCATATTATGGCTTCCCATAAAGCAAAGAACGCCTTCTAATAAGCTTCTCATTTCCCTGGAAATATTAATAAACCTCCACTTCTGTAAAAGTGACTCTAAACACCCCCTCATCTATACATGTACTTAGTAATCATTGTGCTCCACAGAAGAGAACCCCTGTCCCTTTTAAAGCCAGTACGGGACAATACACACTTTATCACCTAAAATGTAGATTTTTTTTTCTGTACAATTTTGAGTTGTCTTATCTCTCAACTGATGAATGCAGTTCCACGTGAGTTATATTCAGTAGGCGTTATCCTGCATTGAAGGGGAAGTAAAACATCTTGCAAAATTTTTGTTTTAATGGCAAAATTTTAGTTTTAGGCCATGTAACTTGTACAGTAACCTCAAATTGCAATGTGGCTCCCAGTGTGCATCTTCATCACCAAGATAGATGTTGGGAACAAAAGGTGCCTAAAATGGCGGCCAACACTACTGAGCAGCTGTGTTGTGCTGAACTAAGATAAATTGGGGCAAGTCATGTGATGGGGGAGGGGGCTGGGGTTGTACTGGTACTAAAAAAGGATAATTTGTCAGGTTTTACTTCCTTTTTAATCCGATTTATTTGATTTTTGACTCCAAATGCTAAAACTGCCTCATTCTCTAATCAAAAGTTAGAAAAATGCAAATATGAGGTAAAATGTAGTTTCACCTATACCTTTATATGTAAAACAGCACAACACTTAGTTTTGTTTATAAAAATGCTAATGAGACTTTTTACACCTATTGTTATTTTGTTTGGGTTATACAGAAACAGGGGCTGGTACCATCCATGAATATGCTAATCACCCCCTATGCTGCCGTTGAAAGTGGGGTGAATGGAGACTGGAGGGCAGAGCTGAGGCAGGGGGTAGTTTTACAGTGAGCTTGACTTTATTTGTAAATGCAGTAGGAAAATGACATTGAACATTAAGGGGGAGATTTACGAAATTCACGTGAATAGATCGAAGTTCGATCGAATTCCGATTGTACAATTTAATCGGCTGGTCAGATATGCAAATTTGGCCACTTCGATCATCGAATACCGAAAATTCGAATGATCAAATAGATCGGAAATGCGATCATTCGACCATTCAATGATCGAAGGACTTTAACTTTAAAATTTTCTTCGACTGCCTACTTCGCCAGATTGAACCTACCGAATTGCAATAAAAAGCCTATGGGAATCCCCCATAGGCTTTTTTTTCCAAACACCTGCTCGAATACCATTCGTATGATAGAACCCCTCGATGGTTCGAATTTTTTGAGCAATCGGAGATCATAGTATGATTTTTTTCCCGAAATCAAATGATCGGTATTCAATCGTACGATTTCATTGAGGAATCGGATAGAGGAAAAAATAGCCTAAAACTCTTCAATAAGCATTTAATAGTCGAATTTCAAATGAATTTGAGGATTTTTTATTGAATAATAGTAAATCTGCCCCCAAGCATTTCTTCTCTTTCTCAGTTTGTAAGTATGGAGATTGTATTTGCACCAGTTTTAATGACACTTAAACTAAAAAAAATGCTTACTCCAATTTTGTCACCCAGTTGTGATACTTGGGGGCTGATTTCTTAAAGCCAGAGTCTGGGTGGATGGGGGTAGAATGTGAAGCACTACTTGTGAAGAGCAGATCTGAGCACTAAAAGGATTGCAGGGGGAAATACAAATGAGGAGAGCAATCCAAAGTAGCAACAATGCTGTGGTCGAGTTTATTCAAGGCTGCTACTACTGCTTGTGTAGTAACCCTTGAATAAACACACAGCATTGTTGCAACTTGGGATTGCTTTCCTCAGATAGCGGTATACCCGGAAGAGGATTGGATTCATTCCTGATAAGTTAAAGGGATACTGTCATGGAAATTTTTTTTTTTCTAAATGCATCAGTTAATAGTGCTGCTCCAGCAGAATTCTGCACTGAAAACAGATTGTTAGATTTCATTTTGAAATCTGACATGGGGATAGACATATTGTCAATTTCTCAGCTGCCCCAAGTCATGTGACTTGTGCTCTGATAAACTTCAATCACTCTGAACTGCAAGTTGGAGTGATATCACCCCCCCCCAGCAGCCTAACAACAGAACAACAGGAAGCTAACCAGATAACAGCTCCCTAACACAAGATAACAGCTGCCTGGCAGATCTAAGAACAGCACTCAATAGTAAAAACCCATGTCCCACTGTGTTCCATAGAGAAAGAAAAACAACAGCCTGCCAGAAAGTGCTGGGAAATTGACAATATGGCTAGCCCCATGTCAGATTTAAAAATTGAATACAAAAAAAATTGTTTGCCTTTTTGAGAAATGGATTTCAGTGCAGAAGTCTGCTGGAGCAGCTCTATTAACTGATGTATTTTGAAAAAAACAAACAAACATGTTTTCCCATGACAGTATCTCTTTAAGGCAGCGTGGAGAACATTTTGTATAGATTTTATGAAATTGCAGGGGGGAAATTTACAGATTTACCGGCTATAACATTGTGTATATTTGTAATATTGCCACCAGCCCTAGCTGGTAATTTAGTGCCTGGGTGGCAACCCTAATCAGGGCTCTGTACAGGTTTTACTCTGAACTTTATATAGCAACTTAATATGGATTTTTTGAGCGCAGGGGCTGCAACAGGAAAATGCTTCCCCAAACTTTACCCACAAAGAAGAAAACCCAAACAAACTGCCCTAACTATTATACCTTCTCCACCAAACCGTACAGTCGCCGTTATGGAGAGTTCTTGTAGCATCTGCCAGAGCCCGAATTCCATTTAAAGAACAATTCAGCACTGCAGGTAACAGGTTTTCACTGCTTGATACAAAGACATGAACTTTACTCCTCCCCAGCCAATGTTTAGAATTTCCCATGTTGATGTAATGATTATAGTAGCCCAATGTGTTTTCACTCCAGGAGGGTCTTCATGAGCAAAACAAGAGAAGCACACAGATTCAAACAAAGCACAGACTTATATGCATATATGAAGATAGAACCACCAGCATTCTTAGCTCTACAATTATTTGCTCTTCCCCTCTCTGTTTACTCCTATGCCTTCTTTCTGCACAAGAAGATAACTCCTTGGGTTCAAAATGCATTTGGCTACCAACATTCACAAGTATGCTGTACTTCACTGAATATTATATTGAGTTACTCAGTAGTTGTCTCCTTTGGGACCAGCACCTCACTGTCATTGGATGTGCACTAAATTACCAAACACTGACTTATCAATGAGTTTCCATGAATAACATCTCCTCTTGAGGTTTATAGTCTTCGCTCAACATCATACCCATAGCATTTACACACTTACCAACTCTAGACATGTTCCATATAACCAAATATATTGTACAAGTAATCCTCTGAAGCTGTGTGTGCATTAACTATAGGTTTGCAAGTGGAAAAGTATGGATTTCCAAACACTTGAGTCCTGGTTTCAATTCCAGACAGGCCACGATCAGCAAGCAGTTCGTATACTGTCTGTGTGGATTTCTTCCAAGTGCTCCTGTTTTATCCCAAAAACATACATGAAAGTTAATTAGCTCCTGAGAAAATTGACGTGCTTGTTAGGGACTTTAGATTGTAAGCTCCACTGGGACAGGAACCAATGTAGAATCTCTGTAAAGCACTGTGAAATAGGTCAGTGCTATATAAAGAATAAAAGAATCATTACCCTAGTAACAGTGGGAAATCAATAAGACTAATTTCCTCTGATTTGCATAATGGTGATGGGGGTGGGGAGACTTCCAGTCCCAGAATGTATAACTTTGTAATAACCAGGCAGCCTAAGGGGGAAATAGTTTCTACAATTCAAAGACAAACTATCATGGTATCCTCATAATCAGAGGAAAAATGTTTGTGTAAAAAAAAAAAAAAAATGTATTTCTGGAAGCTGTTATGGATTGCCATTGAAGTTTGGACCATTCATGGACAGGAAATAATTTAGAATAGTATGTTTTAACGCTTACTAAATAAGGGCTGTGCAATTTTAACCCTTCTAGAACCAGAATAAGCAAGTAGGTGAGCACTCACAATCCTTAAGATTAGAGTAAACAAAATTTGCAGAGCAAGTGCAAAAAAAGGTGACAGATTAAAAGGACCGCCATAAACACACTAACGTTCAGTGGAAGGGGGAAGTAATGTTTTTATTAGGGTGGAAATAGCTTCCAATACTGTATAGGCTGTGAATGCAAAAGCAAAATCCAAACTCCAATGTGATTGTTGAAACTAAAATGGTGGTAAAGAGAAAAGGGCAGGGAATGGGAAATCCAAACTCAGACTGTAACAATTTCTCTAACAAAGTGACAAGAGTCTTCTTATTTTTCTTTTGAATCAGCTTTAGAAAGGACGCAGCCTATAGGGCGTCACATCTCTCCAGCCTGGAATTCTTCTGAGGTGCGTCCCTCTGACTTGCCATTGCTGCTGTCGTAGCTGCGCTTCTTATCCCTGCACTCCCGCTCTTTGGAGTGATCCCTGGAACTCCTATCTTTTGATGCTCTCTCTTTATCTTTGGATGACCTGAGTGGAATTGAAGAATCTTTTTATAAATCAGTTTTTATTTTTTTAGTTACCGCAGACCTAAAGAACAAGCCTGTTGCTAAATTTTACACCCAACCAGAAAAAGAAGTGGGAAGAAGGGAAAACTGAAAAGCACAAACTTGTGGATTACAAACAAACCTGTATAATGGCATGGTTATGGCAGATTTGCCTAGCTAATGTCCTGCAGACACATACAAGCATAGGGCATGCAATATAATATACAAGTCAATCTGTGCGCTCATTAGAATGGAATTACAGGTATTCAGTAGAAAGTTGCTGGCCAATGTAGCATTTCTCAGTCCAAATTGGGAACTTTTGTCAGGCCGTATTTGCCCTCACAAAACACCAATGTTAAATTGATATATGGTGGTGGCAACATCACATTCTGGTGCTGGAACTGCTTTTATCAGCAGGAACTTGACACATAAGAGAAGGATTGGTACAAAACACAAATACCAGTTTCAGGCAGCTATAAAAGATAGGGTGAAAGTTCATCTTTAGCAGGATAATGAATACAGACCCACAACCAAAAGTGGCTCAACAGAAGGGCGAATGTCCTAATGGAAACCTCAAGCTCAACTGGAATCTCTGGTGCGGTTTAAAGGAACAGTAATTATTAAGTTCAAAATCTATACTATACCCCTCTAACAATACATCTGCCCTGCACAATGTTGCATATTTCAATTAAGTGTAAATACCACACATTTTTTTTGTTTGCTTCAGAAGCACTACTATTGTTTATATAAATAAGCTGCTGTGTAGCCATGGGAGCAGCCATTCAAAGGAGAAAAGGCTCAAGTTACACAGCAGATAGCAGATTAACTCTGTAGAACATGTTATCCGTTATCCATTACTTATCCTGTGCCATATAGCCTTTTTTCAATTTCCGCCATTGCTACACAGCAGCTTGTTTATATGAACTATAGTAGTGTTTCTGAAGCAAACAGATCAATTTTAACAGCGCAGGGCAACACTACATGATATTTTCATTACTTTAAAACACTAATTTTTTGGTGTTACTGTTCCTTTAAATAAACCCAATAGTCTGGCGTTCCAATAAACATATCTCAGTTAGGATCATGCACAAGGTACGGTTTTATTACAGAGAAAAAGGTAATCATTTTTAAACATTTTGGATTATTTGGATAAAGGAGTCTATGGGAGACCATCTTTCTGTAATTCATATCTTTCTGGATAAAGGATCCCATACACAGTTTATACAATATATTATTGTAAAGACTAAAAATACTGGGTTTGATTGTTGACACACATGGGTAAATAGCAGAACACTGCTCTAGAAGCAAAACACAACAATTGTAAAACAGTAAGTTTATTAGACTCTTATGACAAAGACATATTACATGAACATGAGAGAATACAGACTGGAAGGTTAGTTAGGAGATATTCGTACACAAGCTGGATTTACACAGAACAGATAACAGGCTTTTAATCAGAGACAAGAATTATTCATGGATTGCCTCCAAGCCTTGGTTACTACAGAAAGACCATGTCCATTTGCTTTATGACTATGACACAGTGTCTGGGAGATGATCAACAACACATAAATGCTGCACCTTTTATCACTACTCCAGGCCATTCCCATCACATGCCTTTGGCCTCAGCAGTGAAAACTAAATATAGTTTGCATAGCCAGTGTGATCGCTTCCTAATCTCTTTCTTTTAATATCCAGAAGATAGCAGATTCCCCATTTAAGAACAGATGCCTTTAGTTGTATTAGAAATCAGAGCACAATATTGTGCTGTTTTTATGCTAGTATTAAGACAGGTTGAGGCTAATCAAGTATCATACATACTCCTTGCCCAAAGTGCAAATTCACTGTAAGCAATGAATATTGTAAAATACAAAGTGGGCAGCCAGAGGCTTTACGCCACATCAAGCACAACTTTCACAAAATTACCAACCATTAATGGGCAGATACTGGCTGCCATCCAGCCATCAGCTTATTGTTATTTGTATGCCAATACAATGTTTCAGACAGATTACCACTTATCAGTTAGGGCTCTTACACACGGGCGTTTTTACCTGCGCTCCCCTGCATTCCGTTTTGCCGCAGGGGAGCGCAGGTATAGATGCACTCAATTATTTTCAATGGGGCTGTACTCACACGAACGCATGTAGGTGCCAAACGCAGGAAAAATGCAGCATGTTGCGTCTGAACCTGCGTTCGGCGCTTACATGCGTCTCGTAGGTACAACCTCATTGAAAAGAATGAGGTGTGTCTATACCTGCGCTCCCCTGTGGCTGAATGCAGCCAAACGCAACGCAGGGGAGCGCAGGTAAAAACGTGTGTAAGGGCCCTTAGAAAGGATGAAAAAGAAAAAAATAAACCTGTGAAAATACTACATCCTCTTCCCATGAATGCAGCCCTTTGTGACCGCTCTACTAGAGCCAAAGGATTGGATCAGCTGGATTCATTCACCTCCTGGGGGGTCAAATTGGGCAAAGACCTACCAGCTAAAATGGTGGATCTTTCCATGATAGATTTGCCTTGGAGGTTTGCTTTTCTCAGTAAACTTTTCTGTGTCTTTTTTTAGGTCTTATTATTTAGCATAATACAGTCTGTAGAAGATGGATGAAAACGTTTGTTACTGCTAAACAGTAGCTTGATCAATAATGCACCCTGCTCTTCCGTCACACAAATGTCAGTCATACGATAAACTTTCTAGTGATGCAGAGAACACCACAGTTATTTCATGGTGGGACACAAAGTAGGCTTTCTGGTTCAGCTATGTCCACATCCTGAAAATATTAACCTGCCTTGTTTAGTGACACCATCTCCTTGATTATCACCAGCAGGTTCAGTTGACAGGAGAAGTAAATGGATTTGGATCTTCACTTCAAAGCAATACACACTACTAAAGTGTTTGTAACAGACTCGTGCTAGGGTATTTCTGGGTTAGAGATCTAAAGTGGGAGCAGCACACTTCAAGGGTACTAAAATAATGATGCTAATTAACAAAAAGTTAGTTTGAAAAAAAAAATGGCCTTTGTTTTTTACATAGAAGGCTAGTCCTGTATTATTGAGCTTTTTTGAATAATGGATTTCCTTTCCCATACCTGTGCAATGATCCGTTTTCTTAAAGGAGAAGGAAAGTCTAAAATTAACTTAAGCTCAAAGTGTTGTCCATTAAAAGTATATATCTTTACCACCAAGCATTCCTTCATTAGTTTTTTCATTAATCTTTGCGGTGCAATCATTTTAAAAAAAGATTGAAACATGCATATAAAAGCATACCCTGGTTGCAGTCCACACATCTGTCTCAATAGGGCACACGCATGCGCAGAAGTTCTCATCTGTGCCCTGCGCATGAGCACAAGGATCTTGTTGCTTCCCTGTGAAGTGATGACGCTGCAGTCACGTGATGCAGTCATTCGTCATTGCTGACCTCTCTGCCTTGCCTTCATTCAATCAAGCTCCAATCCAGCTTCCCCATTGCTTGGAAACAAAGGGAAGCTTTGAAGCTCCTGCGCTCGCTCTGGTTTTAATTTACAGTTTGTCAGTGAGCGAGCGCAGGGGCTGAGGAGCGGAGCAAGAAAGATAAGGTGCTAGCGTTCGGGTCTGTCTGACTGAGGTTTGTAAAGGAGCATGCGCAGTAATGAGGAAGCGCAGGGAGGACAATTTGAAAATGGCGGCGCCAAACTTTTAACAGTGGCAAAACTTCAGAACGCTGGTACACAAAAACAGTAATGATGTTACAGTTTTTAATGTGGCGTTTCAGGAGGGGGCCTGATGGTAAACATAATGATGTAGGTTTAATTTTTTTTGTTTCCTTCTCCTTTAACTTGCTATTTCTGAAGTTTTTCAGTTGGCTCATTTAACTGCTAATCTGCTGTAGACCCTCCTTGATACACACACACACACACACACACACACACACACACACACACACTGATATGCAAGGTTTTCAGGTACACATACAAATGTCTATTTCCAGAAGTGTCTTTACAGAGGATTTAGGAAAAATGGCACAATTCAAAAAACAAAATGACATTTGTCTTAAATAGTTTGTGATGTGTTTTGTTTAGCAAAAAGAGTTCTCAATTTTATACAGATATATCATAACCAGACTGGGACAGAGCCCTATTTTCCCAGAAGCGAAGGACAAAGCAGAAGTATCAATTCTTAGATTTATCTTGTAAAATGATTCAAGTCATCCTTTTTCTGAAAGACAACTTTGGAGGACACAGCCATTATGCTCACTGCTACCTTCCTGCATTATTTTGCAACTTATTAAAGAGTTCCAGCAGTTGGAAGTAATGAATGTCAATCTAAAGAATCAAACGTTATACTGCCATGGCAAAATATGACAACTGCCACTTTATATTTAGTCAGTTCTCATTGTAGAAAGGCCTGAATTAAAAGGGGCATAGCTGATGTTCTCCATCCAATTCCATGAAATGAAGCAGAGAAGTGATTTGTGCAGATCAATTTTTATTTGAATCTCATGGGATATGGTAATAAATTGTTTGGCTTCCATCATGAGAACCCCAACTCAGCTTTCCTAATTCGATGAAATTCTTTATCATCTGCACCTAGTCTTAGAATTGGTTCTATTGGTTCTACTAATGAAAGTAGATGGGAAAGTCAGCTCCTAGGCCACAATTTTATATACCATGAAAGTATAATTTTAAGACATATAATTCAAAGACTGCCATCCAACAAGCAGGCACAGTAGGTGCTGGCTTACTTTGTTCTGGAGCTACGGTCTCTGCTCCCATCACGGCTGCGGTGATGGCTGTGGCTTCTGCTGCGACTACCTGATCTTGAACGATGCTGGTGTCTCTTTTCACGGGATTTAGACCGAGTTCTTCTTCTGCGGTCCCTAGAGGCGGAGCGAGAGCGGTGTCTACGTCTTTCTCTGGATTTAGATCTGCCAGGCAATAAAATTTTATGTTTTATGTGGCTCACAATCTTTAGCCAAAAATGCAAATGCCTTTATTTAAGCACCAGAAATTTTTTTTTTTTTATATAGAGAGAATTACACTTTGATATAACATTATAACATCTGTACACCATATTTGCACTGAAGCCAGAAAACAAAATGTAGAGGTTTACGTATGGTTTAGATTTTTATAGGTAAATAAAGGAAAGGTATTCTAATGACAGCAGCTCTAACACAAATAATTATCTCTACTATACTAATGCTCTTTGCAGCAAAATACGACTCGAGACTGGGCAAGACAATTCAAAATCTTTTTATTTTAACATTGTAAAATATTGCAATACATAATCACAACTTAAAGCCAGTTGCTTACCTTCTTTTGAGCTTGTCTCTCTCCTCCCTGTCCCTCTCCTCTCTACGTTTCAGTCTATCTTGATTCCTCTTCTCCTGTTTCTCTGCTACTAGCCTCTAAGAAGGAAAAAAAAAAAAAAAGACTATTCATAATCAGACAATTAAGGACATTTACGTGCTGGTTTAAATCCTGGTTTCTCCTACTACACGGATAGCCACAAGTAACACACATAGGTCCATAACACTTCCCCTGATTCCAGCAGGTTGCGCAAGAACACGGTCAATCAATAGATACATGATCTTTTGGACAACATGACAAAGAAAGTCTCCTTACATTAACATTTATGGTTAAAGGACGTCAAGTGTTTTTTCAGTTTTGGCATGCCTGTATAGCTTGGCTTATCCCAACCCAAACAGCATTAGTTTTGCTTAGAAAATGGCCTCCTGCGCCCCACACCACTGTGTTCTTTTTCTCTCTATTCAAACATTTACCCAGTGGCCACATGTTCTGGGTTGCGATCTTCCTGGTTGGAAGAATAAATTCTGGTTGGATAAGGCAGTTGAACAGTTAAAGTCTCTCCTTCTCGCTTGCAGCAGTCAGTAGAAAGAATAAGTGCTACAGTGGAGATAAAAAGTCTACACACACCTGGTAAAACGTCAGGTTCCTGTGCTGTACAAAAATGAGACAGATAAATCATTTCAGAACTTTTTCCACCTTTAACGTGACCTATAAACTGTACCACTCAATTGAAAAAGAAACAAAGCTTTTAGGTGGAGGGAAGAAAAAAAAAAAATAACGTGGTTGCATAAGTGTACAAACCCTCTTCTAATTGGGGAAGTAGCTGTGTTCAGAATTAAGCAATCGCATTCAAAATCATGTAAAATAGGAGTCAGCATACACCTGCCATCATTTACGTGCCTATGATTAACCCCAAATAAAGTTCAGTTGCTCTAGTTGGTCTTTCCTGATTTTCCTAATTTTTTTAGTCGCATCCTACAGCAAAAGCCATGGTCCACAGAAAGCTTCCAAAGCATCAGAGGGATCTCATTGTTAAAGATATCAGTCAGGAAAAGGTTACAAAAGAATTTCCAAGGCATTAGATATACCATGGAACAAAGTGAAGACAGTCATCATCAAGTGGAGAAAAAAAGGCACAACAGTGACATTACCAAGAACTGGACGTCCCTCCAAAATTCATGAAAAGACGAGATGAGAACTGGTCAGGGAGGCTACAAAGAGGCCTACAGCAACATTAAAGGAGCTGCAGGAGTATCTGGCAAGCACTGGCTGTGTGGTACATGTGACAACAATCTCCCGTATTCTTCATATGTCTGGGCTATGGGGTAGAGTGGCAAGACAAAAGCAGTTTCTTACGAAGAAAAACATCCAAGAAAGGATACATTTTGAAAAAACATCTGAAGTCTCCCAAAAACATGTGGGAAAAGGTGTTATGGTCTGATTAAACCAAGGTTGAACTATTTGGGCATAATTCCAAAAAATATGTTTGGCGCAAAAACAATACTGCGCATCACCAAAAGAACACCATACTCACAGTGAAGCATAATGGTGGCAGCATCATGCTTTGGGGCTGTTTTTCTTCAGCTGGAACTGGGGCCTTAGTTAAGATAGAGGGAATTATGAACAGTTCCAAATACCAGTCAATATTGGCACAAAACCTTCAGGCTTCTGCTAGAAAGCTGAACAAGAGGAGGAACTTCATCTTTCAGCATGACAACGACCCAAAGCATACATCCAAATCAACAAAGGAATGGCTTCACCAGAAGATTAAAGTTTTGGAATGGCCCAGCCAGAGCCCAGACCTGAATCTGATTGAAAATCTATGGGGTGATCTGAAGAGGGCTGTGCACAGGAGATGCCCTCGCAATCTGACAGATTTGGAATGTTTCTGCAAAGAAGAGTGGGCAAATCTTGCAAAGTCAAAATGTGCCATGCTGATAGACTGATACCCAAAAAGACTGAGTGCAGTAATAAAATCAAAAGGTGCTTCAACAAAGTATTAGTTTAAGGGTGTGCACACATTATTTTACTTTTTTTTGTTTTCTTCCCTCCACCTAAAAGATTTCAGTTCAGTTTATAGGTCACATTAAATGTGGAAAAAGTTCTGAAATGATTTATATTTGTCTCATTTTTGTACAGCACAGGAACCTGACATTTTACCAGGGGTGTGTAGACTTTTTATCTCCACTTTAAGAGCAAGGGAGAGCGGAGAGTTAATGTTTAGGAGTGACATCGCTATAGCAACAGCCGATGCCATCTGCTGATCGGAGGATTGACTGGGTAGGCATGTTTAGAGAGTTCACAATGATGCAGCCGATAGTTTAGCCGAAGCCCAAGTCCTACTACAGGGGGCAGGGGAAGAGGCTGATCGTGCAGAGAAGCAGGAAGCCGCAATCAACCTAGCAGCTTAGCTCTTAGCTTTTCATGGACTGGAGTGTAGTGAGGCAGGTTAATGATTTAATTCTTGTTGTGGGGTTGACATGTCCTTTAAGGATGAACTGTGCATTAACAATTGCTTATCAAAATTTGCGGTGGTAGTTTAGCGTTAACGTCCTGTATAGAAGAAAAGCTATGGTTTACCTTCAACTCATCTAATTTCTCACGTATTTCAATGAATCCCAAATGCAACTTTCCCCCAAAGTGATCAGCCAGTCGTCTGTCATTGTCATGAAGACCCAAGTAGGCAGAGCAGACTTCACAAACACGTAGCTTTTGCTGTTGAAAACTGGATGCAGGCATGGAATTACGGTAGATTTCCTAAAACAACAAAATAAATTTGTTTGATGTTACTGTGAAAAAGTTTATTTTGTTTTGAGTGTGCCAAAGCAGCAAGATTTAGGGTTGAACTACATGGCTTATTTTGCCATGATTCTGCAGATCAGATGCTGGGCAACAAAACCCCTGCATCAAGTCATATGCGACAGAAAAGAAAGCAATATAAAGTCAGATGGTGTTGATCTGACCTGACACGACTGTCCAATACAAAAGCTGCATCTGTGACACCATCCAACTTTATATTACTTACCTTCTTTCCATCGTATCAGATTTGACGTGGGCGTTTTGTTGCCCAGCATCGCATCTAGTGGAATCACGGCAAAATCGGCGGTGTAGTTCTACCTTTACATTCAGAAGTCTCAAGACTATAGAGCCAGACCGTTGGACTTTCTGGAGGCAGAGAATCTGCTGACCATTCTGCAGGCAGGGCGGATTTCAGAACTAAATGCAAAATATTGCGTTTGGGCACCAAAATCTGCTGTGTCTACCTACAACGGATACTTGCAGGCGCAGGCAGAGCAGGAGAGTATTCTCACCCTGTGAATACTAAATTGGCTCTTACATGTGAACTAAGCTTCTCTGGACTAGAATAGCCCTGGTGTTTAAGATATAATTTCATTCCCATCATTTATGAATACAACCAATATATAAATTTGAGCTCTTTTTGTGCACACCATGTTAAAGCTTGTAAGAATGAGCCAGAAGGGAAGCACACCTTGTAAGAACAGGAATACTCACCGTTAAATCTGTTTCTCTCTAGTCGAAGAAGGGGACACAGGGAACGATGGGGTTAAACTCCATCCTCTAGAGGCAGGACACTATGCAAATTAGTTAAGGAGCGTGCCCAAGTAGGCTCAACCCCCCACACTGTACATTCTAATCAGTTTGTTCCAAAGCGGCTAACGGAACATTATCACCAACTGGCTGAACTGGTAACCAGGGGAGTATTCAATCGGCCAAAGAGGCCAAGGTCAACGGCTCGCCAACAGGCGGGAAGCCCTGTGTCCGCCTTTTTGACTAGAGAGAAACAGATTTAATTGCGAATATAAAATCTTGTTTTCGCTTACGTCTCAAGGGGGACACAGGGAATGATGGGGACTTAAAGCAGTCCCAAGACAGCAGGGTCGGAGCAAGCCTAGACTAGTACTGCTAAATTACTCTAGCACAGATTACAACGCCTTTCTTCCAAGGGAAGCCTTGGCTGAGGAGAAGGTGTGAACCTTGTAGAATCTGGTAAATGTGTGCACGTATGACCAGGTAGCCAGCCGCCTTGCAGATCTACTCCAATGAAGCAGAGAAACGCCACACCCAGGAAGCCCCCACTGCTCTGGTGGAGTGAGCCTGAATTACACCTGGCTGTGCTCTTCCCTTCACAGAATAGCTGTGGTTGATGGTATCTTTGACCCATCACGAAAGTCATCTTGGAGGCTGCCTGCAAGATACATGGACCAGAAGGAAGCACAAATAGAGATGGAGATCTTCTCAATGGCTTGTGTACCACCACAATGCTCTAACTACAACCAGGCTGTGAAACCCAAGTTCCTTGCTGTTCTTAGGTTTGGGACAAAGAGAAGGGACTACAATCTCTTGGTTGATGTGGCATGACGAAACCACCTTTGGAAGAAATGAGGGAACTGTTCTTAGTACTGCTTTATCCTTATGAAAAATTAGGAAGGGCGGCTCACAAGACAAGGCACTAAGTTCGGACACTCTCCTAGTGGATGAAATTGCCATGAGGAATACTACTTTACATGAGCCAAATATCTGAAATTAGTGATACTGACAAAAAAAATTATTTTAACATATGAATGTACATTAATGGTTACCTATAGACCATGTTGATAATTTTTTGATGAAAGGTTTGTTTTTGTATATAACAGTTAGCTGAAACTTCTAAGCCTGACTCTCTGACTTTGCCAACCTAACAGTCCCATCTCAGCCTGTTAGTTACAGTTTCTAATGATAACAGACTCCTGCTGCACAAATATGGCAGCCCCCTCATACAGGAACATGGTGTTCAGACAGGTAATGTAAAAGCATCATGCAAATACCTTATGGCAAAGTTAGAAGTAGCTTTCAAAGCCAATATTATAATAGATGTAAAAAAAGAGTTTAATTTCAAGTGTCAGCATCTCTTTAAAGGGCACCTATTGTCAAAAACAGTTACCCCCAACCAAATGTTGGGGGTACTGGTTTTTTTTTTTATTTTTTTTTATTAAAAATGCCCCTCGCCAGTGCGAGCCGCCATGACAGTCTTGGCACATGCGCATTTACGCGTGCGTGACATCATGCGCATTAAGAAAAGCAGCCTCAACACTGACTGCTTTTCTTAATGCGAATGCACCCGACGTCACGCACGCGCAAATACGCATGTGCCGAGACTGTCATGGAGGCTCGCACCGGGAGCTCCCTCCCGGTGCGAGCGCACTAGCGCTGGGCATTTAAAAAAAAAAAAAAAACACCAGTACCCCCAACCGGAATGCGGGCTCTATCAGCCCGCACATTAGGTTGGGGGTAACTGTTTTTGACGATAGGTGCCCTTTAAGCTCAGCAGTTCAAATGGAGGCTCGAGTAGTGCTTCTAGTACTAGGTCGAGATCCCAACCTGCCACTGGTGTCTGGAATGGAGGGGCTATATGAGCCACCCCTTGTAGAAAGGTGCGTATTGTCTCCTCATTCGCCAATTTATGTTGGAAGAGGATCGACAAGGCAGAAAGCTGGACCTTGAGTGAACTAATCTTCAACCACATCTGTAGCCCTTGCTGCAGAAACGACAAGACTCTCGGAATGTTGAAGTCGATGAACAGGAAATTAGCTTCTCTGCAACAGCTAGTGGTATGATTTGGAGGAGGACGCCTTACGTGCTTTCAGCATTGTTGGAATAACTTCCTCTGCTAGTCCCATGGTCCTGCAGATGGATGCCTCAATAACCATCCCGTCAAAGCAAATAGTCCTGGATTGTGATACACTGTCCTCCGTGGCCAAACCGGGCAACTACTATCACCGTGGTTCGCAACCTCTTAATCTTTTGGAGAACCCGTGGCAACATTGGAAGAGGTGGAAATACATATGCCAGGTCGAACTGCCATTGCTAGGTTGAAGCTGGCGCAAATGGATATGTGCAAATGGTACTGCTTTTATGGCAGACACCATTGTTCTTAGCACCTGCATAACCTTGTATACTGTTGTCGTTCGTTTGGATAACAATGCCTGAACCCGACTCTTGATTCTGGTCTGTTTGTCCCTGGGGAGAATGACAATCTGCGTCTGTGTATTGAATTCTAGCCCCAGGAATGTCATCTAATGACTCGGGTGAGGGCTGGATTTTTCCCAGTTGATGGTCCACCCGAAATCCTGAAGGAGGTGAACCGCCTTGTTGAGACTGCCGTGAGTTTGGTGAACACTGTGGGAGCTGACAACAGGTCAAATAGTAATGCCATAAATTGGTAATGCTTGTTCTTGAATGCAAAGCGAACATAGCAATGGTGAGGAGGCCAAATTGGGACATGGATATATGCATCCTTGATGTCAAGGGACATTAGCAGCTGCCCTTGCTCCATTCCCCTTATCACGGACCGCAGCCTCTCCATTTTGAAGTGCAGAGATCGTATATATTTGTTGAGGCCTTTGAGGTCTAGCACAGGCCTGACTGTGCCATCCTTCTTTGGGACTGTGAACAGATTCGAGTTGAACCCAGAGAATCTCTCTAGAGCTGGAACTATTAGCCCTGTTCTCTCCATCTTCTCTATACATAGCAGAAACAAAAATCTCGCCTTTGTAGGATTTGATGGAACCTTGGACATGGAGGTTCTGGGTGGAGGGGATGTGAAGTCCAGGTGGTAGCCCCCTGAAACGATTTCCTGTACCCATCCAGGCGTTCCAGCTAGCGCGCATGCGTTCCAGCTAGCGCGCATGCGTTCCAGCTAGCGCGCATGCGTAGCCTGTGAAAATGCGCACCACCATTTAAACGCCTAATGTGGTCCAGCAAATTGTCGCCAAGATGGCGCAACCAACTCCTCACTCCCCCCTGACCAAACTTTTCTGCTACCCAGTAGATGTGCTAGCCTGCGCACTTTAGGAGAAGGTAATGAGGCCCAGGACAAAATTGGCTAAGGTAGGAGCGGATGGAGGGAGAGGAAATTAATAAGGGGCCCCCTCAGGCAGTACATTAATAGTACATAAGCCACTTACCCCAGACACCAGCCAGACCGTCTGCACTAGATCCCCTAGTGCAGGAATTTGTCTGGGAGGTCGGTATAGCCAGATTGCTAGGATTTTGACCCCGGTGGCACACTCTCCGTGTAGGGGGTTAACCTCTTTAAAGACAGGTAACCCTGCTTTAGGTCTCACCCCAGGTGTCAGCCTCATGCTGACCAAAGAATCCATCCCATGATGGGTATCCATCCTCCCAGGAGCAGGACACTGATTAGAGTGTACAGTGTGGGGGGGTTGAGCCTACTCAGGCCCACCCTTAACTAATTTGCAAAGTATTCTGCCTCCAAAGAATTGAGCTTAACCCCATCGTTCCCTGTGTCCCCCTTGAGACGTAAGAAAAAGTCTTATTATAAAGCAGGGAGATGACTGAAAGACGGATTAAAAATTTATAGAGTGACACCAGACTACAAATGCAATATCCCCATGTACTAGTTTTTCCCCCCTCAGCTTGCATGGTTGCAGCCCATACACAGTAAGGAATGCCAACACTGAAAGCTCTAAGCTGAGAACAATACTATAGTCTTATCCTACCACTCACCATAGAGTGGTCACTGGGAGCAACACTTTTAAACCAAGTGAGGCAACCTGCCCCCCCCCCCACCCGTGTTTATTTGTGCCACCATCACATAACCAGATGCCCCAACCTCATTCATTTGTGCTACCATCATCTTGCTATTAATTTAACAGGGCAATGAATTTGCACACACATCGGTGTAGGATTGTCAGTTTGTTGCTTTTACTGAAACGGTTGTATTCAGTTTACCAGAAAGTAGATATGTGGGGCTAGATTGTTATTGTCCTCTTCAAATAGGTTTGTAAAATACATGTACTTACATTCATCCACACACATGCACAAAAACAATTAAAAACAAACAATAATGACAGAGATTTTGATCATATTGTCATCTATTACAAACCTCAGCTTCTCTTTTCCCAATTCTTGTCTTTTCAACTTCATCCATGACTTTCTGTGACTCTTCCACGTTTCCTTCAGCTCCCAGTAGCTCAGCTCTGGCCAGCAGTTTTCCTATTTCTTCATTGAGTTCATGAACTCGCTCTGCCTAAACATCATACAACCAAAAGTATTAATATGATCAAAAACAAAGACTAAAAAAAATAAATAAAATAACAGTACAGCAGTAATATTATTATTATTATTAATATAGTACCATAATTTTGCACAGTGCTTTACAGAGAAAAGGGATACAAACAGAAAAACAAACAGCTGACTTATTCAGACAAAGGTTTCTCCATTCATTGTTGCATATTATTAAGATACAGTAGAATAGATCGCGGGTACGGGTCCCAAAAAAATGGACTCTACAGTAGGGGGAGGGCTCTGTTTATGAGAGCCTACATTATAACTTACCTAAGCTTAGGGACCAAATCACAATAAGCATATATACAATTTACAATATATGGCTGATTAGTAATGAATTCATATTATATATGTTGGCGCTCTAAAAATACATGTTGTTATAGTTTTTGAATTATTTGCCTTCTTCTAACTCTTTCTAGCTTCCAAATGGGGGGCCCCTGACCTCATCTAAAAACAAATGCTCTGTAAGGCTACACATTTATTTGTTGTTATTGCTACTGTCTATTAATCGTCTTTCTATTCAGGCCCACTCCTATTCATATTCCAGTCTTATTCAAATCAGTTGCATGGTAGCTATGGTAATTAGCACCCTAGCAACCAGATTCCGGAAATCGCAAACTAGAGCCCTGAATAACAAAGCTAAATAGCTCAAAAAACACAAATGAAAACAAATTGAAAATTGTCTCAGAATATCACTCTCTACACCATACTACAAATTCATTTAAAGGTGAACAACCCCTTTATTAATATTTTCAGACAATCTCAATGCTTCTCAACAGCAGAGCACACTGTTCATGAGTGGTGCCACTTTAACGTAAAAGATATTTTAGCAAGCTCAGATGATGGTATGCTGATGTGGAAGAAATTTGAAGGCATGGGCCATTAATATTATCCGATTGCTGAACCTCTGGGATGGTACAATAAATTCAATATGTTAATAAAGGATTTCTAGGACTATTGTAGGCTTTAATTTTCCTTTAATGGCTTTTCACGGAAATGGCAACAAAACTGTCCTCTCCCTGTTAAACTATGAAACGGAAATCACAAAGGGTTAGAAATACCTTAGCAGCAACTTCTGCACTTATTTCCTCTTGAGTATCTGCCAGTCTCTTCTTGGCAATCTCAGTCCTTCTGTCACAATCTGCAATGAAGGACTGTAAATGATCCACAGCCTGCATGCAGACATTAAAGGTTAGTTACAATTAGCACAGTCTATTTCAACAAGGAATCACCAAATTTGGTATAGGACTTTTTAAAAATATTAACCAGTTTGCTATAGAAATAATTTTATGGGGGATAGAAAAACTTCCCTTTTTTTTTTTTGTTAAGCCTCAGAAAACAATCACAGACTTTTAATATTAGTATAAGAGACTATAGTTAGGTATGACACTTAAAAGCAAACAATGTTCAAAAAATCCAAATCCCCTTTCTTCCCTTCCCCAGGAATAGTTCCTTATACAACCTGTTACCTTATCATAAAACCCTTATGATAGTGCTTTAAATAAAGTAGGGAGCCAAATTATTACTGAAGTGCAGTTGAGAGACACCTCGAGGCAAGTCAGAATCATATTTTAGATTTGTTCCTTTTACATATATAACTGGAAAGTGAAACCACTTACATCAAGTTCAAAGAAGAAATCCTGCTGCTTGGACGCAATTTCATAATCAGCTCTTAAGGCCAGATCGTGAACTTTAAGACATTCTCCCAGATCCATCCTCTTTAAAAAGAAAAAAAAAATCATCTCTGTAATTCAAGTCAAATATTCTCATAACTAAAGTAATTATCTTGTTTTATAATGTATATAGTGAATAATGTACCCCACCCCCACTGATAGATCACCAAAGAGTTTCATGACTATATACTGGCCAAGACGGATTGTGTTTACACAGGTCACTTCTGATATTGTCACATTGTCCATCAGAAGGATTATTAAAATATGTAAATTACAATGAGTCGTGTGAACCAAGTTACATCGCTAAGTACAGATTAGAAAAGATGATATCATAAGCAGTTTCTAAGAAAATTTTAACAGGATATTCATGGCTCTAGTGCTCTTATACGGTCATGGAACTCCTCTGTAACTTAGAATAACCTAATATTTTACAATAGGGGTACTTTATTCACTACATAAAAGTAATACTAGGACACTAGACCTCTAGTAGTACCAATGACAAAATCATACCATTGCTCAACATTGTTTTCAAAGGTTTTTTTTTTTTTTTTTTT
>CM044437.1:110779328-110804279 GCA_024363595.1 Xenopus borealis
AAAAAAAAAAAAAAAAAAAGCCTGGCTATTCACATGCATACAACCTTACCAAGCATATTTGAAATGTTTCAATGACCTTGAACACTACTTGGGCTGTATATGCCGTCTCTAATTACTCACTATACACTGGGCAGCCCTTAAGGGTATCAGACCAATTGGACCATGGGCTGACCTTAACCATGCACTCAAATGGCCAAATACTATGGTCCTGTTGGTTTGGGGTGGTCTGTGAAAACAGAAAACACTGGAGATGACAGATGGAAGAAACTGATCAAATCTGGATATATGTATGGCCATAGCGGTAGTCCTCATAAATGCATTTTTTTCCCTTTAGAGTTGCATAGTTAAATTGGTTTTAAAAGAAAGTCCATCAAGTTCAACCCCTCCAAATTTAAACCCAACATATGCACACCCCTCCACTCTTTCACACAAATGGTATATGCCCATAGCTATACTAACTGTAGTTTAGTGTCAAAATGTCTGTCCAAAAAAATCCAAGCCCCTCATAAATGCATCAACCATCACCCACCAGTGCATTCCACAACCTCACTGTCCTCACTGTGAAGAACCACCTACGCTGCTTCAAATGAAAGTCCTTTTCTTCTAGTCTGAAGGGGTGGCCTCTGGTGCGGTGATCCTCTTTATGGGTAAAAAGGTCCCCTGATATTTGTCTATAATGTCCTCTAATGTATTTGTAAAGTGTAATCATGTCCCATCGCAAGCGCCTTTTTTCCCCCAGAGAAAAAAAACCTGGACAGTCTTAATCTTAAACCAGAGACTGAATTAAAAACTGTGCATCAGAAGAGCAGATATTGCACACGTTCCTGACAAAAATATAAGCAAATAATTTCAACCCATGCACTTTCCTAAGGTGACTTAAATGGGAAACACCTGAGAGTTGGCACAAGGCAACTGTAAGATTATTCAGTAACAACTCAGTAGTGTGGCTAAGAGTGGCTAAGAGTGGCTAAGGGCTAGACCACACGGGAAGATTCAGGGCGACTAAACACCTCTTCTTTGGGGTGACTAATCTCCCTGAATTGCTTGACCGTGTCTCGCACCTGCTAAACTGTGCCTATTCAGACGCAGCGCTGCGTTTTCCTAAGTCGCTGAAAAATGCCTTGTGAGGCAATTTCGAGCGATTTAGAAAAACGAAGCGCCGCGTGTGAATGGGAGCAGGTGATTCTCCATTGAAGCAGCTGGAGAGAAAGTCGCCAGGTGACTAATCTCCCCGAATCTTGTCTCCCCTAATAAATTCACTGTCACACAACAACAGTTTAGTATAATGAACTCGGTCACCATGCTCATAGAGTGGAAGGTACTTTTATTTCCACCAGTCATTGCATGCCTTCCCACATAACTGAATTACACATAACTATGTACTTCTTTCCATCCACCCTGATCTACTGGATGTTCCGTATCAACGATAGTCAAATACATCCAAGCCCATGTGTTAAAAGCTATACAAACGGGGAATTCTACATGGTGTGACGTCTTTCCGTTTAGCGCAAAGCCCTGCAGATAGCACAGCAGGTTAATAACATAAAACACATGCTAAAAGAAACCAGACAGTAATATCCAACTTCCGTTGTGTCAGTGATTATACAATGCACAGAATAAGGCTTTATAACAACACCAGATGTCTATAGAATGTATATGGACCTGAGCCAGAAATAGAGAAGGCACGGTTGGGTTATGTTTATGCATTATCAAAAATGCAAGACCGATTTCGTATAAAAAAAAAAAAAAGTGTAAAGCACAATATCCATGGGTTTGATGGAAGCCACCATATGCTTAAAGTGATAAGGGCATATTTACACTCAGGAGCAGAGGCCTCGTTCCAACTGGGTAGTGAACATACACTGTCCTACTATGAATATATCCTGCAGCCATGTCTGTGACTGGTAAATCACGGCTTACACAAAACGGCATAAGCACAATAATGACCATCAACCAATCAGCGTACAGAAATAGAGAGCGTATAGGCCGGCGGAAGGATACTTGCTATTGGCTAGGGACGGTGCGCTTTCGCAGCTTTCAGTAAATAAATCCCGACGCGTACGGTCCATTTTCTCAGGCTGTTTGTTTTTACGCCAGAGGCCAAGCGGCCTGCTTCCCTTCTTTACTGCAAGGAGTATCACACTGTCAATCACCCCGCCCGGCCCCAAATACCGAAAAGGGGGGGGGGGGGATAAATAAAATTGTTACGAAGTACTCGAGCGTGAATGATGATGCACTTTATCAAGTAACATATGGTGCCGCTTACCGTCCCTAGAGGTCCCCATGAGCTGGTCGAGCAAGGAGCGCATTTGGGCTTGCGCCGACATTTTGATAAGGGAGGGGGGAGGCTATAGACGTGGAAGAACTGCCTCTGAGACGTCTCAGACGATGAAACGATGCTTCGGCGAAGGGAATAAAATAATTAAAAAATAGTAGCCGACTCGCTCCTCACACAGCGACCGGCACAAAGCAGAAGACAGGCTTCAGGCCGCGCCGCACTCTCTCACGCGAGCGTTACGCCATACGTTTCGCAGGTGCAGCTGATTGGTTAGCCGGCTGCCCAGTTTCCCTAGTCCGTATTCTGATTGGTTGAATAAGTGTTCACCGCCCCAGACTCGGTTGAAAATTCAGGATATAAATACACGCCCCCACCTCTTCTAGAGGACATTGATTGGTTATAATTGGGTGCCTCTTGTTTTGTTACCTCAGCAATACAAAGACGTGTCCAATTAAATAAGCAGTCTTGTATCTCACAGACAAACTCGTCTTATTGTATAAAACTTCTGGGCATTGTGTGGGCCTTTAGCTATGCATGCTTCATCGTGAGGTGTTCTCTTTAGTAGTTTTAGCAGTTATTTTTATTTCAGACGGTGTTTGCCCTGGGCTCTGCTTCAAGTGGCCACACGCTGCTGTGTAGTAGCCATGGGGTCAGCCATTCAGTCGTAAGATACACAATATATAATGGATGAGTTCTGAATAATCCCATTGTATACTACAGAGCATATCTGTTATCTGCTGTGTATCCTGTGCCTTTTCTCCTTTTTCAGCTTTGAATGGCTGCCCCCATGGCTACAGCAGAGGTGTATTACTCCTGGATCTACCTGAGCCTGACCTCTTGGGTCCCTATAATGGCAGCAGAGCTGCCGTAGGGTACTAATAGGGTTGCCACCTAGCCAGTATTTTACCGGCCTGGCCGGTATTTTTTATGTTTGATCCCAATGTTATTAATAGGAAAAAAAGATAAATATATAGGAAGCCTGTTATTTTTTTCAGGAAAAGGTGGCAACCCTAGGTACTATCCCCTTACTAAACTCCTCGTTGGAGCCTTGGCTACTCACTAATTTTCCTGATCTTGTTAGTCCTAGACTTAAACTGACCTATAACAACATTTGTCCTTACACGTCTCCTGTACTGAGGTCTATCTCCCAGTGGTGTAACTACCGGGGTAGCAAGGGGTGCAATTGGGCCAGGGTCTGCACCCCACAGGGCCCCCCCAGCAGACTTGCAAGGTTGCTGGAGTCGGCTGCAGCGGCATAGAAGTTCGGCACTCATGAGGGTGGGGGCAGCTTCATGGGCTGCACCAGGGTCCGCTCCTAGATAGTTCCGCTACTGCTACCTCCACCTCAGGCCCTAGCAGCACCCCACTTCCTCCAGCTAGTAGGCCCACTTGAAAGAGGCAAAGCACATGCAGGCATCCCTTTTTATAACCTCAGGGTACTCCTCATGTTCCCTTCTGGGAAAAAGGATCCAGCCTTGCTGGCCATCTTAATCCCTGGGGCTTAGAAAAACTTTACCCTCCTACACTTGGTTAAAGGAACAGATACACCAAAAACAAAAAGTGTAGCAAAATAATTTGAATATACAGTAGAACCCCCATTTTACATCCCCTAACTTTAAGTTTTCCCTCATTTAACATTGTTGTTTTGTGGTCCCACCTATATATTATGCATAATAAATTTCCCTGATTTTACACCATTGTTTTCGGTCCCCTGAAAAATTTAAAATATGGGTTCTACTGTAATGTACTGTTTCTCTGCAATGGTAAGACTGGCATGTTTGCTTCAGAAAGATTACTATAGTTTATATAAAGAAGCTGCTGTGTAGACAGGGGGCAGTCATTCAAGCTGAAAAAAAGGAGAAAAAGCACAGGTTACATAGCAGACAACAGATAAACACCATTGCACTGGACAGGGCATATCTGTTATGTATCCAGGGACAGTAGAGACAGTCTTGGACTGGGATAGTGGGAAAATCCTTGTGGGCCCTGCTGTCCTACGTCTGTCTGTACCCACAGTGGGAAGAGGTTTGTGAAAAGTTAGTCTATTATAATAATCTCCCCTTCAGTGTAAACAAAGCAAGTCTTAGCTATGTGACCGAAACTAGGTTGTATTAATACAAATGGGTCCCTTGCACAGCATATGTTCTTTTTGTTGCTCAAAGTCATGTTGATCATTTTTTGCTGAGAGGTTTGTTTTTGTATATAATTGTTAGCTGAAGTTCCGAATATGGCAGCCCCCTAATACAGGAACATGGGGCAACAGACAGGTAATGTAAAAGCATCATGCTAATACTTCATGGCAAAGCTATAAGTAGCTTTCAAAGCCAATATTATAATAGATGTATAAAAAAAAAAAAAGAGTTTAATTTCAGGTGTCAGTATCTCTTTAAGGAACTGCCAGAAACCATTAAACCATGAAAAGTCTGAATATTTTTTCATTGATGTATATTGCAAAGTTGCTTGAAATTATGTTTACTTTTCAAAGAGCTTAAATTATGTTTTTGTGGAGTTCCCCATTAAAGAGTGCTATGCTGCAATCTGTTTAGTGTAGGCCTGGCAACAAGGGCTATGCACCAGTTAGGCAAGTTAAAGGTGAGGCAACTTAAAAAAACTTGCCTTGGGTGGCAGTGCCAAGAAAATTACCAGGGGCTGCAAAAATCCACTCCTAGTAATTTTAAGAGTCACATTTCTGGTTTTAAACTGGAAATTTGGCTTTTCTTGTAATTCAGCCCCCCCAACCCTCTCTTGCTCAGAAAAGGTAAGCATTGGGATGGGAGGAAAGAGGGAGCACTGCAGTAATGGAGATGAAGCAGCTCCTGAGTTAAGGTGGCCATACATGGGCAGATCAAAACTGTCCATATCAGTCCTTTACACCAATTTGGCAGCTTGTCTGCCCAGGTATGGGTTGTCCCAACAGGTCTTCCTGATCGATATCAGGTAAAAAAAATCAGCCAGATATCAGGAAGGTTTGATTTTTTCCTTGAAAAAGGCTATATGGCACAGGTTAAATAGTGGATAACAGCTAATTATGTTCTACATTGCTTATCTGCTGTGTAACTTTAGTCTTTTCTCCTTTGAATGGCTGCCCCCATTGCTACACAGCAGCTTATTTATATAAAAAAATAGTAGTGTCTCTCAAGCAAACACATCAGTTTTACCACTGCATGGAAACACTGCATTATATTTTTATTACTTTAAAAGTTTTTTTTTAATGTTACTGTTCCTTTAATGTTCATTCATATTTTAAAATAAATTTTTTTAGTGTCAGTATCAATTTAAGACAGAGCCCCCTGCTTTCCTACTGATCTTTCTAACTACTTTGCTGAGCTAGCTGACTACTGTTACTTTTAGGGGCAAATTTACTATTACCGTATTCCCGAAAATTTGCTCGACCAAATTCGTAATTCGATAAATTAATCAACCATCAAATGCTTATCAAATTGTTTTAGGCTATCATTTTGCTCGATATCCGATTTCTCTATGAATTCGTACGATCGGATACCGATCGTTCGATTTCAAGAAAAAATTGTGACATTTCCTTCGAGAGTCCGAAAAATTTGTACGATTCGAACGATCAAACGCTACGATCGGACGAATGGTATTCGAGCAGCACTTAGCCTCAGAAGGCAGCTTCCCATAGGCTTTTATTACAATTCGGTAGGTTCAATCTGGAAAAGTACTTTATCAAAGGAGGGCCTGCACACTACAAATGAACATAGAATACAATGGTATGCAAAAAAGTCTTTACTCAATTTGAAAAACAACATACAAAATGTAACAAAGTTCCACTTATAATCACATAGATATGATCAAATAGCATATACATACCACCTCATATGTTTCTAAACATTGAAGAAATGACTTACAAGCAGCGGATACACTTGCCCAAAAAAATGAGAATTACCCCAACGTTTCGGCGTGAAACCTTAGTCAAGGGGAATTCAATCTGGAAAAGTAGGCAGTCGAATATCTTTAAAATTTTTATTTCTTCGATCATCGAATATCCAATCATTCGATCTATTCGATATTCGATGATCGAAGAGGCCAAATTTCACTTTACGATTTCATGAAAAATTTGTACGATCGTTATTCGATCATTTCACGTAAATCGGCCCCTTACTGTTTTACTGTTACAGCAGACAGCTGTCCTCAGCCAGCACAATTCCCTGCACATGTGATTTCAATAAGGAAAGGAACATCAAAGTGCAATGCGTTGTGGTTTATGTAGTTCCTGCTTGCTGTCTGTAAGCTATGGAGAAGTTGTTACAATTTTTCACATCCATGTTTAGTCCCTCCTTCCCTGCCAGGATTTCAAATGATGCAGACAGAACAGAACTGTTAAACAGATGCATTTTAGCATAGAAAATGGCATTTATTAATAGTTTTTGAAGAAACAAGTAACTGTGATGGATATTAGGGATGCACTGAATCTAGGATTCGGTTCAGGATACTGTCAGGATTCAGACGAATCTTTCTGCCTGGCCCAACAGAATCCGAATTTGCTTATGGAAATTAGGGGCAGGGATAGGGTTGCCACCTGGCCGGTATTTTACCGGCCTGGCCGGTATTTTTGATGGCTGATCCCAATGTTATTAATAGGGTAAAAAGATAAATATATAGGAAGGCCGGTATTTTTTTCAAGAAAAGGTGGAAGCCCTAGGCAGGGAGGGAAACTGTGTGACTTTTTGTCACAAAACAAGGAAGTAAAAATGTTTCCCCTTCTCACCCCTAATTTGCCTGTAGGATTTGGATTAGGTCTGGTATTTGGCTGAATTGTTTGTGAAGAGTTGGGCTATATTCAAAATAGTGGATTTGGTGAACCCTCAAATGGGTATGTTAGGGGTTTATGGGTTATGTGGGCCTCTTTACCCAATTTTGGAAGCGGGAGTTACCCTTTAAACTATGGTCTGGTCTAAGGACTAAGGTAAATTATTATAATCCCAGGGGGTGCCTCACAAATGGCCACGCAATAAGGTTTCAACTGCCAGGGACTGAAAGGAATAAAATGATATACATTCAGAATATGGTGGACATCCAACACATTTTTGTCCGACTAACCCACACGCGGCTTACTCATGGCTTCACGCTGAAGGTCAAACCTAAGGCAGCTTCGCTCACAATTTCCCGCGTTCGGCACTCGATTGTTCGCCCTTGACTTCTCGGCAATCAGCGAGCTCCCCTTCTACTCGCGCAAAGATGGCTGCTCTCGGTTCTCCTTTGCGGACGTTTCGTCGTCTGTTAAGAGAACTGCGCTACATGAGTGGGTCGAACCGCTATCGTGACACGGCGGCGTATAACTACATTAGAGAGCAATTCAGAAGGAATCAGGTGAGGAGCCCGAGCGCGGGGACGGTAATAGCGTTGCTCACTGGAGTCGCCATATTGTTGCAGCTGTTCTTCGTAACCCACAGGGCTCGCTGATACGGGGGCAACGATAACTTATTGGGCGTGTGTCTGCGTCATTTTAACTGTGCTTTGTGTATAGCCTCGAGACTGAACATATCTTCCTAATACATAATTCCAGTGTTAAGCTGAAGCAGAAGGGACAGTAAGTGGGCGCCCTCACAACTATTGCACCTGTGCTTCAGGCAGGACAGTTTCCTTGGGAGTTTGTTATGCTGCATCATACTCCTAATTTCACAGTGTACTTACTTTATATGATACTATATATATATATATACATATATCAAGACATCTATATCAAGACAATACATATGATTCAGCTTTGCTTGTATGTTCCTGTTCACATGTTTCACCTCTTAACATGAATATGTGGAAGGACAGAGTTTGACTCCGTTTTCCTGTGTGTTCGTGTCATAAAATATCAGAGAACCTCACAATACCGGCCTGTACTGCCTGGGCTCCCTCATTTTTGAGTATTATGGTGCGAATAGTTTAAAAAGTAATGGCAGTGACACGCAGTGTATTTATAGCCCATGCTTTCTTTTGTTGCCGATACAAATTGCCAGAAGATACCCTGCCATAGACACTACTGGGAATTGTCTCCACTAGAAGTCAAATCACATAATCCGGGTTGAAGTAAATGACCCCTTAAGTATATTATTACATAGCTGCTTATTTCTTGACAATTTAAACTAGGCATGTGCCAAATCCACTATTTGGGATTTGGCCGAATCCCGATTCCTTCATGAAAGATTAAATTAAACCCATTTGTGATTCATTTGTAATTGAATTGGAACCACTTTACAGTACTCTGTATCTTCAAGTGGTTATACATGGAGAGATCCGCTCATTTGGTGATGTTGCCATATGCTACAGCGCTACGCAACAAGTTGGCGCTATAGAAATACACGTTAATAATAATAATAATAATATGAGCGGATCTCTCCCCGATATGCCCACCTTGAGGTGGGCGATAGGCTGATCGGATCATAATGATCAGCAACAGGTGGTCAGATTGCAGGACCACATCAATGAACAGATTGAACAGGATTTTTTTGTCCCGTCCAAACGACATCTAGCCGACTTTTGGCCAGATATCATTCGTGGAAGCGCGTCGTAGGGCTCTATACATGGGCCAATAAGCTGCCAACTCTGTCTGTTGGCAGCTTTTATCGGCCTGTGAATGGCCTTTATTTTCATTTGTATTCTAAGTATGCATTTGTATAAGTGGAATCGTTTCTAGGAATGCACCAAATCCACTATTTTGGATTCAACTGAACCCCTGAATCCTTTGCAAAAGATTTGGTCAAAATACCGATCCAAATCCTAATTTGCATATTTTAGGGGTGGGAAGGGGAAAACGGTTTTTACTTCCACTAGATTCCCGCAATGTTTTCAGATTTGATTCAGCCAGACAGATGGATTCAGCTGAATCCCTACTGAAAAAAGCCGACCCCAAACAGAATCCTGGATTTGGTACATCCCTAGTTATTTTATTGGTATGGCCTTCATAGAACAAATGCTGTGTAGCTTGGGACTGGCTGGAGAATAAGCCCCAGTGCCTTTACTACCTTGTTATTTGACATCCCTGTTATTTCTCAGGTAACTGAAGAGAAGCTCTGTCGGGCCCAACAGGAGTTACATTTCCAAGCCTCTACTTACCTCTGCCTCTTACGCAGTGTCAGAAACCACGATCTGCTCCACCAGGAGTATCACGGCAAGGGAGAGCGCAGCCCAGAACAAGTGGCTGGTCTGGTGGGTTTGAAACTGCCAAAGCAACCTGGAGGCAAAGGCTGGGAGAGATGAAGTGTGGTATTGCTGCAGTCTCAGCCTCATATACTGCAGTCTCAGCCTCATATACTGCAGTCTCAGCCTCATATACTGCAGTCTCAGCCTCATATACTGCAGTCTCAGCCTCATATACTGCAGTCTCAGCCTCATATACTGCACACAACTCATCTGACTTATATTTTTGTACATACATGTAAAATGGAAATAAAAATAAACTATAAATATCCTAATCTCAAGTTGTTCCTTTGCTTCTGAGGATGAAAAGAAAAAAACCTATATTTTAATAGGCAGATTTATATAAATTAAAGATTAGACCGCAAAAACTGATCCACTACTATTAATTCCTATGGCATTTTAAATGTGTATTTTTAGGTAAATCTAAAAACCCCATTGGAATAAACAGAAAGTGGGTGACTTTTTTTTTATTGCAGTGAGCGCTAATCTGTCCCTTAGTCTGGGTCTGCAGTTGGGAATCTGATCAGCTATTATCCTGGCTTTAGCTTGAAAACCCAGTGGGTGAGCTTTAGCCAATAGGATAAACCCATGCAAATGAGATTTTCTTGGAGCTCATTTGGAATTCATTCCCAGAATTCCTTTTGTTTATCTAAGTCTGTATGAGGCAGTCTCCTCAACCCTTGTCACATGTTTAGTCTGAGCTAGTGATACATGTGAGAGGTAAGTAAGATGGTTCAGGTATTTCCAAAGAAAAAGTTGCAGATTGTACCTCAAAAAATGAGAAGAGACAAAAACAAAGAAATATAGTGCAGCGTATATTAAAAGGGATAACGCCCCTTATGTGAAAATTAGTATACACTATCCGTGCCAAACTTGTAAATCCCAAGTGATAAATTGACAACTGTGTCTACATATAGAATATAACCCCATCAAATAGCAGTGCACAATGTGTTTTTAAAAAAAGGGTTTAAGATGGGGGTGAGGAATACCCACACATTAGAAGTTGCTTCTAGTATCAGTCATACTCACAAACATTCTATTTTGGTATTTGCTTATCAAAAAGTTTGACTTCTGGCTCCTTCAAGAAGATTCTTTTCTAAAATTGCCTTTAAAAATATAAAATCCTCCTTTAATAGAGGTAGATCGTTCTCATGCAGTGTTACGGCCCTGGCGCGGCTTTCCTCCCGTCAAGCGGTTCTCACTCTTTGTTACGAATCCCAGAACGCAGAGTGAGAGCCGCTTGCCGCTTCACTATATTTCTTCGTTTTTGTCTCTTCTCATTTTTTGAGGTATTATCTGCAACTTTTTCTTTGGAAATACCTGAACTGTCTTTAGAGGGGAAGAGAGAACCCTCGTTTCAGTTGAACTGGGGGACAAAATTTACAAATTTGGTTTGAACCTTAAACTTATATCTAGGTAAGTAAGATGGCTGCACTGCTTTTTGCCTTAGGCTGCTGCATTTTTAAGGTGTGTCCACCTGGGCTAATAATTCCCTGGGCTGGGGGTGTCCAACAAAGTGTCACCAAAGTAGCAATTTTCATGTATTTTAAGGGCAACCATAGCCCAGGAAGAAAAATCAAGGTGTTGTATGCTTTAACACATACAGCAATGCTGTGCCACAGGGTTCCTGTCATCTATAAAGCCCCATTTGGTTCCTTTAGTTTGTTCACAGCAATGAGCATGCACAAAGTGCCTTCTAGTGCAGTGATTTTCAACCTTGTGCCTCCAGCTGTTAAGGAACTACAAGTCCCACAATGCAATGAAGGAGTCTGACAGCCACAGTCAGGCAAATGCATTGTGGGACTTGTAGTTTCTTAACAGCTGGAGGCACAAGGTTGAAAATCACTAGTGTGTGAAAAGGCCAGTCTTTGGGTGCTGGAAACTGGGCACAGACAAAGCTTAAAGGGGTTGTTCACCTTCCAGCATCTAGTTGTTTTCAGATAGTTCACCAGAAATAACTACTTTTTCCCATTAATTTATTTTCAAAGTTGGAAAGTTTTCATAATATTTAAGTGTAAAGTGTCATGTTTCATCCTCTAATGCAGGTGGGGGGGTGCCGACTGTAATCTGTTCTAAATGGATACATTTCTTATCTTTGTCCCTGCTGAGCAGAATCTCTGGGTTTCATTACAGGCAGCTGTGAGAACTGATACAATAGTTGCTAACATGCCAGAGAAATGTATCAACTAAATGTTGCAAAATTGTAACCGTTCAGAGTCTGCACCTGAATCACTTTGCTGCCAGACTCAAACACCAGAGACATGAACATTAAATTTTATACTTAAAATTTTGCAAAAACAGTAAGAAATAAATAATGGAAGGCAATTGAAAAAAGTCTCTTTCTGGGGAACAATCTGAAATCAATTGAACTGAAAAAAAATGTGTTTGAAAGGTGAACAGCCCCTTTTACAGACTGCAGGCCCCAAAGGTGAGTATCTCATGGGTTAGAATGGCGCTGCCTTATTTATCATTCATTCATGTCAGGATTGATGAAGGAAACCGTTGTGGCATGTCCATATTTGCTCTGTGATCTGCTCTTTATTCCAAGGATGCAATTTGGCATCTGTTAATTCTTACATGAATACTTGTATATAAAATGCTGCAGTGGACAAAGAACAGAGCAACAGACAACATTCAATCCTGAAGAAGGTGGTAACTACTCTTGGGTAATCTGTTCTCTCTAATCCATATATTGTCAAGTTATTCTTTGGTACATTTTATATTATTGAGCTGAGTGAAGATGACCATACACTTGCCAGGCTTTGTAATTTGATTTTGGCTCAAAAGTCAGTTACACCATCTAAAGCAGTGATCCCCAACCAGTAGCTTGTGAGCAACATGTTGCTCTCCGACCCCTTGGATGTTGCTCCCAGTGGTCTCAAAGCAGGTGATTATTTTTGAATTCCAGGATTGGAGACAAGTTTTGGTTGTATAAAAAACAGGTCCACTGGCAAACAGAGCCTCAATGTAGGTTGCCAATCCACATAGGGGCTATCTAATGGCCAATCACAGCACTTATTTGGCACCCCAAGAACATTTTTCATGCTAGTGTTGCTCCCTGACTCCTTTTACTTCTGAATGTTGCTTGTGGGTTCAAAAGGTTGGGGATCCCTGATCTAAAGCATAGTGCCATTAAACTTACTCATGTTTGCAATTTGGCCACTGGGGGACACTGTTCCACTAACTGAGCCTACTCAGAAAGAAACTTGAAAAATAAAAACACTTGCAGCTACAAAGTTATTCCTGGATATCCAGCTGAGTTTGACGACATACTGACCTAAAGAGATATTGCCATCTACAAAGAAATATTCAGCTAGTGATGTGTAGTAGGTTAAACAAGATAGCCTTATCTCATTGTGAGGTGCTTCAGGGGCTAGAGCAACGCAGGGCCAGTCTGCTTAATGCTGGCCCAATGCACCACTTTAATTAGCCACGACTAGGACAGGCCCAGAAATAAACCAGCTTTCCATTTCTCAATTGCCTTAGTTTTAATTGAAGAAATTGGTCCTTTTTAAAGTGGGTTTGATTTCTGGTCCCTCTAAAAGCCCATGTTTTATTGGCCACTACCTACAGTAGTGTCATAGTTGACTGTGTCTGATTTTTTTATATGACCGACAGCCTGTTATTGATCAGCTTTTGTATGTTTGATGTATACACCCATGTATTGTACATTGCTGTGAAATATGTAGGTGCTGTATAAATACATGTAAATGATATCATGGCAAAACTTCAGGGTCTGGCCTCAATCTGCAGTCCTAAGGAACTTGTACTGGAAATATGCACCATTCTCCCTACACAGTATCTGGGTAGACTGGTTAGTCCCGTCATCCTAATCTCTTCTTACTGAATGCTGCAGGGATTTTGGTTGCATATATTCCTTCCTTTAGCTAATTAAATGCACGGGCAGTGGGCAAGGCCAATCTATTTCACAGCTTACAACTGTTGCACAACCCTGCAGCTGTTTGAGGTGTACCACAAGGCTAACTATCTGCCACAATACTAATCAATGGCTTTACATGAACATGAAATATAGGATCTTGTCTACACTGAGCTATGTATATATTCTTTACTTATTCTACTACTAGAAAGCTTTTAACCCACCAAGGCCCATCAAGTCAGTGGCATTGCATCCCTTCAGAAATGTACCCATGACTATATGAATTTACTAGGAGCAGAAGGTGTGCACATTCTTATTGATTCTGCCTATATGTGAAGTTGAACATCTGTTTAGCCCAGGAATGCCCATACTTTGCTAATGTAAGGTCTACTTTTAGTGATGTTGTCCCATTATGATCTACATCCAAAAAAGCAGTTAGCATTCTGTTCCATGGAAAATATTACTTAAATATTGATTTACGAGAGAATGTATATTGTTATATTTACCAAACACCAATTTTTTTATGTAACAAACAAATATGTGAATGAAAAGCAAGAAACAGGAGGGTGATTTAGACAAGCTGTTTATTGACAGTGTCTTGAGATCTCCTGATAACCGGCTAAAGGTCTACTGGAAGACCTCGATCTACCTTTTGGGCACCCCTGCTTAGCCCATATTACACTGTAATAATGACAGTTGCTCCATTGTAGTGCCCCTCTCAATGTCTGTCCATTTGTGTGCAAGTGCCCAACTCACCCAGTATCCACTCACTGGCCAAAAGTATCAAGACACCTGACTTTTCAACATCTTATTCCCAAAGCAAGGGTCTTAATGAAGTTGTTCTTCCATGTGCTGCTATAACAACCTCTACTCTTCTGGGAAAGCACATTCCAGTTCATCTCACTGGCATTCAGTTGGGTTGAAATCAGGGTTTCACGCAAGCCAGTTAAAAAGTTCTTCCCAACAAACCAAATTTGTATTCGTAAGAGCCTTCCCCCAAATTTTTGGCACAAAGCAGGAAATCTGAAAATGTTGCTCTTATGTTGTGCTTCAAGGTTCAATATTGTTCAACATTAATAGATGTATAATAATCCATGGAGGTCATTGCTTATTATATGATAAAGTCCACTGGGCTTTTAAACTGGATGGGGTTATTTTATTGCAACATGGGACAAACCTAATCCCACAAGTGAAGAAAGGGAGAACATAAACAAAAGGTAAAATGGTGCAAAGATATACAGTTGTGCTCATAAATTTACATACTCTGGCAGAATTTATAATTTCTTAACCATTTTTCAGAGAATATAAATAACACAAAAACTTGCTGGCATCAATCTCCCCGAATCTGCTCGTCTGCCACTAGCCTTAATATCAATGACAGCTTGAAGTCTTTTGTGGTAGTTATGGATGAGGCTCTTTAATTTCTCAGATGGTAAAACTGCCAATTCTTCCTGGCAAAAAGCCTCCAGTTCCCATAAATTCTGGGGCTGTCTTACATGAACTGTATGTTTGAGGTCTCCCCAGAGTGGCTCAATGATATTGAGGTCAGGAGACTGAGATGGTCATTCCAGAACCTTCACTTTATTTTGCTGTAGCCAATGACAGGTCGACTTGGCCTTGTGTTTTTGATCATTGTCATGTTGGAATGTCCAAGTACGTCCCATGCGCAGCTTCCGGGCTGATGAGTGCAAATTTTCCTCCAGTATTTTGCCATCAATTCTCACCAAATTCCCTGTGCCTTTGTAGCTCACACATCTCCAAAACATCAGTGATCCACCAGCATGTTTCACAGTAGGAATGGTGTACCTTTCATCATAGGCCTTGTTGACTCCTCTCCAAATGTAGTGTTTATGGTTGTGGCCAAAAAGTTCCATTTTAGTCTCATCACTCCAAATAACTTTGTGCCAGAAGGTTTGAGGCTTGTCTCTGTGCTGTTTGGCATATTGTAAGCGAGATACTTTGTGACATTTGCGTAGTAATGGCTTTCTTCTGGCAACTCAACCATACTGTCCATCTTTCTTCAAGTACCTCCTTATTGTGCATCTTCAAACAGCCACACCACATTTTTCAGAGAGTCCTGTATTTCACCTGAAGTTATTTGTGGGGTTTTCCTTGGATCCCTAACTATTTTTCTGTCAGTTGTGGCTGCAATTTTAGTTTTATTTGGTTTGGTTTCAACAGAACCCTGAATTTTCCACTTCTTAATTAGAGCTTGAACACTGCTGATTCTCAATTCCTTTAATATTTTCTTTTATCCCTTTCCTGTTTATAGAGTTCAACTACCTTTTCCTGCAGATCCTTTGACAATTATTTTGCTTTCCCCATGACTTAGAATCCAAAAAAGATCAGTGCAGCACTGGAAGAGTCTGTCAGGAGTTCAGAAAGTCATTGACCTTTTATACACACCCACGAATTACAAGCAAACAGATCAGAGGTGAAGATGGTTACATTTAATAGCCATTCTAACCCTTTAGTGTCAAGTTGTGTGCAGGTTATCAGGCCAAATCACCAGGGTGTGTAAACTTTTGATTATGGTCATTTGGGTAATTTGTGTAGTGATTATGATTTAAAAAGAGTTAAAGTTGTCTGACAATAAATGGCTTCAGCCAACCACTAACCATGAGTGAAAGAAAAGTTTTTGTGTTATCATTCATATTCTCTGAAAATAGGTTAAGAAATTATTAATTCTGCAGGAGATGTTAACTTTTGAGCACAACTGTATATTTAAAGGGAAGCATGTTTTTTTTTTTATAGACGCATCAGTTAATAGCGCTGCTCCAGTAGACCTCTGCACTGAAATCCATTTCTCAAAAGACCAAACAGATTTTTTTATATTCAGTTTTGAAATCTGACATGGGGCTAGACATATTGTCAATTTCCCAGCTGCCCCATGTCATGTGACTTGTGCCAGCATTTTAGGAGGGAACTGCTTTCTGGCAGGCTGTTGTTTTTCCTTCTCAATGTAACTGAATAGTACGCAGTGGGACATGGGTTTTACTATTGAGTGCTGTTCTTATATCTACCAGGCAGCTGTTATCTTGTGTTAGAGAGCTGTTATCTGGTTACCTTCTCATTGTTCTGTTGTTAGGCTGCTGGGTGGGGGAAAGGGAGGGGGTGATATTACTCCAACTTGCAGTACAACAGTAAAGAGTGATTGAAGTTTATCAAAGCACAAGTCACATGACTTGGGGCAGCTGGGAAATTGACAAAATGTATAGCCCCATGTCAGATTTCAAAATGAAATATAAAAAAAATCTGTTTGCTCTTTTGAGAAATGGATTTCAATGCTGAATTCTTCTGGAGCAGCATTATTAACTGATGCATTTTTAATTTTTTTTTTCCCATGACAGTATCCCTTTAATGTGTCTTTAATGATTGAAACATAGCTTGTTAACATGAACAAAGTCATAATGAAAAAGAAAGCGAAATCATTCAATCCTTTTATTTAAAAACAGTGCTTTATTACCATTGGCGAGGGAGGGAGGAGAGGCTGCCCACGCCATTCCAGACTCTCTCCCCTTGCTTAGAGTTTATAAAAGCCAGCAAACATGATCAATAATTTATACATAATGGATAGTAATACAAAAATTACTTCCCGTTCCCTCCCACCTTCCCCCCCAAAAAACAAAACAAAGAACTTATTACATTTTCAGAGTTTCCCCAACTCAGCTAAGCAGTAAATAATAACAGGTGAATACTGAGTGGCCTATAGGTTACCTATACAATATGATACTTACAAGAAGGGTGCCATATACACTGCCCTTCATAGGGGAGGGGATTTAATAAGGTTTCTCATCTTAAGGCCCAATATCCAGGACACGACAACCGCTTTGTTATTGAACCCCTTTGCTGTTTGATTTCAGCCCATTGCTCTGCAATGACACTGGTTTGGCATTTACAGTGCTGAAATGGCCACAAAGTAGCGTCTTCTCTGAAATGCTTGTGTTTCTGTACGGACAGACATCTACACACATGTTGTGTAGCAGAAAATGATAATGGAACAGGGTTTGATCAAGCACCTCCATTCAGCTCCCAGTCTAAATCACTCCAGTGAAGCTGCAGCAGCGGAACTTGATATTCTTCTACTTATTGTGCTGCCTGTTCCATGATCTTTTCTCTTCCACACGTAAACCCCTCCCCCCCCCCAGGCCATTTGCTGTACAGTAATAACATGCATGCAGACCCATCTTTGTACTCCTTAAAGCTCTTTGATTTGCTCTTTGAGTTTCACAGACTTCTATATGACATATATGCATACACATACCAGACTAAAGGGCAACTTAATTGTTCAGAAACCAGTCAGTAACAGCTACATCTATACAAGACAAGGCATAAAATAAAGGGACAAGAGCTGCAATATATTGTTTTGAACTACAACTATTTTCATTCTGGACTGAAATTCAGGTGCATTTGATTAACAGTAGCCAATAAGTTGAATTTAGGCCCAAGCAAACATATCCTACCCTGAGGTTCTACCTGTAAACAGAGGCTCTCTGTGCAAGTGAATGCACCAGATGACAGTAGTGTAAGGTATGTTCTATAGTCACAAAAAAACAGCATGGCCAAATGGTGCCAATAGAAAGTCCCTACTATAGCCAGCAACTGCTCAGGGTTAGGAAATTCCCCTGTAAATGTTTAAAACACATTTCTGTTTAAAGGCAGCACATTACATGTCTCTACAGTGGCCTGTGTCTGTGTATTGTGGATGTAGGGGAGCACAAATACCTTGTCTTTCAACAACTGCCTGATCTCGCTGGTTATTCTTGGGTTCTTACTGAACACAAAAACCAAAATAATTGGCTGTTTCCAAAATATTTAAGAGTACCCAGAATGACCTTTGTATCAAAACGGTACGACACACAAACGATACACAGACATGCCAAAAAGAAAAAAAAAAAAAGGTATATATTTCCCCAACAAGTAGGCAGCAAAATGACCATCAAAGCAGTCAGTTCTTATAAGACACAAGTATAATTGAAATAACTGAAGAGCACTGTGAAGGCAATAAAATATATACATGTATAGCAGGTAATTCTATCTATTTATAGTTATCGTCTGGTTTCCTATTGTGTCCTTTATATTATGTTCCTGTGTTTCGCATGCAAGGTGCTTAAGGGTGGCCTTCACTGTGCATCTCCTCATGCCCTTTAACCAATCTAAAGTTTGATTGCATAATGGTTAAAGAAAAAGGCCATATTCCCCCCCCGCCATAGTTTTAAAGTCACATAACCCTTAAAATATGGTACGATTGTTCCTGTTGTAAAGTTGCTATAAATGAATGTGCTTCATCAAAAGCGTAATTTCAACATCAAAAAGTTTCCCTAACAAAAGTTCTCATTGGAGCATAAGGCTCCAGCCACCATAAATGGTGGTGTTAATGATGTAAACCAGAAACCACAGGGCTTCTTTTCAATGTCAACTCCAGCCAATAAAAAAAAAAGAAAAAGAGAAACCCCTCAATTGAATCGTCAGGATTGTACAACTTGTAAAGGAGCTCAAGCAGAAGGAAAGGTACAGTATATAAATGACGCTGGTGCAGGCCATACGCCAGATAGTGTCCAAGTGCCTCAGATTTCTACTCAAAGTGAAGCTCAGAGTCAGCGAGGAAAAGTAGTGTATTATGCATTTTGGTAGTGTTACTGGATCACAACGTCTCCCTAAACACAGAGGCGACTGGGAAGAATCTGCACAAGATCTACGCTAGTGAGTTAAGACATAATTACATTTTTCCCTGGCAAGTAAAATCCTGATTGAAAATGCATGCAAGCCAGACGATTCTCAGACACCATATATCACTAGTAGGAAATAGAGACAGACAGCCTACTATAGACAGTAAAAGTCAGTTCCTGTTGAAGTCTCCAGTCCAGGGTCCAAGTGCTGCTAGTTCTTAGTATGGGTGAGAGGATGAAACCGGGTCTCAGTCTCCCCCAATAAATGAATTCAGGGCCCCTGCTGGAATATGAGCCTGAGCTTGGACTGGATATAAACACATTGTCTACACTGGAGCTGGAGTTTGTAGCAAACAACGTGACTAGAACGGATGTCATGAAATCCAATATACAGGTGGGCTATTGAACAAGAATGCCATCTTTGTTGGCCACAAACAAATCATATAAAAGGAGCTTACTTTTATTAAACATGGATCTACACCCAATTACGTAGCATAACATAACCAAGGCATGCTATTTCATTCACAGTAAGTGTCCCGGATCATTGAACTATACTTCAGTTTAAATACATACATATAGAATACAATTGTTGGGGAGGGGGGGGGTTCATTCCAAGGCCGGTTACTACTCCTGTGGGGAATATCTGAGAGAAATAAAAGTCTACGTTGGACAAAGGCAATTTGCCAGTCTGCCTTACTAGCTGATCATCCTTCTCTATGGCTGGGGATACCCGATATAAATACAAACAAATCCACTGAAAGTGAATGGCTACAGGCTTAGATGTTATATGGTCGAGGATTGAGAGGGAACAGGCAGCCATAACAAATAGTAGAGAGGAGCAAAACAAACAGCTACACATCTATGTAGGTATACTTACAACAGCCACCTGTTTGATTAGACTTCATTTCTCCCTGATAGATTGTACCCAAGGTATATATTTATATATTTTTAATGAGAAATATATAGTCCTGTCCTTTGTAGTGTTTATACTGTACAGATAATCCCTCACATGACATGAAATGGTTTTTAGCAAATGGGCCTGAGGGAAGAAAGCCAGCATGAAACTAAAGAAATAACTGAACAAAATGTAAGCGGTGAAGCTTGACCGGGCTTTGGCTTCCCTAGAGGCTTGTGATAAACACACACACATATATATATAGGATATAAAGTATAAATGTGAAGGTTGCTAAGAGACAACACACTGCACCGCAACATGTCTCTGGAGTCTGGCAATGAAGGGGCAAAAGATTAGTCTGCTATTGTGTAACTACCATGTCCTCTGTAAAACACACAGCATACAGTTGTAAGGATTGTTCCTCAGAGGACAGCAGTCAAGCAAACGTCCCACTATATACATGACATCTTAAAGCTTTTCATATGAGCCCCTATTGAATCCATACAAAAGCCGACTTTTGCTCGCTCTTTACCACTGCCAATATATTGGACAGACAGAAGCACAGGGCAACAGTCAGATAGGAACAGTCAATGCTTAAGATTTGGCTCGTACAAATGTGCGACACATAAAAACCAAATCAGGTCAAAACAACTGGCGAGGACACAGGTTTAGAGCAAATGGATTCCCTGGAAACACTATGCACAACATGCAAACAGCTGCTAAATCCTAAAGGACAGTGACCAATGCTAATGGGATTCCACAGACACATATAGGGCTGGATTCATGTTATATACAATGTATAAGCATAAGCTGTGGAAAGGACAAGTGCTAGGTCTACCATGGGTATGTTACAATTGCAACTCTCTATATACATTTAGTACAACCAACTGATCACAATGAAACAGAACATAGCAACAAGAAGCTCTAGCTCTATCCCCCTCGGGTTCGTTTCCTAAACAATTATATAATGGAACACAATACATACTTCATTTTGGTGCACAGGATAGATCTTAGGATGCTTATCAATCTGTTTATACAGAATTATCTGATGAATCAGTTTATTAAGCCATTGTGTGGCATGAGATAGATCTTAGGATGCTTATCAATCTGTTTATACAGAATTATCTGATGAATCAGTTTATTAAGCCATTGTGGGGCATGAGATAGATCTTAGGATGCTTATCAATCTGTTTATTCATAATCAGTTTATCACCCATGGGACCTATAAACAGTGCATGCTATGGGACTGAATTCTCTTAGCAAAGCTCTAATTTCATTTGTCCGTGTTTCTGTCCAACTTCCTATTTTGCATCTTTTCAGCCTCCAACTGAAAATCCTATCTGGTTGTTGGGGTTTCTGACCCTGGCAACCAGAAACTGATTTACTGCCAGGCTTCCATGTTATTGTTATTAGAGCTTATTATTTTATTCAGGCCCTGTCTGATTCATCTTACATTCTCCCAGGTTGCTAGGGTTATTACACCACTCTAAATTCTGCAAAACAAGAAGAAAAAAAAAGCAATTAGATAAAAAAAATAAATAAAGACTATTCCAGATTGTATTAGAATATTTGTCTGCATCATAATGAAATCCATTGAACAACCCTCTTTTAATGCCCAGTAATGTAAATGTAGTGACACTGGAGCATAGGCCGTGGCTGGGAACACTGCTTCACCACCTGGAACCATAGAATGGAACACAAAGCAGTGACCACTGGGTTCTGGAACAAACTGGAGCCTCCAGTGAGCAGTCCCAAGCTCCAGATTCTCTCAGCTCACTTAAAGAAACATTTTTGTTTCTTAATTCGTTCAGTTCTGGATTAAATGGGTCTAGTCTGTTAATGGATTGTGACCTAAAGATGGCAAAGGGCCCACGAATTACATGACATATAAACCAAACTCCCAAAGTTCTATGTTAGCGGAGCAAATAAGAAAAAAAAACAAAAAACAGAACGCATATAAATAAAAATACTCAATGGTAACTAGCATGAAAACCAGATTTAAATATGCTAAAAGCATATTAGAGATATTTCCTTATGAAGTGTGCGGCACACAGGCCTCTGATTGTTGAAACGGGTTAGTCCCCCAACAATGAATTAAAATGGGTTTTTCATGATAAACCCAACTGAATGACACAAGGTTATGAAATAGCGCTCATATTTTCCTAATACCGTTCTATAGATTGTCCCGTTTCTTTATCCGACTTGGGGGGTTGCTATAAGAGTAAACTAAGCTTATGAAACCCAATGTCCACCACTTCAGCTCTGCTCCCATGCACAAAGAAGTGCCGCTGGCCTTTACTACTGAATACATCCACGTCCCCCTATGCGAGCTGATTACTATATCTCATCATGTGTATCTGCAGTTATACATCGATTTCTCCTATACAGATACACACACACATTTATGTGTAGATACAAAGCTTTGTGCACAGACACTTGTGTATTATATGAAAGGAAGACTAAGAAAATCCACAGCATCTGTGCAGGCTTAGAAGATCGTACTACGTGATTGTATGGAAGCTGCAGCATTTTCCTGAGTGACAGCAGCTTACTCCTTTAAGCCTTTCTATTTTATTTCATTTCCTCTTACCCATCCATCACTACAGAAATCAATGGAGGAGACCCTGTCTCCAGAAAACCCTTGTGCGGTGGTGGGAAAATAAATCCATCATGGTGAGCAAGTCAAAACCAACAACACATGTAGCTAAAAGGGGTAGTTAAGAGTGAATTTTGAGTCTCCTGAGCTGCACCTCTGGAGAGAAATCCCCACGACAGGACGGATATTGTGACCAGCACAAAGGGAGAACATAATAAAGATTAATGTTAAGGAATTCTCACTGAGAAGCAGAAAGGACATTGGAAAGAATCCCTGTCCAGGAGGATTACGACACAAGGCCTGCAAGTTAATGCCACAAAATCAGAACAATCCCAAGATGCACCTTTTCCTTGGGTCCCTCAAAGCTAGTGGCCAACATATTTAACTGCTGGATTTTGGCAGGCTATCATCGTTCACATTTCTGCTACATTTTGTAATGACACTAGTGTGTTGCAGAAACAAGATAAAACTATTCTGGTTTTCTAAAGGATTATGTTTATGTATGTGTGGATGTGTGTGTATTTATATATATATAAACACACACAAGAGACACATACAAATACACAGATACACATATATACAAACATATTTATACTGCACCAATCACTGTGATTGCCCCATCACACGTTTAACTGCCAATTACTCTCTAGGCCCACAGAAGAACTGTGTCATAATCCAAACTGGGCAGCCATTTTGGTTTTCCATTTTCAGATTCTTCTGCTTTCCCACCACTTCAGTTATCCCCATAGAAGCAGCTGAAGAGAAGGTTAGTACTTTGTATCATTCAAAGCATTCAAATGACAGTGCAACTTCATGGTGTACAAAATAATGCCAGTTCACGCTGGTCACATGTAGGCCACTGCCAACTCACTATTCTCTTTGATTGAGTTTTTTGTCCCATTTCATTTCCATTCTATTTGTACGAAACTCTCAGCAAACTATGCAATCTGTCTGTAACACTCTCGCTGCCAGAGGATTGGTTCCCCAGGAGCCAATAATAACAATTCTATTATTCTAATCTCTCTTTTCCTCCCCATCCTATCGGCATCTTCTGTCCTCCTGATTTCTGCAAACCTCCCCTCCAAGTGTAGAAATAATATTTTTTTAAAAAAAAGCTCACAGCACATATGTAGGTAAATAATATATATACACGCACTTTTACCACAGTTAAAAATAAAAAATAAACACAATCTTTGGAACAAAATGAACACACCCCCTAAAAAACAAAAAGCAGAACTAAAAATACAGGTCTGAAGAGTAGGCTGAGGTATAAAAAATGTCCTTTTTTTGTGTTTTGAATGTTTTTCAGCTGTATCCTTCCATGTGGCGCTGCTAGAAAATTCCTGGAGGAGTTTCTCATTTGAAGTATTGCAAAAGCCAGGCCTCGCGAACGTTGATAGTGGAGGAAGGGGAAAGGGGTCAGAAGGAGAGAGAAAGGGCAGTTTTGTCCAGGTTTAATAGGGGACAATAGGCTTACGTCACTTCAGTACGGAGCAAATCGGCTGTAACCGCCTCTGTATAAACTCGCCTGGAAAGATAAGATGCCATTATGAGTTCAGCCTGTGCATCTCGGTGTCACACAATAAGGGTGGTGACACATGGCAAGATTCCGGGAGATTTAGTCACTCAAATTGCCTCTTCTTAATGCGATTAATCTCCCTGAAAAACCTTAGATTCTAGCCGGCGGGATGGAGTTCTTCATTACCTGAAGTCGCCTCATGAGGAAACTTCGAAAAAAAGGGATCGCTCCGAGTGACAACCCATCGGCTATTTATATTATAGTCAGCGGGAAGGCTTTTCGCAGAGATTAGTTGCACGAAGAAGAGGAGAAATCTCCCGGAATCTTACCATGTGTCATCACCCTAATACCATGGAATATTTACTCTTCCGTCAACATAACTGTGTTGTTCCCAAGTTTTATGAAAATGAATTACTATTCTGTTCAGCATCACAGGGTGAAAGAACTAAACATATTTAAACATTTAGGGGCAAAAAGCCAGTTCCTGGCACTCGGCAAACTCCAGGCTGGTTTTTTAAAGGTGAACTCTCAGGAAATTGAAAATTTAACATAAGTTTCCTCATACTGAAATAAGAAAGTTTCTAGGAGAAACAGATGCTGAGAGAGGTATAGTGAAAATAAACTTGATTATTTCATAAATGGAACATCATTTTTCATTGATTGTATTTAGCAAGTTTCTTATTTCAGTGTGATGAAGTTTATTTTAAATTTTCACCTTTAGGTAGGAGGTAAGCAACTACATTTACTGGATGGTTTATCTTTCCTTTTCCTTTAAGGAAAAATGTTATAATAAGTAATTGGCATTTTTGTCATCTAATAAAATTACATATTTCTTCTATCTGCAGCAATACTCCATGCTCCTCTGACACATTTCCATAAATCTGGCCTTGAATCTATGCTTTATTTATCAGCTTGCACTGTTCAGGCAGGTGGGTTTAAAGGGGAATTCAACCCCCCAGCGCTAACCC
>CM044437.1:110807184-110817659 GCA_024363595.1 Xenopus borealis
AAAAGCATTGTTAGCATTCTGTTCCATGGAAAATATTACTTAAATATTGATTTATGAGAAGATGTATATTGTTATATTTAACTAACCACTACTTCTTACGGAACCTTGATAATAATAAATATCTGAGTGAGGAACACAAAATAAGAGGGTGATTTAGACAAGCTGTTTATTGACGGTGTCTTGAGATCTACTGATCTACAGCTAAAGGTCTACTGGAAGATCCCAATCATCCTTTTGGGCACCCCTGACCTGCAGCAACCAATCGACAGATAACATTTACTGGTCACCTGCTTGCAAGTAACCATTTTATTGGTTGCTAGGGGTTACTCCCTTCACCTGGGCAAACTCTGCACTTCTATTAATCATGGGTGTGGATATTTTCATGAAAAGGACTCTAATTATCAAAATAAATGAAAACACTATGAAATAAAAAATGATCTGTCTATACATACAGACATTTCAGTTTGCAAGGGATAAACTATAGCCAAAAGGAAGAAACATCTAAGTGCTAAAGTAAATAAGACTTGGTGCCTTACCAGTAAGATCTCAGAGCCACTTATTGCATGTCACTATATGAAAGGTATATGAGGAATAACCTGTATAAGATCTATTTTTATCTCAGGGAAGAAGTGCTGCAAGCCAGCAATATCTGTACTGTGCTCAGTGCTTTATCTCTAAACAACGATGCAGACCTAAGTGTTAAACAGCTGTGGCCTGGAAAGCTACATTCTCCCACTGGAACAATGGCGGTGCCTGAGCAGAGATATGAGGCATCTGGCATTTGTTTATTATTTGTTTTCAAGAACACATGCCTATTTGCATTTATAGCTTAACGAGAAGCAAACAAAACAGCACAGACTCACCCTCACGTATTTTACGTACACGCTGCTCTTAAAGAGATGTTAACACGATTAAAGGGAGTCCAGAACCAGCAAGTGTTTTTTTTTTTTAAAGGGATACGGTCATGGGGAAAAAAAAATTTTTTCAAAATGTATCAGTTAATAGTGCTGGTATCTGGTAACCTTCCCATTGTTCTGTTGTTAGGCTGCTGGGGAGGAGGGGGTGATATCACTCCAACTTGCAGTACAGCAGTAGAGTGATTGATACACTGCAATTAAATACTAATAAATACTTAACACAGTAACAGTTTGCCTTATTTCTCTCTCCAACTGTTACTACATTACTCCACAATAAAGAAAATGCTGTTCTCCTACCCATCGCTGTAGGCTGCGGCGGCAGCTGCAGCGGCAGTGGCAGCTGTGGCGGCTGTTGCCGGCTGAGCATATCTGTATGCTGCGTATCCACCCTGCGAGAAGAAACATCAAAACATTGTGATGAGTGGCGATTACCCAGCTTGACATAAGACACGTGTGTGCAAGAAAGTGGGGCAGAGGACAAAATATCACTCTATGGGCTTATTTCAGTAGCAAAAAAACTCCACAAAATAGCTTCTAGGAATTTGATATAAAAAATTATTCTTAACTACTCAGAGCTATTTAAAGCAAAAAACATATATTGTGGTGGGTATAACTAATATGCACAGCTTATTCTCTCTCTCTCTCTCTCTCTCTGTCTACTGTTTAACTCTGTTAATGCTTTTAAGAGGGGCTTGGGTATTTTTTAGGACAGACACAATATCAAAGGTTATTGTGTTACTAAACTATTTAATATAGATATGGGTATATACAATTTATGTGAAGGTATGGAGGGGTGTGTGTATGGATGCTAGGTTTTCATTTGGAGGGGTTGAACTAGACATTGTCTTTTTTTCAACAGGATTTAATTATGTAACTTTTTGCCTGAGAAATAACTACTTTTCTTGCTGCAGTGAAGGCACTGTGTATTGACACTAGTAAAGCGAAGCATTGTATCTGCCAAATTGTCTCCTTCCCTTTTTATATATAAATACAAATAATGCAAGGAAAGAACAAACTTTGCAGAGATTAAAGGTGAACTAAGGCTTGTCCAACAATTAAAGAAAATAAACACCCGTAGTTCAGCTGTAGCTGGGGGGTAACTAGTAGATTTAAAAAAACACCTTGTCTGGTCCGCCATACTGTGATGGATATTTAACACATCAGCTTCTGCAAGGCTTCTACTTTCCCCTGGTGCAACAAATGACCCATATGGTTTGACTGTAGTGAAATAAGCTGGCTTTTGCTAATTAACAGGTAAATCATTCAATACAGACTATGCAGAACTATATAAAGACTACTGGCAAAACAATGTACACACTAAAACTAGCTGAATTTTATATTCTTGTCAGCTCCAAAAAAAATAAATAAAAGCTATCAAGCATTTCAATGCAAAAAGAAAAACACGGGGTTTCTTTCGGGTAAATGGAAAGCACAGTTTATACCCCAAGAACATTGTGTGGGTCATATTAAAAAAAAAATCTCAGTGAATTACATGCATAAAACTTGGAGAAGAGATCCTTTAGAACATACAGTAAATGTGTGGCTGAAGAACATATCAACTCAAAAACAAATACACTGACATCAGTTTTTTTTTCATTTGTAGTGTAGGAAAGAAGAGGAGGAAGTGAACAAATGTGAAACCAAAGAGAGAGAGAGAAAGTTCTATTTAAAGGTGTAGTTCAATAAAACGAAGAAAGAAAGAAAAATAAATAAATAAAAGACACACCAAATCTGATACAAACTTCATTCACTAGAGCTATCCCCACATTCCTGAGGGAGAAGTTATTACCCTAAAAATCTTCTACAGAAACTACGGTGGATGGGGTGTCAATATTTCTCTAAAGCGTGCACTGAGGGGGAAGAGTTAAGGGAAGTCATTGTGAGGTTAATGTTTGAGTGGAGACACCATCCAATTTGGGTGTTAACCACATCATTAAGGGTTAATATCCAAGCCAAAACCAGAGAATAAAATCTAAAGGGATGGTAAGGTGAAGGAGAGGAAGAAAAGAAAGAGAAAAAGAAAATATATACTAATATTTTGAGTAATATGACTCAGTGCTTCACTAAATGCTAAAATCATAAGCAAAAAATAGCATGCAGCAAGTTCCTAGTTCTAAGCTTTTCTGAAGGAAGGGCAGTGTTATGGCTTAGAATTGGAAATGTGTGGTAGGTGTCCTATGGGTTCAGTTGATTTATGGTCACTTCTACATAACCATATCCAAGATTCAAGCAGTGGTGTCTAGTGAGAATGTAGGAATTATCTATTTAACCTCCAAACCTCATGGCAAATGTAAACATAGTGAGTCTTCTGGCCAACTCTTTTGCACACCAGGGAAAAAAACATTTTGAGTGTTATATGCTAATGGGGTTGGGGGGCTATAAGTTTAGGGCTATAATGCCTTCATTTTATTGGAATGTGACATGAACTTTTAGCAAAAAAAAGGTGATGTATATATTTTTCATTTTAATGTTTGCCCCATTCTACTTGTTGCTTCCAAGAAGCCAAAAAGGGCCATAAATAGTACAGAGTAAGTTCCCAAGTACTAAAGTATATTTTGGGTGCTTTGTGAACTATGTTATTTAGTAACACAAATACAAAAGGCCAGTATATATGAATTGACCTCCACTGCTCTCTAAGAGAATAGCCTAATAGTGAGCACTGATACATTTTAGGCAAAGTACTATCAGACAACAGCAAATGGTCTAGGGAATGGAGGGCTATTGGGGATGTTTTTAAGCTACTAGAAAGCACAGTGGACAGTGTCTCAAACCATCCACTGCATAACTACCAGGGGAGCAGGGGGTGCAATTGCACCAGGGCCAGCTCCCTCTCGGGGCCCCCTAGAGAGGCTAGGAGAACTCCAATGTGCAATCCATAGGGGGAGCCTGAAAGGGGGGCCCAGGTGCTTGAGAAGGGTCAGAAGGGCCCGAAACGTTGCCTTGTAAACACTTGAAGTAAACACCAATTTTTCACAAATTCCGGAGTGCTGCTGTTTTTTTGGACACTAATCCTGCACCAGGGCCCACCAGCGAGTAGTTACGCCACTGTCCACTGCGCTGTTGCTCTAATTTGAGTTATTTGATAGATGTTGAATTCAATTAACTTCAGTTGTGTCAGCATTAGGGCTAGGCCACATGGGAAGATTCAGGGAGATTAGTCGCCAGGCGAATTATCGCCGCTTCTTTGGGGCAACTAATCTCCCTGAATTGCTTGCCCTTGTCTCGTGCCTGCTAAACTGTAAGTGACCTGCGTCTATTTCGTACGCGGCACTGCATTTTTCTAAGTCGCTCGAAATTGCCTCATGAGGCAATTTTCAGCAACTTAGCGATGCGTGTGAAATAGGCGCAGGCGACTTACAGTTTAGCGGGCGCGAGGCATGGGTAAGCAATTCAGGGGCATGGGTAAGCAATTAGTCGCCAGGCGACTAATATCCCTGAAATCTTCACATGTGGTCTAATGCTAAAATGTAGATGGGCCCTTAACTACCTGCAAAATGTTTTCCTTTTGGGGAGGTGTAAGCAATGTGTTATGAAATGGCCCTTAGCGAAATGAGAGGAGAGAAGGGTTAGTAGGTAGAAGAAGGGACAGACTCCAAATATGTTGGAAAAAAGAGGGGAACAGAGACTTTAGGGATAAGCAAATTAAGCACCATCTTTCTGTGGACTAGACTTTGAGCATAAAATGGCAAGAAAGAGGCGAGGAAAGAGCAAACAGAAAAGGAATTTTGTGTGTATGGCATGAATACATTTTCCTAAAATACCAAAACCCCCTTTGTATTGAGTGTTTACCCACAGTACCAAAATGGATGCTTGACATCTTAAAATAAAGTGCAGGATTGACCACTCAGATGGGAGATTCTACATCAGAGAACAATTAATCTACAGAGTCTCTGGCACTAAGAGGTCTCAGGGGTATAACATTGGGTTTGACACAGAATATCCAGCTTCATATTGGGAACCAGTAAATAGGGATAATTGTGTTGATATCACAAATTGGAATACATGGAAATTATTGGATGGCAGTCTTATTTTTTATGGGTAAACGAAATCATCATTGCATGCCCAAATGAACAAAAATGGCAATTTGAGGAATTATAGCAATACTGGGCAATCGGTAACAATAATTAGATATAAATACGGCATCTCCAGTGATAGATGAACTTAAACAATAGCATACCAATTGTTTGTTGTTTAGAGCATCGCTATAGCTTTTTTTTTTTTTTTTGCAATGGCCACACTAAATAGTTTCCAAGGCCATTATCTCCATCTTGCTTTTGTTTTCCCTCTCCTCTAAAAGAATGATGATGGGGGCTCTGTTCCCTTCTCCAACAAGGCGTTAATTATAGGTTAGTAAGGTCAGTCTCCGTTCACAGCAATCTGCACTCTGATTGGTTGGCAGGAGGGTGCAGGGGAAAGGAACACGTGGGCGGGCGCCTACCTGAGGTAGTTTAGGGTTTAAGATTGGTTCCTGTAAGACTAGTCTATAACAAAACAAAAACAGTATTGAAAACCCATAGGGGAAAACGGTAGTGAAAATTAAAATAAATGCATGAACGACATAAAAAGCCTGTGAACAGAAAGTGATTAGACAGAGATTGGGCCCTGCCCCTCTCTTCCCGTTTACTCCATGCCCCCTCAGTTGCCAAAGAGTGGGAGAGGGCAAGCCAGCCTGTTGTACACCTCTTTGCTGGTGTAAGCACACTACAATCTGCATATTCTTCTTTCTCCCCTCTCCCATGAAATTCTGGAAGATGCTTGAAGGTCAGAAGATCAAAGTGAGACAGGAGTAAATATGAACATACAGGGGGAGAAACAGAGGAAGAAGGGAAAAGGAGAAGGTAAGGGAGGAAGGATTGCAAGAGACAAACAACTAAAAGGAAGAGGGTAAAACATTATAAGAAAATATGGGAAGTTACACAACATCAGGCCGGTTTTACTGCAGGGCCTGAGCCTCCAGCCTCAGTGAAGGCTCTTGGGCTGTAAAATCTCTTCAATAAATTGTAATACTTTGTATAATAACTGTTTAAATTTTCTTTTAATAATTGTATCAGGAATGTCTAGTCTTCAGCCCTTCAGCCATTGTTCAGCACAAACTGCTTAAAAACTATGCGATTGTAGCTTAACAACAGTCAGAGGGTCACAGAATGGGCATTCCTTATCTACATGTGTTTTCCTCCAAATGGTGGGCTCAGCAATGTCTGGAGCCCCTCTTCTCTAGTTCTAGCTCAGACTAACACTTCTATTGACTAAATTATCCGCAAAATAAAAGTAATCAGAAAAATAATTAAAAAAAGGGGGAAATAAAAGCACGAACAGAAACAAACAAAAAGATTATTCTTAAACCCCATTGACTGTGCTACATCTCTGGTCTGGTCCTACAGGATGAATAAGGAATCCAGTGGTTTGGGAAATTTTTGGATTATAAATTCATTGTTGGAATCTGAACATCTGACGGCAGCGGGGAGGCAACCAACACCAGTGCATGCATTATCTAATAGCCCTTAGAGAAAACTAAAATCTAACTATTGCCACCACAAGGACACCACCTTAATATCCAGGTCTACCATTCCAACGGCCAGAGCAGTGTTTTAAAACAGCATGCCTGCATTCCCAGACACAACACTCCACCGATGTTACAAACAAAAACAAAAAATTTTCAGAAAACAAAAAATACAATCAAAATAAAAAATACAACAGAAATATTAAGGCACAGAAAGAAGAAATCATAAACAGAATGGAAGAAAGTATGTGACATGGATGGGAATTAAGGCTGGCTTGCACGGGCAAAGAGGAAACGGGAAGCGGGAAGCAGGGCGGGATTAGAACTGATTGGATTTCAATTTTTTTTGTGTTTTTTTAATTTGTTTGCAGTTCATCTTTGCATACTTACATATAATTCAGTGCCATAAAATCCATCCTGATATAGCACACTATAGAATCACACCAGGAAAGGGGGGGGAAGGAATAAAATGATAATAAAACAAAAAAAAAAAAACAAAACAAAAAAAAACAAAAAACAAAACACATTCCGGTTATTAACAGCAGCTGCATGCATCATGCCATATAAATCATAAGCAGGCAAGAGAGATGTATGAATAACTCTGTAGCTCCCACCAGGGGACTTGGCTGACAGAAATCATGCAAACTATATATTTTGGTCTTTGGGGGCCAAATGATTCAAATATGGTCTGGGAGAACAGTGCAGCAATCAACATCATTTATCTCTATATTTTACTCAGTAACAGTATCATTGCATAACAGGTAATTGCATTTTAGTTCTTTTCCTTAAAGCAGCAGTCTCGCATATAGAACCAGAACAGAATCCTAGAATCGTCCTTCTCGGTCTTTCCAGCTTGGAAAGAACCAGGTTCAGTGGCATTTTCTGCTACAAAATGTTCTACAATGCATCAGTGAGCACAAATACAACTGCACACTAAACACATATAATCATGGGAGTTTTGTTGTGTTATAATTAGGATATTACTATGAAATAATAGAACTAGCTTAAATGGATTTTGCTTTCATCTGGATGTAAAAAGCTGTACAATTAAGTGTTCCTTTCAAATTAAAAATTGCCGTCCCCACCTCTATTCCACTAACATGGGCCAACCTGTCCCTACGATTCTTGATCCCAAAAGAATGAAGGAAACAATGTAGGACTAAGTTGTACTAGCCCTTTAAAATCCTTCAACTTCGACACTTTGCCACCTTAAAGCTGCTGAATTGCCATTTTAGCCTATGGGGGACCTCCTAGAACCTGTCCTGAAAATTTTTGTTAAGTCCTTGGAATTCAAAGGATTTTGCTCAAAATCGTTCGATTGGAAAAATGTGATGGAACAGTTAGAAGGTTTTTCATTTGATTGAAAATAGCCATATTCGATCGAAAATGGCCCCCTAAAAAATTTGATGGTCGAATTTCTTTGTTTTTTCACTTCGAAATTAAACCATTAGTAAATCTGCCCCTAACTGTGATGAAAATATGTTCTATTTTTATGAAATGATACAAGAATGTATTCTTAATTGTTTAGTTCTAATATATAAACATCACAAATGTGAATGGTTTCTTTTTACACTGTACCCTGTACCCTGCTCTCCAGAAAGCTCAGGTCCTGGGTTTTTTTCTGAAAAAAACTCTCATAATTGGAATCTCCATACTAAAATATAATCTAAATATTCATTAAACCGGATAGGATTGTTTTGCCTCCAACAAAATGTAAGGTTTTATTATTATTACAGAGAAATAGATAATTTTTAATAATCTGAATAATTTGGTTAGCTTTCTGGATAACCGGTTTCAGCATAAGAGATCCTATACCTGTAGTAGGAAGAAAGTACTAACGCAATTTCTTGCTCTATGTATCTGTTTATGAGCAACAACAAGCATTCCACCTGTAAATAGATAATCTTTTTCCTATTTAACAGTGTTTCCACAGGACAGTTGTCAAAATGTATAATCCTGCCTTGTGTGGAAGTAGTACTTATTAACTGGTAGTACCAGCCAGGGTACTAGGAGTCTTATATTCTGCCCACGCCTTCATGCTTTTTCTTTGGGTACTCTGGTTTCCCATACTCCAATAAAATACAGGCAGGTTAACTAGGTCCTGAGTAAACGGACCATAATGTATGTGACAGACTTTACACTAGGCCGGGGCAGTTACTAAAGTGAATTAAATAGAATATTTCTAAGGAAATATAAAACAAGGTATAGAGAACAATGAATATTACCCATGGTAGCGTTTATTCTCACAAGTGTTTATTATAACAAACAGGGCTGGCTGGTTTCTGCCACTATATGTCATTCTGCAGGATAGTTACTAGAACAAAGATGTAGTCTGATGTATTTAAAATTAAATGTCTGCCTAATCCTTGTTAAGCAGCTCTACTTCCACACAAAGGGGAAACACATGCACGTTATGTCCACTTTCCCTTTTTACAAGGAAAAACGAGAGAGAGAAACCAAAGCCTGTAGCCATTATGCACATTAAGGAAATACAGTTTCCTCGGTTCCTGCTCGCTGCTGCTTTAAAGAGCCCTTCTAATTGATGTGATCCACATGGGGCAACATGGGTGCCATATCATGGGTATGTATTTGCCATGTCTCTCTGGTGACAGTTATTCATACATCGCCCGAGTTTGCTCACCCAGTTATTATGTATGAGGCCAAGTTTCATGCGTGTCAGCTATGACTGGTCACACACAAACACACATGTGCAGTTATTGACAAGCTCCAAAAAGCCTCCTCCCCGCTCCCACACCCTGCTTTTCTTACCCCTCTCCCACCCAACCTCTAACGCATATAATCTTGGATCCATTCATCCCAGAAAGGCACAGAGCACAATTTTATATACAATGTCATTGTGTTGCTGCTAGCTCCTAAACCTAGGAATGCGCTATGGGCTCATTTATCAACACTGAGCAAATCTACACTGGGGCAGTTACCCTTAGCAACCAGATATTCAAATTCTTTAAAGGAACAGTTCAGTGTAAAAATAAAAACTGGATAAATAGATATGGCTGTGCAAAATTTTTTCCAATATAGTTAGTCAGGGAAAAATACAAACTATAAAGGATGGAATGACTGGATGTCTAATATAATAACCAGAATCCAACTTCCTGCTTTTCAGCTCTTTAACTTTGAGTTAGTCAGCGACTTGAAGGGGGCCCACATGGGACATAACTGTTCAGTGAGTTTGCCATTGATCCTCAGCATTCAGCTCAGATTCAAAAGCAACAGTTATGGTCTGTGTGGCCCGCCCTCAATTCACCGATTGGTTACTGCCTGGTCACCAGGGTAACCAGTCAGTTGAAACCAAGAGAGCTGAAAAGCAGGAAGTTGGATTCTGGCATTATATTAGACATCCAGTCACTTCAGCCTTTATACATTACATTTTTGGCTAACTAACTATATTAGAAACATTTTGTATTTTGCACTGCCTATCTATTTACCCAGTTTTTATTTTTATACTGAACAATTCCTTTAACAATTTTTAAGTAAAGCAGTGACAGCAACAAATGTTATAGGTGCACATGGGTTACTGGGCAGATGCAAATTTGCAGTGTTCATAAATGAGCTCCACTGAATCCAGGATTCAGAATCCAGCACGTCAAAAAAAAACCCAGTACTTTGTTCAGTCGAACTGAATATCTAATGTCATGTGACCTTTGGGCAACACGATTTTGTTCACATAGTGTTTATTGTGCTAAAATCAATTTACAAAATAGATTTGGATGTAGAAGATATGGAATCTGAATCCAATGGATTTGGCGCATCCCTATTAAACATATCTGCATTGATAAGGCCTTTTATTTACTATAAGGTCTTGCAGATTGTGTAATAATAAACTCCCAGCTATGTGTTATAAATGTATTTTCCCCTGTTGTGTGTTTAATTACACTATTGATTTCCTGCAGAAATTCAGGATTACCCTTGCCTACTAACTTTGTTTTTGTTAGAAATGTTTTCAAAAAGTGCAAAATAAACAATGATTTATAAGAGTAATATATGTATCTATGTATCTGTTTGTACTGTGTGTGTGTATATATATATATATATATATA
>CM044437.1:110823090-110834272 GCA_024363595.1 Xenopus borealis
CAAAAAAATACATAAAAAATAAAACAAAGTGTGAAAAGAGTTAAAGGGGGTAAAAAAATATTGCTTTTACTATTCCCACCCTGGTCATGCAGGAAAAAAAACAACTAGAAAAGCAGAAATACAGACAAACAGTCCAGATGGAATGAAGGCAAAACAAAGCCAGAGGTTATCTCTTTTACAAATAAAGCAATGCAATGTATATCAAAACGACTCGTTATCCTTTAGAGAAATCTCATATGACACCTTCATTGTGTTAGATTCCTTCTGTTTAATTGAATTATATTGGATTTGTCATTGCACAGCTAAACATGCAGAAAGTATAATACAAGGACAGTATCTATAACATGCCATAACTGCTTATAGAAATTTTTATTCACAAAAAAAGGTAAAATTAAGCGGTCAGGTATACAAGCTATATATATTCATAACCACTAGATGTCACAATAGAGCCACATAACCATGGACTGGTTTAATGGTCTGTAATATAACCCCATAGGCATAAACATGGCTTTGGTAGAGACATGCAGTCTGACTTTGATTTTGCCCGTTCTCAGAACATGGATGTGAAGTGAGGCTGATCATTTACCTGCATAAAGTTCCGGTCCATAAACAGCTCCTACAACCGGACTGAGTTTCCAGCCTGAGGGAAGGACAGGTGATGGTCAGACATTATTTCTACCTACTTCTAAATGTAGCAAATAGTAGGAACCTTGTAATGGCAATGGTTGGATTGGCACTACCAGGGACAGAGATCTTTGTACATGTACATGTAAATGCAACTTAAAAAGGGTAGTTCACCTTTAAGTCAACTTTTAGTGTGTTATAGAATGGCTAATTCTAAGCAACTTTTCAAATGGTCTTCATTGTGTATTTTGTATAGTTTTATAATTATTTGCCTTCGTCTTCTTCTGACTCTTTCCAGCTTTCAAATGGGGGTCACTGACCCTTCCTAAAAACAAATGCTCTGTAATTGTTATTGCTACTCATCTTTCTATTCAGACCTCTCCTATTCATATTACAGTCTCTTATTAAAATCAATGCATGGTTGCTAGGGTAATTTGGAGCCTAGCAAACCGATGGCTGAAACTGCAATCTGTATAGCTGCTGAAAAAAAGCTAAACAACCCCAAATAATAAAAAATGAAGACCAATTATAAATCGTATCACTATTTCATACTGAAAGGTAACACAAAGTTGAACAACCCCTTTAAGACCAGCAGTGTTGAAGGATGACAGATATAGAAAATATAAGTTAATACAACTGAAATCCATTACCTTCTCTCAATGCTAATCTACATCTCTGACATTGTACTTCCATCAGTTGAAAAATGCCTGACACCACTCAGACCACAAGTCATAGACTTAAATAGCAACCGGCTGACACCAGCAAATACTTGGTGTGCCAAAGGCCTATGCCGTAGTTTGTCCCCACTGGCTTAAATCCATGGCAAAGGAAATTAATTCTGTGTATGTTTGCAATTGTAAGAATGAAGACTTCCATACTGGTTAACTAACGGAATCTATTTAGGCTACAGACAGAAGCAGTGGGATGGTTTTGTGCTCCTAAGGGGCCTAAAATACAAATATTCTTGTTTGCGTGCATTGGTTTTTACATCATAACTGTAAAGTGGAGTGTTAGCTTTGTGGCCTGACAACTGGGGGCCGAAGTTTGAATGCAGAGGCATATGTTTATTCTTTGGGTCATTCAGTCAGGCAATTAATGTACAGCAGTTACAGACAAGTTAGTTTCCCTTTGAGATAAAAACTGCACATTTAACCAGTAATAGAAGTAGTATATACAAAATGTTCTTAGCTGGGCTCTGCTTACATCATTCATATATGACTCTCATTGTGCTTCAGGACCATGCTCTGCCACAAGAGTCGACTCTCCGAGAATGTTAGAGAGGCCACAATCAGGGAAGCAGTACTATTTTTAGCAAGGAGATAAGAACCGCTCAGCTTTTGGGATGAGGTTTTAGATTACTGTGGGTCTGGTGCTGAGATTAACACCAACCTACCTATGCCATGTAGGCCAAAAGCAAGAAGAGACACTAACTAGTCGTCCCAGCCCAGGCAGGTGTACTGGCAAAATCCAGGTCAGGTCAAAGCTTTGTGATTAATAGTCAGACTTACCATTGCCATAAGGGGTCACACTTTTCTTATTGGTCATCACACGAGCTGTGGCATTATTCACCTTAGAGGTGCCAACGAGGTGGGAGGGAAAAAAAACCTTGTTAGGGTGCAGACAGTAAAAAAAATCAAAATGCTTCCCCCATCTAAACCGTGAGCTACCAGAGCATCTGTAAAACACTATTCTGCTATGGCAGCTCAGGGGTATTTTGAATTAATTTCAGGCACACAACATTCACACAAGAAAACACGAGACACAGGAGAAGGGAAATCATTCTATGTGTGAGATAAAGGGTCTTTTCAAAAAATGACAATTTATACATTTTATAGTATATTTTTACTTGTGTAAACAAAGGTATTTTCATTTGGCAACTGTATGGCTATTTATTTTAGGGTAAAGCTGAAACCTGTGTTGGTATGTGTCTTGAGGAAATAAAAGTGAAGCTAATCAACTTAAAGACTGCACATAATTTGTTATTAAGTATATTTTTTTACCCTTTAGTTAGGTTAGGTTCTACATTGCCTAATGACACTTTAGCCAAGATATCTAGTGAATAAGAAAGTATGGGCATTTTCCAAGCACAGAGACACTCTGTCACCCTTACTTAGCATTTGGCATCATCACACTTAAATTTTAAGCAGGTTCCTAATTTGTTTTTTAAATATTGTGCAAATATTTCCTGAAGCTGTTCATAGATTTATTAGTTGTGTGGACTCTTCCCTGGTGAAAAATATATTGTCAATTGGACTTCTCTGTCCACATATGAACAAACAGAACCCAATTCTGATGGGATTAACAGGTCAACTATACTGTCCTTTCAGTTTTCTAGCCTATGTGGCAACTGGCAAAGTCTATGTGAAACCCAAACAACATTATCATTCAGCACTTAGAAAGCCACTATACTAGATATACTTCATTACATAATTGCGTATATCATGATAATTTCAAAGTCTATAAAATGGCAACTACTTGCACTGTCCAACTGAAAGGGACAGTTGAAAAATCATTGAGGTACAATTGTGTTTCTGTGAAAGTGTGAATACGGAAATTTTTTGGGAAGGAGTACATCATGCTCCCACTAACAGACAGACAGACAGACAGACAGACAGAGGAGAGACTTTGATCCAACAGGAAATGCTATAATGTGGGTGCCAGATGTTGCATTTTTTTGCACACAGGATGAGCACAGAGGGAAGTCAAATCACACCGACGAGATCAGTCACACAAGCTAGGGCTCTCACACATGCATAGGTTCATTTCAAATATGATAAACAAGCCAAGTGTGTTATGCATAGAGCAAACACCTATTAGTCTCCCACTCACAGGCTCAGAGGGAAAAGTAGCAGGGGCAGGAGAAGAAGGACAGGGGCTTGCCTAGAGAAGACATGGATAGTCGCACAGGAACTAAGGTACCAAATATATATAAGAAAAAGGGTCTTATACACAATTATGTATGGGAGGTGTTTACATCAATTATAAGTAAAAGGAGGAGCTCACAAGGATAAAGCATTCCCCTGTGAGAGTCGGAGCTACAAGCACACAGACAAAAGGAGGCACATATATGTTGCAAAGGGAAGGAGAAGTCTAACTAGAGAATGTGTGAGAGCTTAAAAAGAGACAAAATTGGAAGTTACACAAAACATACAGACATTCAGCCATTCTCTAACCTCCCACCTTTCCCCCCACAATCCCATGATGTCCCACAATCAAGTCTCTAAATGAAGCAGAAAAAAAAGAGTACAAAAAAAGAATAAGAGACAGTACAACAGGTATAAGTAGTGAGTAAGAATGGCATGCAGATTACAAAATTCCCTTACCAAAACAAATAAACAAGGCAGAACAAAGCAGTATAAAGCATTTCATCACTGGAGACAGGAGTAGACAGTAGAAAGAAGGGGGAACAGGTAAGGAAGATGAACAGAAACAAGAGAAAAGGTGAATGAGGCAGATTTTAGCCCTTCAATGGCAGAGAGCAAGCAGTGCTGCCATCCAGAGGCTACACAACAAGCTTGTCTGGCTGAAGGGCTAAAGTAACTGTGCTGCTGCTGCAATTAAAAAGCCACATCTTTATTGTACAGTAATGGAGAAAGCTTTGGTTCCATTCAGAACCACCTCAGAGGTTAGTGTATTACACTTCACCCCAGGCAAAGAGCTGCTATTACAGGCAGAGTGGAGTACAGGTGTCTGGTGATTCAGAACTTAAAAAGTGCAGCAACAGTGAACATGAGTATATCTGAAATGCAACTGTGCACATAGAAAGGCTGGAAAACAGAGCATAGGAAAGAGGGGAATATATAAAGGTGAGAAAGAACAAGGAAAATTGTGGAAACCAGTAAAAGTTACTGAAAGAAGGTAGAGCAAATGCCACGGCAACAAGAACTTGATGGCCTATAGCACATAGGATGGGTTTCAGATGTTCTGCCAACCACGATTTTAGCCACGCCAGATTTGCCTCCTGCTGTCTTACATAAAGTTAAATGGCAATCTTCTAATATGCCAGCATTAGTGCTTGGCAGCCAATTGTTGGGTGTGGTTTCTGCTGATATTGGATGCTTATCTACATACAGAAAAACACACTATGTGCCATAGGCCTAAGGGGATATACTGTATTCAACATTAGCCACTTTACTGGTCTTGTACACTTTCTATTGGTTCTCCTGTAAATACTGTTATAATCTTACCTGTAAAATCATAACATAGATGTGACATCATTCATGTACTGTACGGAACAAAAAACTCCCACGTAAAAGGTATAATGTCCAGACTCCAGACATTGTCCAGCTACAACTTTAGAAGGCTCTATGCTAAGCACTTATACGGTAAGACAGTATTTAATAATCCCCAATCTGTATAAAAATAACAAGCAAACATTCTACCTGCCGTCACTACTACTATGTTGCTGCTTTACTCTGCCCAAATCTACCATTCATGTATAATGTTAAATGTATTCCATTCTGAAATAGAATTCCATTTCTGCTGCCTTGTGTTTATATGCACACTGGACCCATCTAAAAGGAATTCTTATCATTTACAGCAGGAGGTACTATAGCCCACTGCAAATTTAGCCTGTTTTACTTGTACATTTACATTCCTTCTCTCAGTTCATTGGAAAAATGGATAATAAAAGCCTTTCTTAAGTTTACAACTGTCTGTGTGCCTGTAGCATATATGCTGTGAAACATGAGGGTTTTTGATCACTATACAAGTAAAAGCACCAGAACATTGTGCATAAATTTAATTCGCTCCTCAGTGGGAAACATCATAATCAACTAGTATAGAATTGATCAAAGTGCCTTGTGTACTATAGTCCTGCCTGGTGATCCCACTGAAATCCAAAAAGAGAAAGTGTAATCATATAATTATCCCCACCCTCAAGAGAAAAGAAGTAATCAGGGATACAGTCAAATCATTCTTTGTTTGTAGTCATAAATAACAAAATATACAGATTTAAATGAAACAATAGACAGACCATATTTATACTCAAACCAGTGTTGAATACAGGAGTATTTTGCCCCTTCATTTGTGACACAATAAGAAAGTCAGCACCATGAGCTCTGTTAAAGAAGTGAAAACAGACTAACAGACTAAACAGACTAAAGCAGCACACTAACAAACAAGACAATGAACAGTAAAACTAGCAGACAAAATATGATTAGTAAACGGTCACAGTTAATAAGCAAGCAAGCCATTAAAGGACACACATAAAAGCAAAAGAAAATGTACAATTTAAGACATCGGCAGAGTAGAGAGTACGACTGCACAGTAAAATATGTAAGCAGGGAATGACGATGGATCAAGAGAGTTTGGGTTAGAATTCAGAAATAGTTTTGGAGAATTTCAGGAGCAAGTTGACAAAACAGAGCTTGCAAGCTTAAAGAAAAGAAGGCGCTGGGGATAGAAAGAGAAGGTGCACATCTTGGAGACAGTGAAAGAAAGAGAACAGGAGATATACAGCCAGGCATTTGCAAAGTCCATAGAAAAGCTGAAGTCAGAGCAAGAGAGCCATATGGAGAGTGGTCTGGAGTAGAAAAGGTGAAGAGAAGAGGGAAAAGAGGGTGGGAGGAAAGAGTGGGTGCAGCTGCCTGCAATTGGCAATCTTTCAGTTTCAGGTAAAGACATGCACCTCGATTTTTCGCCCCTCAACCACCGTGCTGTGCAATTTCTCCCGGGCCCGGTCAGCATCCGCGCTAGTTTCAAAAGTTACAAAACCAAAACCCTGCGTGCAAAGGGGAGACATACATGCAAATCATTAGAGAAGGGAAGGGGGAGAGAAGAAAGATAGGGAGCGTAGAGGGTGGAAGGAAGGGGGCACGTAAAAACATCAGCCGCTTGAGAGCCAGAATTGAAACTTAAAATAAAACATGAAAAAGTCAACGTTTGTATTATTATTATTATTATGTATTTTTTAACTTGGCGACAGTGAAAGATCAGAAAACACAGCACTAATTTGTCATATTGATGCTGCTCAGACACATGCAGTGTGGAAAGGGGGGGGGGGGTGAGAAAGTGAGGAGACCTCTGGGAAGCAAAAGAGAGGATAAAATAAATAATTGTAGAAAAGAATTGGAATAGTCCAATGTAAACTGGGTGCTGTGTGGATCTGGGCTAAACGGGATACATGACAGGCTCAGGCATTCCAAAGATGCACCATAGTATTATTATTCATTACCTACATTGAGAGCGTAAGATTCTTTGCTAATACTCTTAAGATACCTCTGCACTTTATTACATAATGGAATTTACTGGTTACAGAATGATGAGTCCAATGGATGTGAGAGCAGTAGCTATAAGGTTAAAAGTAATGGTATGTTTTATCACCTAAGTATTTTCTAGCTGGTAGGGCAGGCAACAAATGCTCAGAATTGCCTTCCATTTATCCCTACATGAGTCACATGCATTAGCCAGCATCATCCAGCAGTAATTGCCTAACCTGCCTAAGAGACCAGTTATATGGATTTGAGCAGTTAATGGTTAAGTAGACCTTACTTAAAAAAAAAAAAAATTAGAAGTTTTGCAAGTTATTATGTGAAATAAAATAGAAGGAATTGTCATTCATAGACAGCTATAGTGTCACTCTGTGCTCCAACTAAGGGTATTTGTTATTACTGCAAATGAGAGTGTGTGTGTGTGTGTGTGTGTGTGTGTTTGTCAGACAAGCTGCATGGATCAACTTCCCACTCTAATTTAGTTTAAATAATATTTTCCTTTTTTTTTTTCTATATTCTCTGATTAACTGAGTGACAACCAATGACATTCAGTGAGGGAAGGTTAACCGTATAAAAAAATAAGTAGGATGTGACATGTGTAAAAGGAGGGTACCACGGAGATCACCCGTCCTCCCTAGCAGCACCTAGCCAGTCAGACACAGCCATTGGAGCACATTCATCATGAAATGTCATGGATTATGATGTAATGGAAAGTGCAGAGATTAAACATGCCAGACAGAGTGTACTGCAGATCAATGTCCACATTAAGTAAGCAGCCGATATTGCTGATATTTTTCTCTATTGTAGGACATTCACTGGTACTATTTCTATACACCTGTGATAAACATGAGCAACACTGAGCAGTACAAGATATTTTTAATAAAAACAATAGTCACATTTTTTTTAACACAAGACCTAGTTTGAACTCATGATGAACACAGGTGTATATTACCCCGTTATGGCAACAACTTCCAACAAAATGCTTGTGTTCAGTGCCTTTCTCCTACTCTACCCATCTTAATATTTGTAGATCTAAAGTAAGCAAAGAATCGGAGGGTCCTCCACAAAGGGTTTGTGAATATTACAGCTCAGGCTTTTCATCTAACTATTATTACCAAGAAAACCCCTCTAATGCTGAAAAACACTATGCCTGCCCTGCAAAACAAAAAATGCCTATATACTAGAAACACATATTACCTTCTTATAAGATCTATCAACACTCCCCTGCACTCCTGCAACTTAAGGGACGACGGCATAAAGCACGTTTCATCACCCACGCTAAGTCTCCTCCGGGGTAGTCATCAATATACCTTTACATTGGTGTGTGAATCAAAGTTGGTAAAACATTCAAACAGCAGAAATGCAGAAAATGCAAGAGATGGTATTTACACAATACAAATGTTTTACCACCAGCGATACACATTGACACCAATGAAAAGGAATCTTCAGATGTTTATGTCGCAAGTGCTGGAAGAGATTTAATGTAGGCGACCAAATATACCATGTGCCATTGCCCTAAATTGGCAGTGACAACAGGAATCCAAAATGCCCCAATCATGAGTTTTCCTGTCAAACATTCTCCACATTTCTGGAAAGTGTTTTTATTTGAATTTGTCATGAATATGTGTTATATAAGGCAGGGTCACCATTGTGCTAGTTAGCTAGGCATTATCATCTTTATTTTATAATTCAGGATACAGCCAAATACTTGGGCCTGGGCTAGGTTAGTTAATTGCCCAACCAAAGCTATAAATATGTTTTTAACCACTTACTTCTACAGGCCAGCTCAAGCATCTTGCCCTGTATAGAGTCTGCTATTTGTGCTAATTATAACATAACTCCATATTTTTTTTTCTGTTAAAAACATAAAGCATAATAATGGCCTCCCAAGCAGAGATTCTAACCAGTTATACATGCAATGGAAATTGAAATACCTATCTCCCTATACATTCCGAGTAGCCCAGCCTTCAGCTTTAACGTAAAGCTTCAAATTGGTTCCAGTTACAATAAATTCTACAGAAAGTGAAATATAATGTAAGAAGAAATAAAATATAAAAAAAGTATTAAATAAAAAAAAAGAGAGAGAGAGAGAAAGATGGGGACAATGAGAGAGAGAGAGATGAGGAATGTGTATGTTCCCTGTCTGAGAAAGTAAAAATTTACCATGAAACTGTAAATGTTAATTTATAACGGAGAAGGGTTTGCGCCTCCTACGGACTGTTCAGAATACAAAATATTATCAAAAAACACAAATAAGAACATAAAAGGAAATCATGAAAACAAAAAATAGAGAGAAAGATTTATGCAGTTAACAGTCTTTGAACATTAGACTCTAAATCATATCACAAAAATTAACATTGAAAGGATTTAACCCCCAAAAACTGTATGGTGAGACGATTTCTGTACTAATAATAATACTTTCAGGACTAATAGGAGTAATCTGTTTTTTTTTTTCATTGATAAAAAAAACACTAGATTTTTTTTTTTCTTTTTGAGAAAATGTAGTTGGGGAAAACAAATCCTCTCTCAGAATGTTTGCAATATAATTAGAATCTTTTCTCTTATTTATACAAATCACCTATATCTGTATATCTAAATATTCAGCGAAAATAATTCTGCTCCAAAACCTTGAAATGCCTGAGTTTGCAGAAGCACTTAACCTTATAGAACATCAAATTTAATAAGCAGTGAGCCTGAGTAGGAACCTTTTATGGTCAAACAAGGCAAATTGGGAATTAATCCAACTGGCAATTACTGGGGGGTGGGCGTGGGGAGCTTGAAAATGGAGGGAGTTTACGTTCACAGAGTTGCAGTAATTGTTAGCAGAACAATATATGTGTAGTCTTTAAAAAGGTTTTATACCAGTATGGCAAATATAAAACAGAAAGGAGAAAGGGGGGTAGTTTTGTGGGTAAATAATTAAAGGACATAAATGGGCCATATGATGTTCTGAGAGTCTGATGCATATACAGTGTGCTGGTGTAAAGTGCTTCTGCAATGCCTTTGCTGACAATTCATTTCTCTATATAGGTATACTGGGAGCAGATATTGCTATACCATCTGTTCAGGCAGGAAGTGATGTGACAGAAGCCAATCAGCGGCACCATTTCCCCCCAAACTAGGCCCACACATTTAATAAAGCTGGGCTAGAAGCAAAGCTACTTTCATGGAACAGTGTGATCTATTCCAGATTTTACCATTAGCTAAACACTGGCTCAGGAAAGAACCTGGAAATAATCAAACTGCCACGTATCAAATGTATTTTCCTGACACAATTCCAGAAAGAGGGGGGAAAGGGAGCAGGAGCATGGGGTTAAATTTGTTAAAACCAGCTGTGGAGAAAGCAGAATGAGTGACATTTATATATGTATATCAGACAAAGTCAAATGATTGGCTGTTAAATTAAAGAAAAGGCTACTATTTTGCAAAACCTTTATATAAGAGCTGCACCTGAAGTGGCTGTGCTTTTCCATGGATGGCCTGAAACTATCAGGGTTATGGCACATGGGGGCTCTGATCACCTCCACTGTAGCACCGATCACAATACCAGTCAGAATTACCGCAGGTAACTTCCCATTAAGTGCAAAAGGGAATGCTGTGAGAAGCCCTCGTTGAGCAATTGTTGGTAAAAACATTTTATGACGGTGGGGATCGCCAATTGTGGTCAATAGGAAAGGACCTGTGTAGATTTCCTTATTTTGTTGGTCACTACTCAGTAGCAATCATAGCAACCCTTGGGCCAAAGCCCTGATGGTAAAATTAGAGGGCTGTGCGCAACAGTTTTTTTTTTAAATAAAACAGAACCATAACTATTAAGCAAGAGAGACATGCAATCCTAATATAAAGACGCCTGCTCTGAAACCTACTTAGAATGTGGCCATGGGATAGGCAATAATATTTTCATGGCAAGACACTTGGAAATAAAATAGAAAAAAACCACATCAAATTTATAATGTAAAAAAAAGAAAACGTGGCACGAGATGAAGGAGGAAATGAAAAGTTGGACATATGGCACTAATCATTTCTTTCTATGTTTTGACAGTACTGGGATTCCTCAACCCTTGTACCCATTAAGGCCTTGGCATCCCACAGCACACCCTCTTTTCAGCTGCTTGTTCTCCTGCTATGGATTAGTCATTTCTGTTTTTCTCTCCGCCAGCACATAACACATCATCAGACTCCTAAAAGGAGTTATCCAGCCTTCCAGTAATGATCTAATCGAGGCCATAACTTCATTTTCCTCACTGCAGATCATGTTTCTGGGTTGCACTCCCAGAATGGCTGTGGGGATGTAAAAAGGGCCATAATACAGTTATTTTGTTTATGATGTTTTTTTTTTTTTTTTT
>CM044437.1:110834320-110854533 GCA_024363595.1 Xenopus borealis
TTTTTTTTTTTTTTTTTTTCTTCAAAAAATTGCTTTATTTGGCTTCATGGAAACTAAATTACTTTCCTCTATGCTGACAGTTTTATTAAAATTTTTATCTGGGCATTGACTTATATAAGTGCAAAATGGAGAAGAACTGTACTGCAGCACAACAATCGCAGAAACGTTTTAATTGGTGGCTAAGGGTTATTGCACCTTGACTGACAATATTCTCACAAGATATATTAAGCAGGGGGGGGGCAGTGTTCTTCCCTATGGGTATTATTGAATTACAAGTGAATTGAAGTTTAACAAGAGAAGGCAGAACATCCCTGGTGGAAAGATTTAAGGTGAAATCAAGGAAAAAGCTCTAAAGCGGTATAACAAGTGGCTGGTGGGGCTGCACAGCACAGAGGCAATAAACTGGTGTGCATTTTGCAGCTGTATTTTATTTGGCACAACAAAACTGCTGCTCCAGTCTCTCGTCTGACTTTTTTTTTTTTTGTTTAAACTTGTGGAGATGAGCCTGTGCGGTGAGCATCTCTCTACTAGTCGGTAACACAATGGGAAGCCACAGCTTCCTCTGGTTTTTCTTATCATCAGGAGAATGTGAACAGCAAGCAAAATCTGAAACAATGCAGGCTTCTTTGTCTATTTCACTAAGACAGACAGAGTTGTTGGAATCCCAACTTATATAGATATGTTGCTTCTATATCACGTAGAACTGTATATTTCAGGAGTTTAAAGTGACCCCTACGTGAAGCTTTATTGTCTGCTCTGCCAGGCTACATGAGGAAGCTGCCAGATATAGACTGTGTGTGGGCTTCCGATTTGATGGAGAGCAGAAACTGTGCTTTTTCCATAGACAGATAGCACATCCTCCTCTGCCCATCATAAGGTTGGGCAAAAAAATCAGTCTGAATATAAGTTCTTGTGAGCAGGGGGACAATAGTCATAAGAGGTAATGCCTATTATATACATGTGGGCTATGTATTATTCATTTTGTTTTCTCAGCAGGACATTAAAAGCCCACCAATCATAGGTAATGCTAGAAAAACATGTAGCCTTGGCATGGAGCAATTTTATATTTAACTTTATCGGTATATAGGCATTCTAATAGAAATATTTCTCAGTGTTTTTCAATTATTATTATATTCAGCTTAAGCAATTTTCCTGTATAACCTGCAAACGTTTCTGGTTTCTGCAGAGCATATTTGTCCTGCACTTCTTTATGCGCTGCTTGCTGTAAAAGTGGTAGGGTATTATGAGAGTAAATTTAGAGCTGTGTGATATGATGAGACATATAGCACAGCATTTAATAATGGAAGGTTGACGCAAGTACTCATTCAATAGTACAATAAGGAAATTGTATGATTGGAAACATTAATAGAAAAACATTTTTTTTTAACAGAAATTCCTGCTGAAGAGTATTTGGACACAATAATGAAAAGTCCCAGCATGCTGTAAGGAGAAGTGTTGTTTGCCCTCAAGAGTCTATGCCATACGAAAAGAGAAATGGGTCATTCCTTAATGTCCCAAATCATCTCTAACTATATATTTTTGTTCAACTCTACTGCAAAGTACTAAACTGGGAGTGCAGGCCCATCATTACTGAAAATCAAAGGGCACCAGTGCCTAAGCATGAGTGGCCCCAAGGCTTTTCTGTCTACATGACAATTCCTGTGCAGTTTTCTGGTGTCAGCTTACTTTACTCTCAGATGTTTGCTAATGTGACAGCAGAAAAAGCAAACAAGAACAAACTAGTTAACATCACTTACTTCTTGTAGGTACTTGTCAGTAACAACCACATGAGTTGCACAAAGGACCACAAATGTTTAGAATAACTAAAAGAATGCATCAACTCTGGTGCAGCCTTTTCAGTGCCACCTCTTCCCTTTAAGGAAATGCCAGAAGGGTGATTTTCAAGTGCCCGCTAAGTTTTTTAGTAGCCCAAAGACACACCACCAAAAGCACTTTTGGCTATTCACATAGGAAACAATTTTAGACCACCTCCGGTGCTACTAAGCTCCTGAAATCTCCCATGTGCCATAGTCCATAAAAGGCTGAGATGCAATACTAATTTAACAGCCTCAGGTTGTGCTTCTCCTGGCCATCTCACTGCTTCAAGCAATAGAAGCATAGGGGCATGTTTACTAAGATTGGAGATAAATATCTGGAGAAATTTCTGGAGATGTTGCCAATGGGAACCAATCAGATCTTTGCTAACTTATAGGTGGCTGTTTAAATCTAACTGCTGATTGGTTGCTATGGGCAACATCTCCAGAAATCTCTCCAGATATTTATCTCCAATCTTAGTAAACATGCCCCATAACCTGCAGGGTGGGTGGAAGTTCTGTGTATGTGTCTTTAAAAACAAGGTGAAGTTTCAGTGTCAATTTTGACAAGCCCTCAGCCATAAATATTAACAATTAATTGAATGATGTTGTGTTATAACCATTCCTTCAGAATTTTATTACATTTAAGAAATAACTGCTTTGCAGATTTACATATGTTGCCCTATAAAAATGACCTGATGCATACACAGAGCCTTCCCCAGGATCCCTGAGGAAATCTAGAAGCTGCCATTTGCTGCACTAAAGCTTAAACAGTGCAAAGGCGTTTTAGCAAGTGGTCAAAATCAGGATTAAAATTTAATGCTAAAATGTGGAAAGAAGCAGCTTACCTTGGAGCCTCGCTCGTTAAATATGATTTCCACATCAAGAATTTTGCCAAATTGCTGTAGAGAGGAGAGAAAAACTTAAATAATTAATTTAATCTATAAAGGGAAAGTTCTACTCATGCATTAGCACATCCTAAGAATAACTCGCAAGAAAAATAGCCTAGGAACATTTCATTCACATATTAGCAGCTAGATAGACACTATCTGGAAATGGATATTCTTCCAGCTGTTTTTCTCTCATCATTTTTTTCTTTTTAAAGGAAAGTTGATGCTTGTGTTTCATTTGCCTTGATAATTTCCCAGCATTCTTTTTCACAAACCCATATTGTGTCCTAATTATTCCAACACCTGCAGCCTCATAGCTTTTGCTCAACTACCACATCATCATTCACAGGCAGGTGCGGGCATAGTAAAACAACAAATACTGCAAGTTTGCAATCCCAAATTTAGCAAGCAACACATCAAGCAACCCTGCAATGAAATGAAGGGGGGCTATGCGACTCACTCCAAACATTTGGCGCAGGTCTGGGTCCCGGAATCGGAAAGGGATATTGGAAACATGAAGCCTTTTTGGGGTAGCTTTGGTTTCACTATTTTCATTGTTTTGTGTCTGTGATTGCTGTCCTTCTGTCTGTGAGCCATCTGTCTGCTAGGAAAAACCAGGAGAGAAACAGAGTTTAACAACCATGCTTGTACTGCAAGAAAGAGAGTGACCACAAAGGGCTCAAGATGCATATATGATAAAAGCCAATATGTTATGAACATCTATGAGAGTTAGTGTTCCATACTATGTATAAAGCACTTGGTGTACAGGCCTGGTGCCTTTATTTCAATATGGAAGTCCTTGATGACGTCTAATATCCTTACATTTTACAACATACGTCGTAAGCAAAGTGATGGCAGTGCAGATAAATGAGTTTTACAAATGTCTTGATTACTGCCTCAATCAGTTAACCTTACATTTCCATATCCTTGTGAAACCTTGACAGAAGAAATATATAGCATGGGAAGAAATCTGGCAGCAATCACAAATGGGTGGGTATGCAGACATCGGCACTACTAAAGAGTGCCCATTCAGCAAATCTTGCATTTGCATTTACACCTGAGGTATAGAAATGTTATTTAGAAATTTCAAGGAAAATTTACTTAATAATAGCCTTCTATCTGTATGAACTAGAACTCCCAGTGCCAACAGCATAGTCAGTGGCAGGTAAACTTAATGCAAGTTGTAGCTCCACAAAGGATTTCCAGTTTGATAACCTTGATCATGTGCCATAAAAAGGAAGGAAACCAGGGGGGTTCTGTTACTGCACATTATGAGGAACAGGAAACTATTTGTGGAAGAAGCAAGGATGTGCAGCCAACTTGTGAGAAAGAGAGAGTGAGGTAGGGCAGTAGAAAGAAATGCTGTGAGTGGAATTGTGAATAAATAGAGGAAAGTAAGTTAAGGCACACCGTGCTGGATGCATTGGCAGTGCTGGTAGCTGGGGCACTGTGCTCTGCATGGCTCTGCCCTCCTCCGTACAAGGGAATCCCATGCTCAGTGGATTGAGTAGCGTAGTCCTGTGTGTGCTGGCTTCCATAGTCTGTGGATAGTCCATTCTGTGGTGGTGGAGGAAAAGGGATGGCTGCAAACGGCTGAACCATAGTGTCAGGAGTAGCTGTCGGCTCCTGGTTACCCTGCAATACAGATTAAAAAAAAAAAACTTAAATAATATTTTGCCATTTCAAACATGCATGTGTAGTCTCATTAAACGAATAAGGGGTCATTTACAAAGTTGCGCCCCGTAGTGTTTATTTGTACAGCATCTCTTACCAGGGTTTGGGTGCACTGTGCAGTTTGTGTCAGATAAAAAATGCAGTGCAAAGCAAAGTATCAGTGGGCACAGGTCAGCCCTGTTGGCATGACTTCCATAGGCGGTAAAAACTGTGCCTAGTCAGGGAACATGCAGGGGAGGTGAGTACGCCTCTGTGCCACCTCCGCCAGTCCCTCACGTAATGACCTTAATGTCCCTGTCTGTTCATGTTAAAAGAGTGTTTACCTGTGATGCAATTTACACTAATTTATAGTTAATGTATGTGCATTTATGGGTTACTGGTGCACAATACTACCAACCATACACCAGCTGACCGCAAATTCACTTCAAATCTGCGCTGTAACCTGCCATTCACAAAATATCACGAGGATAGTGATTATGATCGAAAAATAGCAACAGACTTTCCATCTATTAAAATCTACACCATCTGTAGCAAGATGGTTGTGTAAGATTCTGCGAGATGTAGTTCAACATGATTTGGAGGGCCATTTGTAAAGCTGGCCATAGACGTAGAGATAGAATTGTACAAATCCTCAATTTGTACAATTTTCGGACCAAGTGTAGAGTGTCCCGACATTTTTTGTGCTATGGTAATTAGTTGTTCACTCAATTGGACAGGTTAGAAGATGCCGATATCTATTTTCAGTGGAGGACTGTCACCAGCTTTTGTTGGAAATAAACTTTTGTACGATTGCTGTTAGAGTAAAACATAGTCTGATCTGTTCTTTTACTACTTTATTTAAACTGAAGGCTGGTGGCAGATCAGGAGAAAGGGACATTCGATCATTGCAGGAAATCTGCATGTCTATGGCCACCTTAAAGCTGTTCATAGATGCAAAGATCTGCTCATCTGGCGACATTGCCAAACGAGTGGATCTTTCCCCGATATGCCACTAATGCTGGCCATAGACGTAACAATTACGATCTTTCTTGGAAAAGATCTTTCCAAGAAAGACTGTTCATTTCAACACACATGTATAGAGTTGAATCGTCAAATATACAGGTAGAAACAATAGAATTCTTCCTGTATCTGACGATTCAGCGCTAACAATGGCTGATGTTAAGGGTGCCTTCAAAGGCGCCCGATCAAAATTTTCCGTCCATCCCGATCAACCAGCCGACCGATATCAGTCGGCTCATTTCCAACCATACACGCACCAAATATTGCACGAAAATTAGTTTCGTACGATATTATCTTTGCGTCTATGGCCACCTTTACTGGCATGGCTATATCGGGGCAATCCGAACATTCGGCCCTATGGCCGAACGATTGGATTACGATGAGCACAATGAACTTCAGACGGGTCGGTTGGAAGAAAATCCAACCTTCCCGACCGATATCGTGTCCAGAACCCGTCTGACCCCGTGACCCGTCAGAAGCTCCCATACATGGGCAGATAAACTGTCAAATCTGCAGCTTTATCTGCCCATGTATGGCCAGTTTACGGGCTAGGGCAGACAGGGAGATTCAGGGAGATTCTGTCGCCCGACGATTAATCGAGGCGACAATCTCCCTGAACTGCCTTCTCCCCGTCTGCCGCCTGTTTAAATTAAAAAGCGCCAGCACCAATACACACGCAGCGCTGCGATTTCCGGAATCGCACAAAGTTTCTTCATAAGGAAACTTCGGGTGATTCCGGAAATCGCTGCGCCGCGTGTATTGGCGCTGGTGCTTTTTGATTTAAACAGGCGGCGGACAGGGAGAAGGCAGTTCGGGGAGATTGTCGCCAGCGATTAATCGCCAGGCGACAGAATCTCCCCGAATCTCCCTGTCTGCACCAGCCCTTACTCATAAGAAAGATTTGAGAACAGACAGGAAAACTTAAAAGACAAAGACGTAAAATAATAGGATTCCAGTGAAGCAAGGGGGCTTTCTGGCTAGAAATGTGATCCGTATGCCTTGAGACAAGAGGTAAGATCATGCTCTGTGCATACATATGTACGTGCATGTGGCTAGGAGGGGGGTGGGCAGAAGGCTTAAATACAATAGAGAATGATTGGGGAGGGAAACGAGATGAAGGACGAGACTGGGGGGGGATGCAGAGCCCAGAGAGCCGCAGCATCTGGAACCGATTGGAGCAAATGTGAGCAGATGCCAGAAATAGATGGGATTTGGGGTGAGGGGGGAGAAGCAGCTGAGCCAGCTAAAAAGAAGAGGGGGAAAAAAGAATGGGAGGTGAGGAGAAGGAGAGGAAAGAGATGAGGGTAAAAGAATAAGTGAACGGGAGATTGTAGAGAAGAGTGGGCAATGGCAGTGCATGGAGACATGAGCAGGCAATAGGGAAAAGGAAAGGGTGACACTGTATCGAAGTTGATGAATTAGCCAGATGTGCCGGAGACAAGAAGGGTGAGCTATGTAAGAGGGATAGAATACAGGAGGGAAAGGAGTGGGAGAAAGAGCAGTTGGTGAATTAGAAATTGATGGACAGTGAGAGCAGCAGGGATTGTAGAGGTGCTGCAGTGTTATCATTTATTCTGTGTGCAGCATAGAGGAGGGGGGCAGTCAAGGACTTGAGACTCCCTGATGGGAGGAATTGGGGTTGGATATAGGGAGGGGGCTTGCTGCAGAGATTCCTCCACAGGTGACGTCATGTCTTACACAGTGCTAAATGGATCAGCAGCATCCACAAACACGCACACATCCTGTAGTGAAACATACAATCTATGCATCATGTGCAGATTACAGGAGCTCAATGGGCCAGTACACATATGCATGCTTACATTTGTTTTTCTAAATAGAGCTTTAGCACACACTCATATAACACACAAATGCTTATACTATAGTCTTGATTTAATATACCCCACCATAACATGGCTCTAGGCAGTAGGTTAAGGACCCATTGATTGCTTTTTAGGCAAGCAGTGGCTGATGCATTGTGAATTAATAATCAGGGGCTCATTATATGCTCAGCTGGCAATCTCTGCAGCGCAGCAGTTCCTTCAAACACACTCTGCTATCCAGACTCTCTTCCCTTGTCTACTCATTCACACTGCTGTCTGTCTGGAGCATGCTCGGCACTGCGTTATTACAGGATCAGTTCTAAAAAGCTGGAACAATACTGAGGCCTGATCTATAACCTCGTGACCTGCAGGGTACGTTGGACCTAAAGATATCATTGATTTGGGCCAAGGGTCAGGCTTGTATGGGGGAGGTAAGAAAACTGCAATGATAGGAACATTACACAAGATAAAAGGTTAGAACAGATGCTCCTGCAACCAAGCATTCGGGTCTGAGAATATTGCTTAGAAATGGTGTTACTCTGAAGAACACACATGCAGGCTTCCACTGCTGTTTTGAAATGTAGACTTCTGACCACAATGGCTGTACATCCCATAAGCCCACAGGAAGCACTTGGGTGCAATTTGCGGCTGAACGGACATCCAATGCTGCATTCTTGTTTATAGGAGGAGCGCTTTCATCAAAACCACAGCACTGGCTGCACAAATGAAACGTGGTTTGACCCGTGATGGCGTTTTCCACTTGAGCGTCAAGCTTACGTATTTATAGAAGTATCACAGCCCTCACACAATTGTACCACTTTGCAGCGAAATGTGAAATTTAGGGATCTATCATGACAATTTAATATAAGCTTAATCTCACATTTTGCATCATTTAAGAAATAATCAAGTTACTCTTCATTATCTCATACTCCACAACCTTTCACTCTTCATGCCGAGGTCTGGATGAGAATTTGATTGACGGGTAGGTCTAATACGTCTTTTAGGGGGGCTCCCTTTCTTAGCAGAATAACTCAAATAACCAAATCCAGCACAAACAAAAGAACAGATTCTGGCAAACATTCTGCATGCAGTAAAAAACAGGATTTCTATCAGAGCTGGTTATTTTTAAAGAGGGAGCACCTAGGTCTAGGGTGCAACCCCCCCCCCCCCAAAGGATGTTTTAGACCCAACTGTCAATCAAAAACTGAAAATCTACTGCATGAAGACAGAATGAAGAGAGACAGGTTGCTCAGAGGGGGGAGAGTGAAGAGTAACTTGATTATTTCATAAATGGTACAGAATGTTTAATTGAATATATTTAGAACATTTCTTATTTCAGCAAGATGAAGCTTATATTACATTTTAATTTTTGCAAAAGCTCCCCTTTAAATTTCATAGAATGCAGTTCATTTGGTTTAGGGGACCACTGCTGTTTGATTACAGTTGGGGAAGCCATTTCTTAAATAGAACTGCACCATCTGACTTGTGCTATTTGGGATGTACGTTAGTTTTATGAGAGGCAATGATAGCCTGCCATAGTCTGGCAAAGATAGATTCAATATTCTTAGGCAGCAAAGACAAAACTCTAAATATGGTCTTGTTCTTTATGCTTAGCCTCCCCAAGGTATCAGCTAGCCAATAAAGGTAAGGGAGGAGGAACAAGAGAAGACTGTGTGTGCTGACTGAGACACGCATGCATCCATATCCAAGCAAACTGTACTCCGTTCATAACAGGTTAAATATTATTCTGTTTGAGGCAAGGCCGAGTATTCTTTTGTATAGCTATTTAATTATTCACATATTTCCATAAATGGTTGATAAACTGCAGCAGTAGGTGTAAACGATATATATATAGCATATTTGCTTCAGAGGTGGTTCACCTTTAAGTTAACTTCTAGTATGTTATAATATGGCCAATTCTAAGCAACTTTTCAATTGAGCTTTAATAGTTTTCCCAGCTTTCAAATGGGGGTAACTGACCCCATCTAAATAAACAGGCTAAACATTTATTATTATTGCTACTTTTTATTTCTGTTCAGGCCCTCTCCTATTCATATTCCAGTCTCTTATTCAAATCATTGCATGGTCGCTAGGGTAACTTGGACACTAGCAACCATATTGCTTAAATTGCAAACAGAAGCTTCTGAATAAAAAGCTAAATAACTCAAAAACTACAAATAACAAATGAAAACCAATTGCAAATTGTGTTTAAATATCATTCTCTGTGTCATATTAAAAGTTAATTTAAAGATGAACAACACTAAAGAATCAGCATAAGGGTCATGTATGCACATTTATTTATTTCTTTATGCTCAGTCAACAGTTGACTTTTTATGAACAGAAATAGGAAGGATCAGAACAAATATATTTTTATAAGGAATAACAGATAGCTCATTAAAAAAAATGTTGATCACTGTTCCTTGCACATCAATTATTTAAATGTAATGCTCCTTAAATTAGAGGTTTGTCTACTGGGGGGGGGGTCATTTTATTTGGAGCAAATCTTATAATAATAATAAATAAATATACAACATACCACTTATTGCTAAATATATGGATGTTAGATTCACATACAAGTCCAATGGACATTATTATATTTTTTATAGTGCACATGTTTCAAGGAATCATGTGACATCACTAAGAAACCAGTAGAACGGATGCCATTACAAAGGACTGTTTATAAGGACACGTTTAACAGGTTGTGTATTATATACATGTTTCTGGCGATTTCGGTTTCTGCACTTTGGAGAGATTTCAGCACAGTTGTGTCATTGTGTCAGTGCAATGAATTAAACACCAGCTGCACCCGCTCTGGGACTCAGGAAAGTCAGGGTGTGATTTGTGTGTCAACTTCTTGGCTCAAAAGGAAGTGTGTAAAAGTACTGCGCAACATTTAATGGCACTATACAAGGGCAAAGGTAGCCAATTAATAATAATACGTTATTACCACCATGTCTTTACCTTTTCTAGTAGGGTATGGGAACGGTTATCCAGAATGGTATGGGCCTGGGGTTTTCCAGATAACAGATCTTTACATCATTTGGCTCTTCATAACGCAAATCTACTATAAAATCATGCAAACAATAAGAGGTTTTTGCTTCCAATAAGGATTGATTATATCTTAATTTGCATCAAGTACAAGGCATTTTTATTATTATAGAGAAAAAGGAAATTATTTTTAAAATTTGAATTAGTTGGATAAAATGAAGTCTATGGCAGACAGCCTTTCCGTAATTTTGATATTTCTGGATAATGGGTTTCCAGAGAACGGATCACTGTAATACCAATGCAGTTTTACGCTTTGTTTTTGCAGGAAACAACTTGACGTTGCTCACAGGGCTGCATGGCTATGTACATCCCAAAACCGCAAGAAATACATATCTGCTATGTATATCTGCAGTAAAAGAGGAGAGAAAGTAATGTAAATACAAGAGTTGGAGAACGATGGATCCAGAGATAAAGACCTGTTGTGATCGTCCGGCAGATATAACTTGGCTCTCTTTCCAAAGACAATAATAGTGCAGCTTACACGTGTAATTCTCCTACCATCTTTCCACTCATACTTCTCTCCTCACTTTCTCTTTCTCTCTCTATCCCCTCTGGGTCCAGATGACAGGCTGACACCCCAGCTCTCTTTCCCAGGGACTCAATAAATCATTCAGCAGAGGTATGAATATTTCAGATGTAGGAGAAGAGCAGTCGGATTAAAGAGGTAAGAGGAGCTCCTGTCCCACACACTTTACCTTCTGCCTTGTTGGAGCAGGTGGGTTCTGTGAGAACCTATACAGATACACTTACATTGCTAGTAGATATATAGGTAGCCATTTATGTCAGGACAGACTGGAATTTGTATTCCAGATTTCTGAGCTGCTGTCAGCGACAACTCCCAAAATGCTCAGCCAGTTTGTACGCTTACAAGTGACATTGGGGTTCATTTATAAACACTGGGCAAATTTGCACTTGGACAGTAACCCCTGCCAACCAATCCAATTCACCTGAAGCTGTCTTAAAAAAGCTAATCACGGATTGGTTGCTATTGGTTACTGTGCAGGTTCAAATTTGGCCAGTGTTTATAAACGAGCCCCAACTGAAAGATTTTAATTTAAGGCATGTGATAAACACACTGATTGTTGTTCTGCATATCCACATTCTAATTCTCCGACTGTATCACTAGGAAGCTGCCAGTGGTTTTACATACATATTTTAATTATGTAGGCAGAACATAGGCCGCATCAGATGAATGTATATCAATATTTGGATAAGAGAATAAAATCAACAGAGATACCATGTTTCCCCAACAATGCAGTATAAGAACAGTAAGGGCACCTTTATTCAATCACAACACAAGCGCCTTCAAGATAAAAACTAAACAAGCCCAGAGGTATAATGAAATGGCAGATCTGCTGCTGCTCCCTGCAGTGCCTTTCTATAAAAGATTCCCACCTTCTGACCAGGAAATAAGTACAAAAGGTGATATTACACAATATTTACCTCAACTCTGATGATAAAACAGGCTGGAGCAACCTGTAGCACTGCTGAGTTTGTTTACCGACTCCTCTAAGAACACCCTTCAGCTGTCAAAGGGATTCCACAAGTTGTAGTTCTACAGCATCAGGCCACAGGTCACTCAGATCATAAAAAAAACTTTAACGTTCATATCTACAAATGCTCCAGCACATTATTTATTAAATTTATGTATTGCTCTTTTATGCTTTGCTGGCTCATTCAATCACTACTACAGCCTGTTCTCTCATAGTTAGGGTGGATTCAGCAGCCTGCCATACATTTTTTCTACTGCAATTGACTAATCTCCATAAATGCCTTCCTACCAGCAAGAATGCGAATTGCCGGTGGGATGGCATCACCCGAAGTTCCCGCAAAACTTCGTCTGACTTTGGTAAAGCTTATGCCGCCCTGCCTGCGATTCACATTCTTGGGGATATTTCAGGGAGATTAATCGCCTGCAGTAGCAAAGACTTATCCCACACAACTAAATCTCCCCGTGTGCCACTGCCCCTAGCCCTACCGTGGTTGCCCCTTTGGATCAATTTCACACTTAGGTTATGCTTTACTGCTGGTGTGCATACAGTCAATGAAATCAAAATCATTCACATATTACTGTGCACATGGGGTGGGTTTCAGCCTGAAATGCATTAAATGTACAGGTGGATGGCAGTTAGGGTTGGCATTTTCTGACAGCAGCTAAGAAACACCAGAATCAAACATCTGTGCAGGCAGCCACTGACTTTAATGGGGCAGATTTTGTCCCTGACTGGCATGGCAGATTTTGGCCCGAGATCCTTGAAGCAAACATTTTTGACCCGAAAACTTTGCACAATGACAGATGGTTGCCAGTCAATGCTTGCTTGCTTGCTTGGGAGGATAAGAGTGATTCCGACATTTTGTCCGCCAGCTGGCTGAGTGTAATGTGGATAAAAACTGGATAGAATGCATAGACTTCTCATCATGCATTAGATACAGTACTAGCAATAAATTTGGCTTTTCTGTTTAGTTAGCTTATTCTCCCAAGATAAAAAAGGATACATTTTTGGACATCAAATATTTAAAAATATGCCTCCCGTGGACTTTGTAGGAAGTCATTAACAAATCAATAACTTCTACAACTCATATGTTTAGAGTGACGAGGGTACAAGGTAATTCTGTTGCAGGTGTCCATTAACTTGGGCCACCTCTGCATATTTACTAGCAATGTAGACTGATCTGGAGGTGCAAGAGTCAGGATAATAGGAAAGAGTCTTGAGTCAATTCACACTCCGAAAATCAAACAATTATTTAAAAATGCTGCATTTTGTAAACCGAACGCTACTTGCAATTTTATGCCCTACCCCTTAACCATTATGTTCATTAAGCTTGCCATACATGTCCTGATTTGGCCAACTCGGCCATACGGTCAGCCTGTCGGAGTGAAGTGGTACACTGCTGTACGCAGGTATGAATACTTCATTCACTTCACATTCAAAAAATGCTATGTGCTGGACTTCCTTCTGTTTTTCCATAGAGGCTGGAGTGTATACTCACTTCAATCAAACAGCACTGAAACTTAAGGGATATTGTGATAAGGAAAAAAACCCAGAATGGTTAATAGGGTTGGGCTATTCACAATATAGATAATAAGCTTTCTTCTATTTTTCACTGCACAGACATTTCTTGATCAGGTGTACATCTAGAATACCTACAAGTAATGGCTAGTGTGATTTGTTTGCCAGAAAGCAAAAAGTACATTTAGGCAAGAAATGGCTGTCTCCAGTCAGGATTGGATCAGAGCTAGAAATGCAGTTAACAGTAAACTTTTTTTGTTGTTGTTGTTGTTTCCCTGACACAAGAGGATGAGGTTACTTTTTAGGCAGGGGTGGACGGTAGTAATAGTTTAAGTAGCATTTAAATGCTGTAAAAAGTCACTAAAAATGCTTGGCATCTCCATGCTGCAGCCACAGGAGCGAGTGTGCAATACTATTTCTGCTTCTCTGTAAATAGTGACACTCTCATGTTCCACCAGCAACAACTGTTTCTCTCACTGTAGAGTTTCTGATTTAATGTCATTTGTGCCTCATGATAGGCCCATGCTGGGTAACTCTGGTGAATATATGAGGCCATGTTGTTAATTTCCCACCTTGGAAAACCAAAAAAGAACAACCTTAGACCTTTGGTGATTTCCTGGACCCCTGTTGCTGGTCTCCGTGGTATACCCATTAACACAGGGGTCCCCGACCTTTTTTGCTTTAGAGTCACATTTAAATTTAAAAAAAAGAGTTGGAGAGCAACACAAGCATGAAAAAATGTCCATGTGGATGTCAAATAAGAGCTCTGATTGGCTTTTTGGTAACCCCTATATGGACTGGCAGCCTTAATTAATTTAAAAAAAGAAGAAATATGTGGAAGTGCACTGCTGAAATTGCCTCAGGTATTGTCTAATTGTCCATAGCAAAGCTACATGCCAAATAATATTTTCTAGACAAAAAACAGGACCACCATAGTGACCTAGAGTTGTGCAAGTGGACTGGGTCCGTGTGAGTGAGTAAATATTATTATTACCATTATTATTGCTACTATTATTATTCAACTTTTTGTGCAAGAGATCTTACTTTGTGTAATGGTGTTTGATGCCTCCGTCTCTTCCAGAAAAACTGCATTGCGCTCATATTTTATGCCTTGCCTTATCGTCACTTACTGTCAGTGCATCTCTGAGGGGAATACTCATCCACTCTCTCTAGCTCACTTCAAAGCAAGAAAAAGCCTTTAAAGATTTATTAAGCAAAGTGGGAGATAAAAATAGCAAACAAAAAAAAACCAATTACTCCAGTCAAAAAGTCTGATATCATGCAAGTAGGAAATGGGCCCGATAAGTGCTTAACAATATACTTGATTTATAAATAGAATGCATCTTCTATGTATTTTCAATTAACTAGAGAGGGAGTGCATGGCATTCCCTCTCTTGACATTTGCATTTATTCATGTGAATTTGCCTTGTATAGTGCATTTAGTGTATACATGTCCAGAAGAGTTGAACCACTTGGGGTGCAAAGGAGCTGGCCTTTGGACTAAGACTTGGACATAACATTTATTTAGGGTAGTGCATGCTTTAGGCATTTGTAAAGAAAAAACGGCAAAGGCAAAAGGTCCAACAAGAGTTTCAGGAATGCTCTGCAGTGAAAAATACTGATAAAGATGTGCATCTGGTCAACACCTGAATACAATCAATTCTCTGCTCTTCTTCATTAGGAAGGAAATAGTAACCATGTATATGCACTTACATTTTAGTTCTGTAGATAATGAATGCTGGAGTCCTATATACATGTAGACCTAACACATCAATAAATGTATGGTGAAAGAAAGGAATGGCACAGCTATGCATTAAATCACCTCTCTGAGCGCTGTAAGAAGCTGCACACAAGGTGAATGCTGGGTAAATAGAGAAGGATGTCAGGAGGACATGCTGGGAGGTATCCAATTGCGCTCTCTATTTACCGACTCACCCGATCAAACTGTTTGTGTTACTAGCTGGAGAGGTGAAACTGGGTGTCTAGCTTCTAAACGTCCCCCAGCTCAATCTCCCATTACCAAGTTCTTAAAAATATTGGTACTGTGCGTGCTTAGACAAGATACGGAAGTATGATACCATAGACTTTAAAGGTTTGTGCTGAAAAAGAAAAAACCCATACATTTTATAAATGTTTAAAGAGGCCCATATTTTCCATTAACTGTATCCCTTATTCAATTCTTCAAGTGCCTTCTAATTCCCGATCCATATCAGCCATATAATCTTACCTGTGCTGTTTTAGCACCTAGTTAATCTAATCTAATAAAGACTTACAATTCTATTAAACTAGTCCCAAAATGCCAGTATTGTAATTATGCCAGTGACTTAGTACCCATGTAGGCTTCCATTTGGGTTACTGTTGTCAAACTTTTGCTTTTGTTGCAATACAATTAACACTGTATAACAATTAAATATATCTGAATGTGTAATGTAACTGTCCACTAGGTAAAGCAATGTCATCAGGCACTTATTTTATGGATTTTTTGACCTGGAACAAAAAAAGGCAACACCGGAAGCCGCTACAGATTATCCTATTGACTGCCCCATCGTGTTCAAGTAGGTTCTATAAACCATAATTACCCACTTTCTTCCATGGATGATAGCAGTGCCTGTACAATTTTAATTAACTAATCAGATTATTTTTATTGCTAAGGAGCTTATGGATTCTCTTCCTAATCTCATTTTACTCACACTCTCTCTACTCATCTAGTACCAATGAACATGTCCATAATCTGCTCTCTGAACAAATGTTTGCCCCATGACAACAGGAGTGGGAAGTAACCCAGTTTTGAGTAATTAATGCCCCTCCTAATTCCAGCAGAGTTTCCTGCCAGTTAACACTTCAGTGTTTACTCTTTTTTTTAATAGAGGTTGTAAATCATTGGTAAATACATAGACTTTGCCTAAAATGACTACTGTGGTTTTCCTAGGAAGACCTAATTTTTTAATTATCTCAGTTGTACTAGGTTCTTACAGGACAGCAAGGCTTTGATTAATAGTAGGCCCACACTCTGAACTTTTTGTGCTGACATCTTCCGGACAGGAGCCATCTATGCCATCTGTTCAGCTAGATAGCAGTAGATCCAGAAAAGACAGCTGGTATTAGACCTTAGCAGATTTCAAGACCACCTGCCACCAAAAAACGTTAAGCTTTAAAATATAAATATTGAAGGTAATAGAAAGCATCAAGGTGGCTCAAGGGGGTAGGGACTGATGTGAATGAGGATTAATCTGTGATGTGTGTGATGTAAAAGGTGTTGGCTATATACAAATACCAGGAAATAAAACAAATAACTAAGGTTTCTACTACATAAGGGATGGTATGTTCCAGTTTCAGAGTGTACATTTCTTCTGTACCCCTAAGGGTATCAAGTATTACCTATTTGTTCACTGTCTCTATGACTAAAAGGAGCAATTTTGGCAGCATTGGTCAGATAATTGGAGTGGATCATTTTTTCATTAATAACAATGGTAAACAGAGGAAAAGATTGAACACACCCAACTGTCCCCTTGCTACTGTTCCTGCAGGATTTTTAAGCTGATAGTTTGGGGTAAACCAATCTAAACTTCAGCAGGGAACAAGAATCCTTCACATTATTCTTTGACCAGTGGTGCCGGTAGAACACATCTCACAGCATAGCAACTAGTCAATCACAGGACCTACATGCAAAAGTAGCACTAAAAAAATATATCCTGATTCTAAAAAAATCAGTACTTCTTCCCTTGAACATATGGAATTTAAGGGTAGACCATCCCCGCTTATGATTGAAATAAATTGTGCAGAAGAATGTTTCGGCTAAGGGGAGCAAAATACTCCAAAGGCTATAAGAAGCAGAAGATAAACAGTACCTCATGTAGAATCAATGTGTCAGTGGGATATATCATTTCATTTGCAGGGTGCCTGTCACTTGGCCTGGTTACAAGTGGAGTTGCTGGTAAAAGGACTTTGGGATGATCAACTCGGTCACTTTCTCAGAAAACCCAAAACTTTATAGACCTCAGTTTAAGTTTAAAATCAAATAAAAACAATATTGACAGCAACCTCTATAGGTGTGTGTAATCCTACTAGTGACAGATTGTGTATGCAGACGTGCAGTGTGCTGTCTGGTGATAAAATAATATAAGTAACACAGATAATACAATTCAGCCATCTTTGTGTAATATTGTTATCAGAGAGAGTAAGTACTGCATGCTGCACATTACGCGAGATTAGGGGAAAGCATAGAGTTTTCTCCAAGCCCCAAAGCCCAATCCTCCATATCTGTATTTATGCTTTTAATACAGTATTGATCTAACAGATGCACAGACAGCAGGCGCCAGCACCATGATCAAAGCATATGCCCCATTACCAAGTGCTTTGCTGGGAAATTACTATTTGTATGGATGTGTTGGCTTGTGCACTTGCAATGCTAATATATGGAATATAAATACACAAACATCACACATCTTCAAAAACAAGAGTGATTGGAAAGCAGAGGAGCAAGTACATGCCTTGCATTACGATAAAGCACAAACACTTTGTTGTATACAGATATTTTTTCAGTAATATTATGTGATTACCTCCAAAACCTCCTCCCCAATCCAAAGCCAGATCAGCATGCAATAAATACTATGGGCCAATGCAGGTGCTCAGTATGAGAACTCCCAACTGGGTTTGTTAGGACAGGGGCAAAAAGGGGCTGAGGCAGAGGCAGAAAAATCAAGGTGACTTAAGATAAACAGAGCACAGACTCTGCTTAAAAAGATGACCTTGAGCCTGAGCATAAATACAATAAAGTAAAAATACAAGCTGTCAAATTCGGCAGGTGAATAAGGTTGGACAAGGCTGCATTTCAAAGATAAAAAATAAAACATAAAATGTGTGGGGAGGGGGAAATGAGACGGAAAAATGAAAGATGGTGGGTGAAATTGAAAGCAGAATATAGATGGGAATGAGACTACACCAGGGATGTCATTAGTCCAGATTGTTAACTAGAAGGACCATCCTCTTTGGTTGCACTGTAATGAAGCTGCTGGACAGAAGTTTAATATCCATGAAATAAAGTCAGCAAATAAAATGCTCCATAATATATACTCATTCTTTCCCTTTCTGTTCCATCTGACTATCTATCTGTCTTGGGAGCAGAGTCAAAAAGTCACCCAGCAAGATATCGTTCACTAAATCATCAGGGCTTTGAGGGATTAGGTTGCCAGATTCAATCTGAGACAAAGTATCATTTAAACTATAGTCTATAGATACTCTTAGGTTTGCAGCACATAGGGAATTTTGTAGCATTTTGTTACAGACATTTTTTTTTATGAAACTGGAGTTGCTGTGGTTATAGTACATGCAGGAGATTATCAGATATCCCTGTGCTTGTGTGGGTTTCCCAAAGCATACAGGCAGGTTAATTGGTTCCTGATAAAACCGACCATACTGTGTGAATGTGATAGGGACCTTGGATTGTAAACTCCACTGGGGCAGCAACTGATGTGAATGATGAACCCTCTCTATAAAGCGCTGGAGCATATCACTGCTATAGAGATCAAAATCCCATGCTACCTGCCACAAATCATATACCACTGACATGAAAGGAAAATTATATAGGTTATTCTGCACACCACCAAATTTTTATCATCAGTGACGTAAGTGGGGATCAACACATGCCATGGGCCATAGAACATAAATAGCAACATCATTAAATAGTTCTTGTCTAAATAGCAACAAAACAACTGTAATTTAAGGTGAAGGACTGATGTGTGTTTAAACAGACAGCAGGGCCATGATGGTGAAAAGCCCAAAGAATGCAGTCTCAGGAATGTTGGAATTATTTAGGGGAGTAAAGAGGGAAATAGTGGAGTACTGGAGAGAGACCAAACGTTGAGATAAAAATGGCACAAGAGTATTTTATAACATATATTAACTCTTTAAATGTTTATTATAAGTATACAGGATACTTAAAAACATTTTTTGGGAAGCTCAGGCTGAGCCACATTAAGAGCCAATAGTTCCAACACCTCAAGGAAGCTTTGCCAAGTAGATACCACTCTGTCAATCACACATTTAGGCTTTTTGGGAAATCCTATTTAGAAAAACAGAAATGGCTAAACACACAGAGGAGGGTGCACACACCCAGCAGATAGGTTTCAGGTAAGGGTCAAAATAACAGTCTCTGATGCACTGTACATACTCCACAAATGTGTAACATTCTTAACTGCAGAATCCAGCCGCCAACAATCTAAAGGTGGACATAGACGTGCAGATTTACCTGCAATATTGGACGAACAATAGGACGTCCCCATCTCCCGATCTGCCACTAACCTTCAGTTTAAATAAAGAAGCAAAAAAATTATGTTCTGCCCTGACAGCAATCATATGAAAGTTTATGTCCGACAAATGCTAGTGTCTCCCACTGAGAATCGTCAGATCAGCAATACATGTACATACATTATTGCCAGCCGTCGATAGGGTTACCACCTGGCCGGTATTTTACTGGCCTGGCCGGTATTTTTGATGGTTGATCCCAATGTTATTAATAGGAAAAAAAGATCAATATATAGGAAGGCCGGTATTTTTTTCAAGAAAAGGTGGCAAGGATTCATATGATTATATCTGTACGTCTATGGCCAGCTTTACCCTGGTCATTGAACTCAGGATACCTTATGATATCCTTATGAAAGGAAGCAAAAAGCTGTACAGCCCAGAGAGACGTGCATGTATATAGCCCCCAGCACAGAGCTACTGAACAAACAAGCTGATCATCTGGCATATCTGGAAATGCTGCATATAATATGGACATATATGTGCTTTGATTTGGTTGCACCTCTGCATTCCATCCTGTGATATCTACCATCACACAGCTCCCTCCCCCTATACCTCTCCTTGCCACGAGTCTGTTTGATGCAATGTGTGTTCCTGGCCTCCCCCCTCATCCTCCTCCATTCCTTCTGTGCAAACACTAATGCTAATGCTACACAT
>CM044437.1:110854543-110894791 GCA_024363595.1 Xenopus borealis
TACATCACAATAGGTCAGCATTCATGAAAGCACTTAGCCAAAAACCACATCTATTTCAGGCACAACAATTTAACCATTGGATTCCACTGCAGATATCAGGCTTTGACTATTACATTATGGTTTCTTTTAGCTTCACAATGTCCCTGGCATCCACTGAGCAACTGTTGCCTTTCTATCTTTATTTTTGGTATCAAAAACTTATTTCAGGATTTTCTGGGACCAGATGGCACAGTCCAAAAGAGCAGAAAGACAGCCAATCGCAATCACATCCAGAGACAGAAACAACGCTATCTCAGTCTCTGAGAACTTTGTGGTTTTTTTTTCATCCAGAGTGACTAATACCGCCGTCATCTAAATAGCAAGATATGCCCGTCCTCTGGTCTTAAAGGGGCCTCCCTTAGTTTTCATGTTCATAAGTTGACTTTCCATTAGGTAACAAATTTACTTGAATACAAATTTTGCTGGAAGTGAAGTGTAACAACAATTGGCAATCTCTCAGTTTAACCAGATACTTTTACTGTCTTTGCCCTTTGTCTACAATCACATGTAGATAGCACTGATCATTGATTTCCCCCCACTTCTTGTGTCCTTGGTAGTTCAAGGGTTAAGAGAGTCCAGGCAGAATATAATAAGCTGCAGGCAGAAGTGTGCCTATCATGTCCCCACTCTGTATCTGGGACAAGTGGAGGGTCAACGATCAACAAGGCCTATGACCCTTTTAGAAAAAGACCCCCCATTGTGGTTGGCATGTCCTTAAAGTGACAGCAGCTAATTTTCGCTTATTCATACACACCCTTTTTACTACCCTTCCCCCTTATCCACCTTCTTTAATTTCAACCACTCTCTTGTTTGTCACCACACGCCCCCCCTTCCCTTTCCGGTTTCAGATTGGAAGCAGACCTGTCTGGAAGTGCAGATAAAGCACAGTATGGAAACACACAGATTACAGTCTAGAGATCTGATTCTTGTTGCCTAAACCCTGTGTTGCATGGGGGAGCTGTTAGTATAACACTGAGAGGTTGTTACGTATAGTTCTGCACTGTCATTTCTGGAGAGGCAGCGAGTAAACAGCACTTTAGTGAATCCAAATGTTTACTATAACTGTGAAAGGAATGACATAATTGGTGTCAAGCTGAAGATTTAAGTCGCTAGTGAGAATGAAAGCCTCCAGGCTGACTGGTGATACTGGGAGATGGAGTTCATAACAGCAGGAAGTTAACAAGGCCAAAAAAACCTAGGGGGGCAAAACCCAAAGGACAAAATACCTATTGTGTTCACATTTAATAAAAAGTATGCGTGTGTATGGTTGTCATGGTTGTCATACTATGCCACTCATTATCAGCATATGAAATCCTGGAGTTGCACAACATTTTTCTTCATTAATAAAGTGATCCTCCTTTCCGTTCCAAGACATTTCACTATTTCCTGATTGTATTCTGAATCATAAGATGTTCATTTAGTGGAAAAGAATCAATTTGCATTGTGTATCAGATAAACATGCTGCCACATTCAAAAGAAAATATAATTACAGCAGGGCAGACTGTGCATTCCATAAGATCCAGTCACCTCAAATACCTAAGCTGACCATATCAAGCATTGCCAATATGCAGTGTCCATTTAACAAAAAGAAGTGCAGTCTTAAACTACATAAAGTGGGCAGATCTCATCTTAAAGTAACGGCAACACCAAAAAAAAAACAAAAAACAAACAGCCTTTTAAAGTAATGAAAATATAATTTACTGATGTGCTGCACTGGTAAAACCGACGTTTTTCAGAAAGTCTGCAGTAGTTTATATAAATTAGCTGTGGTGTAGCCATGGGAGCAGCCATTCAAAGCTAAAAGGCACAAGATACACAACAGAAAACAGATAAGCTCTGTAGTATACAATGGGATTTTTCAGAACTGCTATCTAATGTGTAGCCTGTGCTTAAATGGCTGCTGCCATGACTACACAGCAGCTTGTTTATCTAAACTATAGTAGTTTTTTTGAAGCAAACACAAGTTTTACCAGTGCAGGGCAGCAGTACATTATATTAGGATTGCTTTAAAACACTTAAAAATCTTTACTGCACCAAAAGCACATAAATGCTCTTCTCCTTTAAAGCAACAGCACATAGGGCTATTGGGGTGTTTCAAGCATTATGTCCCTTAATAGCCCAAAAAAAAAAGTGTTGCCAAAGATGTCTACCTGTTGTCGAAGGCTTGAATATAAATCAGCTGATAAGTGCTGACCAGAGTTTTAGTCATGAGATTTTAAGTCTCATCAGCTGCGTTATTTTTAGCTACTTATAAAAGGCAGGTCCCAACTAGCCCTCTGTACCATCAATGTACAAGATCCAGGATTTAAGTTCCACACTTAAGGGATACTGTCATTGGAAAAAAAAGTTTTTTTTTTTTTCAAAACACATCAGTTAATAGTGCTGATCCAGCAGAATTTTGCACTGAAATCCATTTCTCAAAAGAGCAAACAGACTTAATATTTCATTTTGAAATCTGACATAGGGCTAGAAATATTGCCAATTTCCCAGCTGCCCCAAGTCATTTGAGTTGTGCTCTGATAAACTTCACTCACTCTTTACTGCAAGTTGGAGTGATATCACCCTCTCCCTCCCCCCAGCAGCCTAACAACAGAACAATGGGAAGGTAACCAGCTCCCTAACTCAAGATAACAGCTGTCTGGTAGATCGAAGAACAACACTCAATAGTAAAAACCCATGTCCCACTGTGACTCCTTCAGTTACATTGAGAAAGAAAAACAACAGCCTGCCAGAAAGCAGTTCCCTCCTAAAGTGCTGGCACAAGTCACATGACCAGGGGCAGCTGGGAAATTGACAAAATGTCTAGCCCCATTTCAGATTTCAAAAATGAATATAAAAAAGTATGTTTGCTCTTTTGAGAAATTTATTTCAGTGCAGAAGTCTGCTGGAGTAGCATTACTAACTGATGTGTTTTGAAAAAAAAAAACTTGTTTTCCCATGAGACTATGCCTTTAAGAGACCAGTTGATACTATGCTGCCATATACCAGGGTTTCTGAAATCCAGAAAGGATCCAAGAAGACAGGTAGGATAAGGCATCAGGAAATGGATTGTGTTGCTGAAACTTAATTGTTCTGAAGGACACCACACTTTGCTCACACACACACACTATCGTTAGTTATACATTAACTATATGTAGACATATTCATGAACTGACAAGAATGCCAACACAGAACCCTTTTCCCCTCCCTGCTCCCTTTTCAAATGCAGAAATACTTACAAAACATTGCTTGAAATCACAATACAGTGAAGCAAGCTTATGTATCAGTTGTTTCCTATCTATTTACATTTTAAGCCAGGCCTTATAATTCTACTATTTCTATTCTACATTATTTGCATGTTAATTAAATCTAAGAACTGTGTTTATTATAATGGTACTGTAAGCCTAATTTGCTGACACAATATAAATACATACCTGGGGTTATTAATCGAGGCCCAAGTCATCATCAACCTTGATTACTACAAATATTCTCTTACAGCTGAACTACACATGACAGATAGCATCCTACAGGTCACATATAGTTATCATGACTAAAACTAATGTAACAGATATTAATATCTGATCATTAAACTACACAAAGAATGTGCTGTTTAACACAACACAACTGTCGAAAGGGAACACTTCGTGCTTTGTTTTCCTTCAACTACATTCCGTTAGATAGACTTTTGTTTCTCATTAAAATTCGATTAACGTTGTACCAAGGTGCGTGAAAAACAAGTAAAATCTCATCGGATAAAGTCGGATGGATTCTTAACATAACATGGAGAATCAGATTTTGCAGCATCTCATAAAATATTGAGCTGCAGCGTAATTACATTTTGAGGGAAAGATAAGCCTATGGGAGAAAAGTCTCAGGTGTAATTCCTTTGGTCACTTCCAAGTATCCAAATGAAAAAGATTAAACTCTGCCTCCAGCTACTCTGGCTCAATCAATGCTTAGTAAAGGCAGTGTCTATAAATATATTAGTGAATATGCTGCACAGGAGCCTATTTAGCTGCCTCTGGCCAGAATCACCAAAGGCCTTTACTGATTTTCCCCAGTGAGACTCATTTTAAAAGGCACAGCCTGTTGCTTACTTGCATGTCCCTATAACTACCTCCAGCAGTCCAAAATTGCTCTGGAACTAACTGCATCAGTAAACAACCCTGTAAGAAATCTACTTGCTTTCATGGACCCTTCCAGCCACTTGTGTTTATTACGTCTCTCTTCTCTTTTGCAACTATGGAGTATTATTTCATATAGTCCACAACTGCGTAGTGCTATCAAACATAGCCATCAAGCTTTGCATATTCTACTGTATTACTCTACTGCTATTAACTGAAATGCAACACAGTTTCTACTGTATTACTCAAGTGATATTAACCAAAATGCAACTTAGTTACAATCAAGTAACAAACAGCTGAAATACATAAAGAAGGATACAAACACAACTAAAACGAAGGCTAGGAACACAGAAACATGCAACGTAAGAAAGGTGTGCTAGTTACTTGCAAAAATGTTGCCGTAAACCAATACAAAAGGGAAGATATGTTTCTGGTAGAATCGCGTATGCTTTCCCGTTACAATACGAGGAGATCTGTTAACATGATAGTATCTGGAAAATGTTTAACAAAACACTTGTGTTTTAGCGCACATACGAAGTGGGTGTCCGTATTTGGGGTAACTCATTTCCAATACAGTAATGTATGATACAGAACGGCTATGGAGGCTTTATAAAAAAAAAAGTAGTGAAAATGATATGTCCCTTTTGCTTGGAGACTTATGAAACAATCATTGATTATTACTATTTACGTCCTCAAGAGAGGCATTACTTATTCAGTGGACCTCAATTCCAAGCAAAGTCAGTGGAGTCGTCTTTATGCTCTCAATTAAAAGGGTCTTGTACAGGAACAGGTATGGGACCTGTTATCCAGAATGCTCAGGACCTGGGGTTTTCCATTAAAAAGGCATCTTTCTGTAATTTGGTTCTTGATACCATAAGCCTAGTAGAAAATCATGTAAACAAAAAATAAACCCAATAGGCTGGTTTTGCTTCCAGCAAGGATTTATTATACCTGAATTTGGATCAATCACAAGCTACTGTTTTATTATTACAGAAAAAAGGCAAATTATTTTTTCAAAATTTTGATTATTTTATTATAATGGAGTCTGTGGGAGATGGCCTTTCTGTAATTCCAAACTTTCTGGATAACGAGTTTCCAGCTAATGGATCCTATACCTGCACTGCAATAGCCTTAAAGGGTTGGAATACCAAAAAGAGAAATTTAGTAAAATAAGCATGGAAAAAAAATATGGAGATATTCTGCCAAAGATAAACTTTGTACACACTTTGTATAACACAAGCTGTAGAAAGCTTTAGCTGCTAAAAATTCTTATCACGGCTACCGACTATTTCATTTGTTTCTATAGAAGCTCCTGCCCTCTGTCTTCAAATAAGGTATTTATGGATCTTAAAATGGCTTACTGCACATCCTCTGTTATTATTTGGAAGACTAAACAGGTTTAGTATCTCCGTCTGCATTGCCTGTAGGTAAGTCCATGAAAACAGCTACAGCAGCAAAATCTTATAAGGCTCTCCCGATGCATATGCATAGGATGGTGTTATTTTTCATTCAGTCCAGCAGTGACACAGTTACAGACAGTGACACATGGTATTACTCAGACACAATGCTGGGTGACAAATGCAAATGGCTCCAGCACAAAATATATCATATAATATGGATCAGAATGAACAACACGCACACTGCACACGTACTCGCACAGCAGCGTTGTTTAAATCAAGCACTAATTAAAGGTTACAACAGGTTTCTTGCAGAATATTAATTTACATTAAAGAACACAAATGAGACACACACAGCCAGGGTGCTATACAGAACCCTATGCCACTGCTTTCTATATTAACAGCAGGGAAATAAAGGGCAGTTATACTAGAGACATACCACAATTAAAACATGTTAACGTTTATGTGGATGTATGATTTATATGTATTATTTATATAAATATATATGTTTTTTGTTTTTTTTGTGGGTGTACACATACAAGCTGTATGCTTCATCCACATTACTGGCGAATGACCAGACACTACACACCATTAGTCCCAGTGCCTATATTATGATTTACAATTTTGCAGACCTGCACCAAGACAATGAAAAAGGCTTCCTCTCATCCTTAAAAGGCAAGGACAGGGGAACTGGGAACCCTGGGGAATCTCTGCACCCAGCTACAGTCTCTCAGCTTTTCAGTCAGTCACCCTCAGGCGGGTGTAGAGTGAAATAGGTCAGAGCCCTCCATACTTGTGCATAGATCAATACAAATGGTTGAGCATCACACCAACCCACACATACATAATGTGCATGATTAAATGTCTGGAAATATGCTATAACATTAAGGCTGGAATACTGAAAATGTATACAACATACTTTTTATTTCTGCTCAGAAATAGAAATATTTAAATGCAGAATGCAAGGGTCCTTATACCAGTGAAACACAGAGAAAAACAAACATCAACCCCCCTCCTTAAAATAAAGGTGGTGTTGTCCCTGCAACAAGGGTTGGCAATGGAGTAGGAATCCTCTGAACCTCCGAGCTTTCCCATTTTACCAGGTTAAAATATTTCTATCTGAATGGCTGCGTGAGTGCCAATCATCCGCCTCCCTCCTGATTACTTTCACCTTCAAATTACTGTCCCGCTCCCTGTAACGTGGATTTAATAAGCACCTTCCAACTGGAATCACAGACTGCCGCGGAGCACTCTGCATAGGATTCCCTGCACGCCCAGCAATATCTTGGGAATACCCCATGTACAATTGGGTGAGAGACATCTGGAGAGCACTGAACAACATTCACAGATAGATTGTAAAAATGTAATTCAATAAATGACATTTTTCCTTATTAAAAATAAATAATAAAAAAAAAAATATATATATATATATATATATATATATACACATACATATATACACACACGTGTATGGTGGCCAACAGACAATTCTGTGTCACATGCATGAGAGCAGCGAATAGGTCTAAAAACAACAAAAATATAGCTTTAAGCAATAAAGCAGGAAGCCTCCATGCAGGTTCATAAGAAACGCCATTATGATTTTTAAGGACTATAAACGGGTTTGGTTATGGAATAGTGAAGAAATGGGAGGGGGGTCAGGCAGAGATGGCAATTAGGGATTAGGAATTGTTAGGAAATGTAGTTGAGGTTGAGTAGAGGGTGAGAGGTTGCTGCTGTTGCTCTAGCGAATGTTATTCTGCTCTGTACAGTGAGGGGAAATGGCAGATATGGGGAAGGAGTGGAAAAGCCCCACATGGTATTAATTAGCAGCAGTAACAAAGACGAAACACAAAGGATGGGGAGAGGTAAATAGGAAAGGGGGGAGGGAATCCTGCAGACTGAGGAAGAGAAAGAAGGAAAACAGACACAGGGACATTGCAGCCCTTACCTGCGAAACCATTTTATTCTTCTCCATAAACCAGCAGAAGAGGAAAGGACAAAGGAGAGAGGGGAGCACAGAAAGCTCCCTGGGCACCTGGCACTGAAGTCTGCAGGGAGGCTAATGCTTAGGATCCCGCTGTAATTCTTTGTCCTTGTGTCGGTCTCCTTCCTTTCTTCCTATCTTTCTTTGCTGCCTTGCTCTCTTTCTCTCTCTCTCTCTCTCTCTCTCAAGATCAAGCTCCTCCTCCTGACACCAGGGGTAATTTATCACCACTCTGCCACTCCCCCCTCCCCCTCCCAGACCCTGCTCCCTCCTCTCTCTTCCTTTCCCTCCCCCTCTCTCCTGCATGGCTGGCTGGAAGGGACATCTCTCATTACACATGGCAAACAGGAGAAATAATTGGGAGAAGAAAAAAAAAGAAAATCTGCAACAGTAAAAAGCAGACATAAAGGAGACAAACAGGAGAATGATATCTGGGTGAGAGAATAACATACAATGAACATCACAGATGGGATATTTACTGGAAATGGCTTCAGAGAAGGTGCAATAATGCTAAAATTTAATTTAAAAAATTAATTTTGGAGGAAGAATTTAACAATGAATGGCTACAATAAAGCACATCCCCACCACAGACCAGGCTGCTTAAGTTTCCCAATGAAATGAACAAGATAGATTTAATTGGCTGGTTTTTCAGCAGGAAGGGAGAAATAACCGTTGTGAGTAATGCTGCTGGGGAAACGTACAGACTGATATGGATACAGCAGGCACTTACAGAACCTTGCAGCCGTTCTACATGGCAACTCTCCAGCCTGCCCTGAAACTCACAACACACCTTCACATAAAGGGACAGTGCCATGTAACGTTTACAAGATACAGACGGATTACATGGGTAACATTTCTGGAGCCATGAGCCAAAAGCTGTAAATGATAAAATAAAAAATCGGGAACATGCAACAATAATATCATATAACTGAATAATATGTGTTTGTCCCAAACTAAACCATGGTGTATTTGCATTCAACAAAACAGAATTGGCCCACAAATCACATCCACAAGAATGCTTATTAATATGGTCACAACTAGGGTTGCCACCCGGCCGGTATTTTACCGGCCTAGCCGGTAAAACACCTGCCAAGGCCGGGGCCGGTATTATAAATTTACCGGCAATGTAGCTGCCAGTAAATTTGTAATACCCTTAAAAAGACCCATCGGCCAGCCCCCAATCCCCTTTAAACTTACCTTTTCCTCTTTCTTCCAGGCTCCGCTTCGTGGCCACGCCCCCAAAACGACATCACAGGACGGACCTTTTATGGCTCCGCCCATTTGTGACATCACGATCCGCCCCTTTTTTATCTGCCCCCACGCCGGCCGGTAAAAAGATATCCAAAAGGTGGCAACCCTAGTCACAACTTTGGTCAGGTCACAGTCCTGCCACAGAGTTTCAGTGAATTATAAACTGGACTTTTAAAAGGAATACTGTAATGGGAAAACATGTTTTTTTCAAAATGCATAAGTTAAAAGTGCTGCACTTAAATTAGGGATGCACCGAATCCACTATTTTGGATTTGTCCGAACCCCCGAATCCTTCCCGAAAGATTAGGCCGAATACTGAACCCAGATTTGCATATGCAAATTAGGGGTGGGAAGGGGAAAACATTTTTTACTTCCTTGTTTAGTGCCAAAAGGTCACGTGATTTCCCTCCCTGGCCCTAATTTGCATATGAGAAATGGTTTTCAGTACAGAATTATGCTGGAGCAGCACTATTAATTGATGCATTTTGGAAAAAAAAAACATTTTTTTCCCATGACAGTATCCCTTTAAGGATATTGCAAGGGACCCAGGTTTCCAACAGATATGTCTCAAAGCAGATTTCACACCAGTATACATTATGCACTACTGCTACTAATTAGGGATGCACTGAATCCAGGATTCGGTTTTCGATTCAGCCAGGACTCAGCCTTTTCCAGCAGGATTTGTATTCAGCTGAATCTTTGTGCCCTGCCGAACCAAATCCTAATGCATATGCAAAATAGGGTCGGAAAAGAAATCATGTAGCTTTTTTTGTCACAAAACAAGGAAGTTAAAAATAGTTTTCCCCACTTTTTACCTTCCTGTCACTAATTTGCATATGCATATTAGGATTTGGTTTGGTATTCGGACAAATCTTTCATGAAGGATTCGGCTAAATCCCAAATAGTGGATTCAGTGCATCCTACTACTAATTTTGATTTTGCCAGTGGAAAATGTCAATTGACCCGAACCAAATTCTTCACAAAGAGCAAATTGTAACAACAATAACACTCGACAACCAAATCTGGGAAAGTAGGTGCTGTTCAACAATAAGACCTATCCAAATAACTGTCCCAACTTACTTAGCCTGGGCTGCTAGGTACTCATTAAAGCTGGCCACAGTGGATCGTCGAAACATCATGGATCACTCCAACAATTTTTTTATGTCACAGAGATCAGTCGTTTAGTCAATTGGACTGGTTAGAAGATTTCTGTAGGCTAACGGTAATATCTCTGCATGTATTGCCTATCCGACGTTATCAATGGGTGTCACTACTATTTGTTGGACATAACATTCGTACAATTGCGTCTTTGAAATAGTTTATTTAATCTGAATGGTTAGTGGTAGGTTTGGGGATTGCAACAAACAAGTTTGTTGGACATAAGAATATATCTGCACATCTATGGCCATCTTAATAGAGGGAAAATGCCCTCCTTAGCCAGGCAGTGTGCCCCATCAGTACTATTTGTCCCATAACTGACCATCAGTGATGCAAGGCTATTGCAAAAAGCCAACCACAGAAAAAGTTTTTGGGTACCTAAGAAGGACATACGGCAATCTCTTTAAAACAGTGCTATCCAACTGGAGGCCTGCAGGCCGCATCCAGACCGCGATCGCCCCTGCATGCTGTGATGCTTTAAAAGGTTTCAGTACTGAGAATAACTGCATTGTTTACACCGCAAATACAGACTATAAACTGTTGCATTGTTCACACCTGTAATCCACCTGCATTGTTCACACATGTAACATATTCAGTGTTGGACTGGGCTAGCAGGACACTGGAAAAAACCCGCAGCAATGCACCTCTGTACAGGCGTGCTCCGCACCGAAGTTCACCAAGGTGCACTGAGAGAAGCCGTGAGAGGGCCCCGGTGACGGCCAGGAGGGCCCTTCATGTGGCAGTCCCGGTGGGCCCCCATTGCTCCAGTCCGACCGTGAACACCTCTATTATTCACACCCCTAAAGCCCTGTACTGTTCACACATCAGACTGAAAGAGCCCACATTGTTTACACCTCATACAAACTGCTGGAGGGGCACCAGCACTGTGTCACTGTATGCAGCACAGTGTGAACTGTTCATCTTAGAGTGGTCCTGATAGGTTTCCGTCTCCTGCTATATTTGCCTTTTGCCTGTATTATGCTGTGTGTGCCATACTCTGCCTTCTCTATGCTGCCTGTGTGCAATACTCTTCCTTCTCTAAGCTGCCTGTGTGTGCCATACTCTGCCTTCTCTATGCTACCTGTGTGCCATACTCTGTCTTCACTATGCTGCCTGTGTGCGTCATACTCTGCCTTCTCTATGTTCCCTGTGTGTGCCATATGCTACCTGTCCTATGCTCCCTGTGTGTGCCAAACTCTGCATGCCATATGCTCCCTGTGTGTGCCAAACTCTGCACTTCCTATGCTCCCTGTGTGTGCGCCATACTCTGCCTGCCCTACACTGCCTGTGAGATGGGAGCCTGGTATGGTTTGTTCTGGGGGTTTGTTAGCATTTGGAAGTTATTGTTAGGTGACACTAAAGTGTTTAATCATGTGCTGGGGGGCACTGTGCTATCTACAGGGAGGCATATGGATTTTAGGGTATGTTTTAATATGAATTCAAATGTCCACAAATAAGTGATGAGTGCTATCCCTGCAGTGAGCACCAACCATTTGATTTTTTTGGTGTGCTACCACCATTAATGTGGACAAGGTCTTAAAATTAAGGATGCACCGAATCCACTATTTTGGATTCGGCCGAACCCCCGAATCCTTCCCGAAAGATTTGGCCGAATACCGAACCGAATCCGAACCCTAATTTGCATATGCAAATTATGGGTGGGAAGGGGAAAACATTTTTTACTTCCTTGTTTTGTGCCAAAAAGTCACGTGATTTAGCTCCCTGGCCCTAATTTGCATATGCAAATTAGGATTCGGATTCGGTTCGGCCAGGCAGAAGGATTAGGCCGAATCTGAATCCTGCTGATAAAGGCCGAATCCTGGACGAATCCCGAACCGAATCCTGGATTCGGTGCATCCCTACTTAAAATGTAATATTGGTGTGGTATAAAATAGGTGTGGTTTAAAGGGAGGGAGGGGCCAAAACTGGCTTCCATTACCAGCCTTCCATCATGTATGCCAGGAAAAGTCCAGCCCTCAGTACCACAGAAGTTGGACAGCACTGCTTTAGAAGCTAATTAGCCTTACTCCATACCACCCCGTTGAAAAACATCCCGCCCCATTAAAAAAGTCTGTGAAATTCTGTTCCATTGCCAGACTGAGCATGACATTTTCCAGTATCCCCCTTTGCAATCATTTTGATCCCTTTTCACAACACTCTGCATACCAGATCTTCTAAATGAGACATTTCAGATTGTGCTGTTCCTTAGTAAAACTTGAGGAAGCGCTGGTCACATGATAGATTCATCTTTGCCAACTAAAAGATCTAAAGCACTTGGGAAGGAAGAGAACAAGAAAGAAAATCAATTGAGTGAACCAGGGCTGCTTTAGGGTCCCGTCTGCCCCTACCCTTGGCTAATATGTGGCCAGCTTAAGAGAATGTATGCAATTAAAATGCAATTAAAATAAGTGATATGGGAGCTCCTCCTCACTACATTAAATGAATGGGCCTTGCTATAAAAAACGATTGCCTTCTAGCAAAGATGTTCGTGGTAATATGGCCTCAGCATACACATCTCATATCAGGTGGGAAGCTTTGCAAAACATATGTTGGTTAGAACATGCTTTATTTATTAGGAGAATATACAGTATAGAGTGGTACCTCACTAAACATTACATAAAAGCCGATTCTGTTTTCTTGAGTTTTTTCTTCCATAGCTGGGTTTTTGTTTGCCTTTACCGAGTTAGTGGTATCATGTGACACATTAAAATCAATTGCATCTTTTCATTCTCCCGTAACACTAGAAGAAGAATTTTAATTAGGTTGTAAACTCAAGCAGGAAAATCTTAACTCTCAGATGCAGAGATTGCAAAGAAGGTGCTAGTCAAGCTGCAGCCTCAGGCAAACCTGCTTGGCAGTCCCCATACTACTGCTTTCTCAACATTCTCTTCCTGTGAAGCCCTACTTCAATTAGTGGGCATTTGAGACCTTAGGTCGTATTCATCCTAAGGTAGACGGCACATGTGTAGCATAAGCCTTAACCTTCAAGGGTCACGTTTTGGCTGCATTGCTTGCCATTATGCTTGATTTAATTTTGTTCTTTGAATGAATATCAGAATGTCTCAGAAATCATGTACTTGATTGTCTGTTAAATTTGGAGGCAGAGAATAATCTAAATAAATGGACCAACTGTGCCATCAACACCAGGTAAGGGACACACAAGGAGCTTTATTAAGCAGGGAATGGGAACTAATGAGAATACACGTTAATGTGGTAAAACTGAAATTAAAATATAAAATTGATCACCATTCAGAGACCTGTGCTATTTGTTGGCACATCCCAGTAGCCCACAAGAAATTACAGCGACAAGAAATGCCTTAATAGAATGAGAAAATTTTCATTTCCTGTAAGTCTACTCAAAATGTATTCTTATTATTCATTCTGTTGATCGCCACTGTTAAACACATCATAGTCAGACTGGCACCAGGACAGGGGATTGTAAGCGAGCCTCTATCTACTGCTACAGCGCTAGATGATGAGCAACATTATTTCAATGGGGAGAGTCAATTTTCCCTTTCAAGTAAGGCATTAATGAAGCGATTGGAGTTTAATGCAGGAGATCACTGTAACAACCAATACTAATCTCCTTAAATCTGACTGGCTTGAAGAAGCTGGAAGATAGAATTTCCACTAAAGACATATTCTGAAAATTATACCTTCCTAGCGATTTATATTAAGTGAATTTGCATAATATGCTAATTTTAAATGTGATTATGTATTGTGTCAAGTATTTGCTACTTGTTTATAAAACACATGCCACAGTGCCATTTTAGGTTTACAGGCTGGCAAGAAATACTAATGATGGTTTATAGCTGGTCCTCAGAAGATGCAGACATCTTCCTTTAAAAGTAGTTGAAATAACTATAGCACATTGTTGCAATGTGTGCCTAGTACAGTTGTGAGCAGGTTGGTATCTACTAACACGGACATTTTCCAGAGGCACTGTATACAGTATAGCTATTGGTGTTTACTGCTCTGATGCTAAATCCAGGATTGCTGTTGTGTGTGTATGTGTGTGTCATATAGGGACCATTTGGTAGGGGGCATCACATAAGCAAATTTATAGGACAGTGTGTAGTCTGGCCACTCACACAGGTTTGCACTGATTCAATCAAATGGTTTTATCACTCAGGAGTACTGCCCAATCCTGCTCCAATTTTGTAAACAACCTCAAGTGTCAATGAGGGTCACTGGGGCTTGGCAAAGGGTCTTGTAAAGGCCCGAAATGTTGCTGCTATTATGAGCTAATAAACTCACAACTGGTTTAACAGCATCAGATGTGCCATTGGTGTTTTGTCAGTGGAAATTATTTTTGAGCCCTTAGGGCCATACACCTAGAGTAGAGTCCTACGCGGGTCCATTTTTTGGGACCCGAACCAGATCCGAACCCGGACCCGGACCCGCATTCTTACCCGCTTGGACCCGCGACCCGAACCGTACCCGCTACCCGTGATCCGCAACCCGGACCCGCGACCCGCTGACCATCAAGAATCAGGAAGTGCTGTCATTATAAACAGGAAGTGACATCATCGGAAGTAGCCAGGATCAGAAAAAAAAGGAGTGTAAACCGGATGTGACATCATCAGTAGTGGAAATGCTCAGAAAAAGGAGTAAAAATCCCTATAGCGAGGATCCGCGACCCGACCCTCAACCTGCCAACCTGCAGAACCACCGGCCCGCTTCTATACCCGCACCCAGAAATTCTACGAGCAACCCGCAGGGTACAGCGGGATTTTGCGGGTACCCGACCCGCTGCAGGACTCTAACCTAGAGTCACCCAATACCAAACAGGTAACACTGGAAGCAGCACTCCATCCCTGTATTACTGACATAAATGTATTTGTCATGCAGTCACATTAGAGAGCAATCAATAAAATACCCTTAATGGGCATCTCCCTACATGGTGTGCTAGTGTGGCTGGAAACTACAGTTTGTCACTTGAGCAGTGGTTGTCAGTCCTAGCCCTGCTTTGAGGCCCAACATTTGGCTCCTTAGTTCAAAACAAGTTTACAAAAATAGGAAACCAGTACTGAATCACACATTCAGCCATAGTTCCAAAAATCTCTAGGACGTTAAATTAAATCCTGCAATAACTGACCTTCAATATGGCATTTCAGGAGAATGTTGCAGAGCAAATAGTAGCAACAGTACCCAGTAGTAATTTACTGGGTAAATAGTCTGTGCAAAATTAAAAAAATGTTTTTAATAAAGTTAGTTAGCCAAAAATTTAATCTATAAAGGCTGGAGTGATTGGATGTCTGGCAAATAGCCAGAACACTACTTCCTGCTTTGTTGCTCTCTTGGTTTCCACTGACTGGTTACCAGGCAGTAACTCAGTTTTAGAGAGCTGAAAAGCAGGAAGTAGTGTTCTGGCTATTATGTTAGACATCCAGTCACTCCAACCTTTATACATTACATTTTTGGCTAACTAACTATATTAGAAACGTTTTTTTATTTTGCACAGCCTATTTAGGCAGTTTTTCCATTTTTACACTGAACTATTCCTTTAACTGGCCTTCAGGCTTGCCCCCTCCAACTGACTCTCCCCTTAGAAGACCAGTCCCACAGTCTGGAAAACACTGCGGGGTAATTGTATGAAGTTGGATGACCAGAATAGTGAGAGCGGTGCTAATGTAGCAGAGGATATTTTTATATTAAATATATAAAAGCTTACGGACATTACTCTTTTTTACCATACAATATATTTATTCAAACCACACTAAGTTGATCTTTTACCTTGTACCTTTAAATAACCACAGGATATATGAAAGTTAAGAATGTGTCACATTTACCAATGCTGAGCAAATGGGCCGAGTGCAGTAATTCACAGCAAGCAATTAGAGATTTGCAGATATTATACTGCTTAAAGCACACTAGCTAAAGTCAATTCCTTGCTGATTTGCTAAAGGTTACTGTACTAATGCAAACATGTTCACTTCTCATAAATGAGCCCTCTCATGCTGAACCCAAAACACTGTAGGTCTTCAAAAAACCAACTGTAAGGAACATAAACTAGTGATTTTGTCTTAGTAGGATGCAAACAAATGCTGTTGTCAAAGTGTTAAATTTGACTGCTGATCTTTATGAATGTGTTGCCCTCTGTTGAAGTTTTGCCTTGGGCCCACCTGTTGCTGCCAAGCGACATTACTCAGTAGCCACTTCAGCAAGTAATTAATTAGGCCTATGGCAAACAGGACATTTTAACTGCCACTGTGCTCAGGCAGAAAACAAAACTCCCTGAAAAAGTCTTTAAATGCTTAGTGTTCTCTACCCACAAATACAGAAGTAAGTGTTTATGAGCAGAGACTGCCTGCTAACATGTTATCATACCAATGACAGGGAATTTTGACCGATTTAATCACTGGTGTTTTCACTTTGGCTGGCCAAACACTCTCTGCACCAGAACGCTAGTGCCACAGGGTGCCAAAACCAGCCCAATGAAATAAGCAGGCCTATTTCAGCCCCTACCATGCTGTGCAATATGTTGGCGCACTAAAAATAAATGTTAATAATAATAATAATAATAATACCAGAGGAAGTAGCCTCATTTTTCTTTTCACATCCGGAACCCCTGTTTCGGCTCAGACATGAACACACTCAGCATATTTCAATGAAGAAACGTAATACTTTGAATTTTACGTTGAAATCCACCAAGTGTGTTCTTGTCAATGCCGACACAATGGTTCCAGATGTGAGTAAGGAGGCTGCTTCCATTGGTAGAGGGTGAAATCGGACTGCTTATTTCAGCGGGCTGATTTAAGCCCCCGTGTGGCACTAGCCTAAGTTGTTTTCATAGAAAAACACATTTCCTTTGTGCTCCTTATTTTGCAGTCTCAAAAAACAAATTCTCTTTACACATAGGATTATGATACCAGTGCTAAAGGGAGCCATTCCGACTTTACCAGTTAAACAGAACATATATTACAAACCATGAGCGAATGCTCACAATGAAATGTGCATTTGTGCCGTTAACACTTTACAATTGTTGTACGCACCGAAAGTTCCAGTCTCCCACATCTTATTACTCACCAGCTTCAAGTCCTGACTCTGTACATGTGCAGAGAGGAACCTAGCAGTGAACATGCTCAAATGAAGGGAGAGATAAAGATAGTGAGAAAATTCAAGAATGCTAGTCACGTACAACTGAATATTACTTTATAGGTCTGATCAACAAGGGAGCATGAACAGAAGCTCTATACGTTAATAAAATAACTGAAATCATTAAATGCAAGAAACCTTTTATATAAATATTTATGAATGGTTCAGACCTTCATCTCCTAGCAAGGTGCCCTGTTATCTCTACAAAAGAGGTCCAGAGCAACTAGAAAATTGCTTTACTACATGCAACTGTTCCTGACTTGGGTAAGCTGCATTAGATAGGATCATACTGGGTTACAATCTCTTGAGACCGATGCTAGCTGGAAGGTGATTTATGATGCCCTGTGCATGCTGGTCTATAACATAACAATGATAGCTACAGAGTAAGCACCGCAGCAAAATCATAGCACACAAATGCAATCAGTCTGCAAATTCTACATCTAGCTTACTAATTTGGTTCTGCCAGTACTGAGTGAGTTAAAGATTCATTCAAACATTTTAAGGTTTAGGGTTATTTAATATTTCAGCTTTTCCGCATTCGTGAATGGTGAATCAAATAAAGGGGGGGGGGAATCCTCTGAGAGGGATGAGATTTTTCATGCTCAGCTAAAACTGCTGATCTCTCACTGCTGCATTAAAACCACTGGTAGTGTGCAGAAGGCTGCCTTGATGTTTAATAAATGGACATTCACATCTAAAGATAGCAAACTAGGTGCATCAGGCTGTGAAGAAATCTCTTTAAATCCTATCTTTCTATTGAGCTGCCCCTGCAATGGCACAATGCGTTATGGGGAAAAAATGAAATATTAAATACACGAGCACACGGCCTTGCAAAACTATTCTGATCCTTGACCACTTCTTTCATGCTACTGAACAACAAATCCAGCACTGAAATTATGTTCCCTGTGATATTTTTATTGTCTTTGCCAGATTTAGGCACCCAGGTTGGGTTGCCAACTTTTCTGGGGAAAAAAAGTACATGGTCTTCCTACATTTTTATGGTTTTTCCCCCATTACCAACACAGTCATTGAGGAACACTTTTACCAGGTGGCAACCTTACACCTAGGTGGTGGATAGGGTTTTCACCTTTTCTGTAAAAAATACCGTCCTTCCTATATATTTATTTATCTTTTTTCCCAATTAATAATTTTGGGATCACCCATTATTTTTAAATTTTTACCGGCCAGGTAGCAAACTGTGCTGATCCAGTCATTTGGCCCTGGAGATCATCTGGACATCAGCTCATAGCTAGGCCAGAAGAGGACCACTTAAAGGAGAAGGAAAGGCTAAAATTAAGTAAGCTCTATCACAAAGGTCTATATAAATATACCCTCAAAGTAATGCTGCTCTGAGTCCTATGTCAAAAGAAACACAACATTTCTTTCCTTCTATTGTGTACACATGGGCTTCTGTATTAGACTTCCTGTTTTAATCTTAAACCTCTAGGGCTAGCGATTGAGCATGCTCAGTTTGCTCCTCTCCCCCTCCCCCTGTAATCTGAGCTCAGAGCTATGGTTGAGCAGGGAGAGACTCAGGAAGTGATGTCACACCAAGCTAATATGGCAGCTGCTATGCTAAACAAACAGAGAGCTTCTAGCTAGGTTTAATAAAATACAAATGAACAAGCACAAGACAGGGTACATCAGTCACTCTTGCTCTGGATATGCAAGCAGGATGTTTCTGAAGCCAATAATTTAGTAAGAAATTCCATTAATTTTACAAATGTAAAAAAGTTTTGTATAATATGTTTGATTGACGAATATACCCCATCGATTTATAAATAATTGTTTTGTAGATGATATAGCTAATTTATAAAGCTTTGTTATATAGTTCAGTATTAATATCCCACCATTAAAATACAGGGGTGTCAGCAGAAATATTCCCTTCTTCAAAAGTAAGCATATACCATATTCATTAAAAAATCATTTATATGTGTGTGTGTCCCAGAAAGACAATTGGGAGCTGTGTTCTTATAAAGCACTGCAGCCAATACGCATTACTGTAGAGCCAGGGTTCCAGGCACTATTCTGCAGTACATAAACCACATGCTGATGCTAATACAGAATTTATTATGGAATCCCGAGTACCAAAGGGAAAAAGAGCTTTCTGTTGTAGTAGGCAGGGCATTTTTCTGAGAACACATGCAGGCTGGCACAGCAACTGCAAACCCTAAACAGGAGGGTACCCACATAGTAAATCTACTGCTTCCATTAGAGATACAGTATTGATTAACAGTCTACGGTCTGTGTTTGTTTAAAAACGACACATGCAGGATATTTAAGATTTCACATACTCCAAGAAATTTTAAGTATTGTAAACATCTTCTGACAAGCAAGTGGTTAAATCTTGCTTTATTGTCTGATGAATAGAGTCAAACACATACTCAGCAACATTATATGATGATGTTGCTGGAAAGACTGCCCGAAGGACCTGAATCCACTGTTTCAATTTAGATGCAGAAGTAAATTATTCATAGAGCGGCAGCAGTCGCTTTCACGAGTTGGCCAAGCCCCGCACGCGGGGTAATGCAGCAGCAGAGCTAAATATATGAAGAACGTTAGAGTCTTCTGCCACACAGGGAAAGTGAGGAGCTATGTTTATATAAGCAGGACTACAAGCTGCCCTTGGGGCTCCTAAGGGAATACTAGAAGTACTTTGTCATGAAATATGGTAGTTACATACTCTTGCCTCGCTGATGCAAATCTGGGGCAAAGAGAGCAATCTAGATCAATAAAAAAAATCCAATAACTCCATGAAAAAGCAGATTGATGCCATTCAACTTCTTTAAAAATGACATCACGAGGATCAATGGTGCAGGTCAGAGGGTTTCTTCCGGTCAAATCAAGAATTATGTCACAACGGTACAATAAAACAAACAAAAGAAAAAAGCAAATGTGCCTTTCTCAGAATGTATGGTAATTCTCTCATGCAGGCATGGAGCTCGATTCTTTACTCACTTCCTGCTATGTAAACGGCAATCTCAAATATCATCAAGAACAGGATTTATTTTGAGAACTGGGATTTGTTAGGCACTTTCATTGTCATTGTTATTCAAATTCTAGTAACGTCGAGCTCTTCGGAAGTGCCTACCAACTAAAGTTGTCCGATTTCCTTCCATAACAAGAATAAGTCAGACCAGGGTTCGCCTGATTATTGCCATTAGCTCAGAGGGTTATTCTGTTGTGGCTTTGGTAAACCAACCCGTTTTCATACCAACCAGCATTGCAAATATGACCACCATTCAACTACTGAATAAAATGGCTTTAGAAGTATGTTGGGATCTGTATTGCAAAGCAGTTGAAGCAGGGTTTTATCTAAACAACAGAGGCACCCTGGAAAAATGGGAACATTTAAATCAGAGATTTTCAACCCCAGCAGCCACTAAACAACATGAACACATGGGTGTATTACAAAACATATGCAAGAATTAGCATTTTATAATCATTTGTCATTTACATTTTCCAACTAACTGAGCCCCCAACCTTTCCTACTATAAGCATACGCTGGAGGACCGCCATTTTAACATGCACGCCAGGCAATGGTGCATAGGCATGCAGACCACCTAATGTTCCGACCATCTGGAAGGCTAACATACATTCTATATGATTCTACATTCCCCTTTCTGTCCACAGTTTAACCCTGAGAGTCCAAAGCTCTTTCTGGCTATAGATGTGTGTATGTAATGAGTTTTGGCTGCCAGTTCAGCAGACAGAAAAGAACTGTATTTCAGATTATCTTATCAGGAAAGCACACATTTCATCTGGTAAGAAAGGGTCAAACACAAGATTTTGGACCAAATATTAGAGAAAAGATCTGAGAGGGCATGGAAGTAAAACAGATGCTACTCACAAGGACATTTACAGATATAAATAGGAGGATTTATTTTAAGAAATTCTCCCATACACTTTAAAGGCACACTCATAACAGTTTGGAAGTGGTTTTTTTTGCTTTAACAGTAGCAGGGACATAACTAGATGTTGCTGGGCCCCACAGCAAATTCATTTTAGGGCCCCCAACATATACAGAGGCTGTCCTGTTTTACCAATATATGTTGAAATTGTTCATTCATTAGGTCCTCACAGGGACCCCTGTACCTCCTGGGCCCACTTTTAGTCGCAGCTTCCTCTGTCGTTATGACCCTGAACATAGGCTACATTAATTAGGATACAACAACATTTTTACCCAAATAGAACTGGGGATGCTGGTAGTTCTAGCACAACTAAAGGCCCATAATTTGGCCATGTTCTTATATGGTATGTCTATGATATAATATATATATTTTACATGAATCAATCGACTGCAGGTAATTTAAGATCCATATGGTGAAACAAAAAGCCCTTAGTTATAGCTGGCATGTGTTTTGGGACAAGGAGTCAGATTCCTTGACTAGGCCAAGAGGACTTTCACAGGCTTTCACACAAGGAATTAAAAGAGAATTTTCTGTGCCAGTCAGCATCCCAGTGAGTGCAAATATATTTGTTTCTTTGCAGATGGCATGCAAGGAACCCTATATTTGTAGTTTGTCTTATAACACACAACTGTCAAGCCATAAACCAGCCATGCATGGAAAGATTTTGCAGAACATCAACGCACAGAATCCCACAGCCAAAGGGTTCTTTGCTTGTAGTTCAACGTTATCTAGATGGTTTGCAATTGCCTGTATGTGTTCAAAGGATTAAGCATTTCGATTCTGGGGGACTAAACATTAAACACAACAAAATCATGCAAAACTATCTCAGGGAGTATTAAAGATAAGCACACATCAACCAAGGCACATTCAGAACATGGCAAAAGGTCCAGTAGTCCCATTATACGTATTTGGATGGCATAGGCCTAACAGGGGCTCCAAAATTTTCAAGGACAGCCCATTTCAAGGGCAAGCTGTTTGGGGTGCAGCTCAATCATTACATATCCCATTTCCCACACATTCTGTAGAGTTGGGTTACCATCAGACCTGTCATTGAGGGGGTCACTAACACTCTGCCACAGCCGCTTCTATCACTCATTAACCGTACTATTTATATAAATACCTATGCTTAGCACAGGCAATTAAATTAATTTACATGTACAGAAAGGGAAGACTTATTTGCCTGAACACAAACAGATATACCATAATACATATATTATAAAAAGAAAATAGAAAAAAAAAAAAGTTCCCTTCGGTGTATCACAGGCCTTTGAAAGAGCTTAGGGCAGCAAAGTATAATCTGTGGGAGCTTCAGCTAAGCTAAACTACAACTCCCAGCATGCTCAGCCAGTCAACAAGTGCATGGACTCCAGAAAGAAATAAGATCCAGTTCAGAAATTACTTATCATGAGATGATGTTATCTAACAGGCTCTGATACAGGATTCATTCCACTGTGCCCTAAAACAAGAGGTCATCAAACTTTGCTTAAAAAAATGCATAGATGTCTTCCTAACCTTAGTGCACTGTTTGGACCAACTAACAAGGAAAAGGTGTGGGCTGACAAAGAAATACAAACTTGTTCGGTGTAATTTCTCATTTAGCCTAATGTACTTATCGCCTATAACAGACTACTAGTATACAATGCAGACAGTACAAATAAGCATAATAACAAGGATTAAAAGAATCTCAGAACTGACAAGGAGACAGTGAAAGCTAAAGCAATAGAGTACGATGTGTGTGTAGAGAGGGTCCTATTTCAAATGGGCCAAATACACTACAGAAGGGTTCTTGGTATAGAGCAGTTGCTGAGAATAGGGGAATGGGATTACTGCATACAAGAGAAGAAAATTCTGTTGTTTTGGGGGATGACAAATATGGAGGAATGTGAAGAAATTGCTCAAAAACAGGGGACCATTCCTCACCATAGGAAGCACACAAAGAGGTGGGCAGAAAATATGATAAATATGATTTTTTTCATATTGTGGAAGGAGGACAATACACAAGGAATCTTGTATACAGAAAAGAGACAGGGGATCCCATGCAGGGTTAAGGGGTGGGGGAAGCCCATATACATGAAAAGGAGTTTCATCAGAAGAGAGTGAGAGCAAGCTCTTACCTGCACAACTGGATACGGATATTCCATGCAGTATACACCAAACATGCTCCTGTCAGAGCCCACCCTGTGAGCAGTAACCCTTGGCGTGGGGTCCACTTTTGAACTGGAACTGGGACGCTGGTTATAAGAGGATATCAGAAGCAAGGCTGAGGTAAAGGAGAGCCTGGGGGCATGAGTGGGGAAAAAGAAATAAATAAGGGGTATGGAAGGATTCTTAGCAGCAGCAGCGTCTGCCAGGAGGAGAAGCACGGAGAGATGAGGAGACTGGGGCAGTCTGGATGTGTGTGTGTGTGTACGGGACAGCTGGGCTGGGAGAGAGGAGGGGGTATAGGATGGGTGGGGGAGGTAAGGGAGACAGGTGGCTTGATCAGAAAAGAGAAGCCCCTTTGGCCATGCATGTGCCTGAGAGGGACATGGAAGGAAGGAGGGAGGGAGGAGGAGATGGGGGTGGAGGAGAACAGGAGCTCTGCTATTTGCAGTGTGAGACCTTCTGTAGGGCTTACACCTCTTACACTCAATCACAGCTCCCACTCCTTACCCCCTTCTGCTCCATACACCCCCTCCTGACAGCTGCTAGGGGCATTGGGGCGACAAAGGGGATAGCACTGTGCACTTCCCCCTCCCCCCAATCAGCTGTTCTTGTCAACCTCCCCCGGATTAAGCATGACCGGACGTTCTAGGGGGCTTTTTGGGAGGGTGCAAGGAGTTAGAGTGATGGACAGCGCCAGGTGAGGTGCTGCATAGCGTAAGGAAAGTAAATAAGTCAAATGGTTTTAAACAAGTTAAAACACAGTCACCTTAGTCTCTTACAGCAGGAACATGGCCATAACATAGATAATATTAATAACACTCTAGAGCACTTAAAAAAAAACATGATTCTATAGTCAGGATACCAGAAATTTAGAGTGCAAGCACAGGGTCATAATAAGGTTTCTTCAGGCTAAATCACCCTAACAAACAGTGTAGTGTCAGTCTGAAAAAGATAAACAGGGAATTATTAAATATGTATACATAATGAAACCCTGCTGTAGACAATCGTTTGTAGCTACCCAATAGAGTCTAATTTTATGTTAAGTAGTTAGTGGACTTTCAAACAGCAAATGGCTTAATCAGGCATGTCCAAAGTCAGGCCTGGGGGTCAAATGCGGCCAGTTTTCAAATTTACACCGGCCCTCAGCCTCCATCATGAAATGAATAATAATGTGGCTATTGCTAACAGCTTCAGTACACAGGCAGCAGTATAGACCAAGTGGCAGATCATTTCACTAATGTGGCCAAATATTACGGCTACAAGATTCCCAGAGGTGGATTTGCCGGGGGGGGGGGGGCACCTCTAGGCCGTGCCGTCCTAGTGCCAGAGCACAAGCACTGGAGCAGCGAGTCCCCGGTGCTCCCCATAGAGCAGCATGCCGCCCCTAAATATTTGCCGCTCAAGGCCTGGTCCTATGTAGCCTCGCCACAAACCAGGCCTGGCGATTCCTTGTTTAAATGAGTTAAATGATGTTAATGGTTCAAAGAATCTCAGGCTGAATGGTCGGCCCCCACACATTTTCACCTCACCAAATCTGGCCCTTGTTGCTAAAAGTTTGGGCTAAATAAAAGTATGCTTTACAACCATACATTAAAGAACAAAAATGATTGTGGTATAACAGTTGTTTATTTACTCTTACTAACCATACAAAACATAATCCACAACCACAGTCCTCTCCCAGATGCTATACACTTAGGGTTGCCACCTGGCCGGTATTTTACCGGCCTGGCCGGTATTTTTGGTGGATGATACCAATGTTATTAATAGGGAAAAAAAGATAAATATATAGGAAGGCCGGTATTTTTTTCAAGAAAAGGTGGCAACCCTATATACACTATTACTACAGGCACCCTACTATGCCACAGCCACAGTCCTTTGTGAGAGACTATTATCCCCACTGCTACTATAGGCACCATCTCTCCCTACTATACTTGCTATCCCGCAACCACAGTATCTTCCTAGAGACTATTATACCACTGCTACTATAGGCACCATCTCTCCCTACTATACCTGCTACATCACAGCCATAGTGCCTTTCCAGAGACTATTAAGCTGGCCTTAGACCTGCAGATTTAGCATTATTATTTAGCAAAGGATTGTCTGTTCCAATCTTCTGACCTGCGAACTAACTGTTCAGATAAATAAAGTAGTAAAGAGAACAAAGATATTCTGGACATGAATTGACAGGCAGTAATTGTACGAAAGTTATGTCAGACAAATAGCAGACACAATCTCCCATTGACATCACCAGATAGGTAATACATGCCAAGACTTTATTGTTAGTCGACAGAAATCTTCAAACCTGACTGATCGCCATAGTATGAACAATCCACACAAGGTCCGAAAATCTTACAAAACTTTGTGTTGTAAGATGTTATCTTTGTGTTCATGACACATAAGGCCTGTGTTTATATGCAATTCAGTCCGCCCTACCCATGTAGTGGTTTTAGTGCACTGATAGGCAAGGCGTTGGCATATGTGAACACATACATAGCAAACTTCAATGTAAAAGCAAACTTCAAAGCACTGCTTGGAACCCTTAAGTGAGCTGCTTTATTAGGCCTAAAAGTATGTCTTTATTTAATATTAAGTGTTTTTACATTCCAGAGGTCAACATGAACAAATTGTCGATTATCCTACACACTACATCCAGGAAAAAAAAAAAGAATATCTATTTCCCAGGGTTAACCACTATGAAGGAACAAAATCTCACAAAAATAGCTTGGTGGGGGGTGGGGCATTGCTCAGGAGATAGAAACTGATAGATAGTAGGAGGAGGTCTGGTTCAGGCTTTAAAACTCAGTTGGGGATTATATTGATATTATGAGGAAGGAGCCTCAAACATCAATGTATTCATTAGTCAATCTTCCACACAAACCAAACCGTTACAATACCTTATCACTGGGTGATACTAGGAGCAATACAGCTAAATGCAGATAAAATCCAAAATTCCATTCCTAAAAAATAGTACAAATATAAGAACACCGCTTGCAATGTGTATATGACACAATTGTCTTTGTAAACATAACTTAATATTATACTCTACAAAAATGGCTGTTTTAACTAGGGATGCACCGAATCCGGGATTCGGCCAGGATTCAGCCTTTTTCAGCAGGATTTGGATTCGGCCAAATCCTTCTGCCCAGCCGAATTGACTGTGATTTTTTGTGACTTTTTGTTACAAAACAAGGAAGTAAAAAATGTTTTCCCCTTCCCACCCATAATTTGCATATGCAAATTAGGGTTCGGATTTGGTTCGGTATTCGTCCTTATCTTTCTTGAAGGATTCGGGTGTTCAGCCGAATCCAAATTAGTGGATTCGGTACATCCCTAGTTTTAACAGAATAAAACAAGAGTACTCCCTGACTCTGTGAGATAATGAATTATTAAAGTACTGCTCAGACCAACTAGTAGGACAGCACCTTTAATAAAGCTTCATGTCAGGAGCAGAGCAAAACAATGTCAGGCATAATATTTTTTTTCTTTCTTTTTTTTAAATACAAATGGAATGGGAGGCACATGGGCCAGGAGGATGTTATATGGAGCTAATGAGGCATGATATCTAATGAGGTGAGGCTATAGATGTCTGACCATCATCTTTAGTACTCTACACATTAACTTAGGACATACAATATGGTGTACATAATGGGGCAATGGGGAAATCAAGATAACATGTTCAGGCTGTAGGTGTTGTTGACTAATAATAAGCATCCAGTTGTTCTGTGTTTCACAGTAAAATAGAAAATAGGGATGCACCAAATCCTTCTGACCAGCTGAATCGAATCCGAATCCTAATTTTCATATACAATTTAGGAACGTGGAGGGAAATCGCATGACTTTTTGTTACAAAACAAGAAAGTAAAAAAATTTGCCCCTTCCCACACCTAATTTGCATTTGCAAATTAGTATACGGATTCGGAATTCTGACAAATCTTTTGTAAAGGATTCGGGGGTTTGGCTGAATTCAAAATAGTGGATTCCATGCATCCCTAATAGAAAACACACACCAGTTAGGCCTGGACTGGGATTCAAAATTGACCCTGGCATTTCAAGTACACAAAGGCCCAAACAACTCCCACTAAATAGTGACTTTCAGTAGCATCTTACAGCAATGCCTCTGGCATTTGCCGGAATCCATGGCTTCCTTTCCTAGCAGATGTATTAGAGCTCACTCAAATAACCGATTCCAGTACAAACAAAATCTAACAAAAATAACTGCCTATTTCACAAATTCTGCATGTAGAGAGACGGGAACTCTGGTGATTTAAATTGAGTGAGCTCTAATACATCTTCTAGGAAAAAGGAGCCCCCCTATAAGATATATATTTGATCTGTCAATGATTATTTGACTCCCAACTCCTGCATGAAGACAAAATGAAGAGAAACAGATGCTTAGAGAGGGATAGTAAAGATTAACTTGATTATTTCAGAAACAATTCAGAATTTTTAATTGATTGTATTTAAAAAGTTTCTTATTTCAGCATGATGACGTTTATATAAAATTTTCATTTTTGCGATAGTTCCCTTTTAACTAAGCCAGCAAAGTAAGCTACATAAAAGAATCAGGCATTTGCTTTCGTTATTATAACTAAATTACACAAAGCTCCCTGCTGTTGGTTGCTTACGGGTTTCTACAATGGCGCAATTAAGAGCTTATGTTAGCAAATAATTCCTGTTAATTCTGAGATCGACAATATCAGAATTTCCTTATTTATGGTGCTTCATATTCCTGTGCAGCCCAATACTAAGTTTCATACGCATCAAATGTGGGGTTGCCCCGTTCTAGATGGAACCAGGTTAAGCTGGACATTTATTTGCTGTACATGCAACTTTGTTATAAGCTTAGGGGGGCCAAGAAAAAGTTTTGGACCTCAAAAGAGTTGACCACTGACTTAAGTATGTTGACATCCCCAGTAGCAACTTACTGATACCAATAATGGCTCCAGGGAATCACCCTCAGGCGTTCAACTAGAGTCTACAGAACTTGCAAATGGAAGATTCCATATTAATCCTGTTTACAAGAACTTTTAGGACAAAAAAATGTATTTATGTGCTGCTGGGATTTCGCTACCTTTATAAGATATTATGGAAAGGATCTCATAGACTGAGATTCAAAGTAGACCCTGGTGTTTCAAGTACACAAAAGTCCAAAGATACCTCCACTGGCTCAATATAAAGCAAAATCTATGTCAGTTTATAGCATCCCCTGTGGCATTCCCAGAGTTTAGGAAATGTAAGCATAACAAGCAGCCTATGGGTTTCTCAAACACATAGACAATGCAATGAGAGAACATCAGTGGGTTATTGTGGACTAAATAGTACTACATATTTATAGCCAACAGGCTTTATATTGCACTTGACAAAATACTTGTTATGTAGTAGCACTGTCTCACTACAGCTGATTAATCTGTAGTAACCCAACCCACATCTTATCTTCTCAACAGGCACATGACTGAAGTGCCCACGAGTGGGAAATATCAGATGTAGATAGATATAGATTCAGCCTGGCAGCTGTCACACCGGCATCATATTATAGATTCAAGAAGATTCAAGTTTAAGTCTCCTGCACTAAGGTATGATGCAATTGTAACTTACTGAACTTGCATCTTCTAGTGAGAATCCCAAGCTCAGTCTCATAGGGGCTGCCTATTGCTGCTTTCTGAAGACGTAAAGTTAAAGGAACAGTTCAGTGTAAAAAAAAAAAAAAAAAAAGCTGGGAAAATAGATAGGCTGTGCAAAATAAAAAAAATGTTTCTAATATAGTTAGTTAGGCAAAAATGTAATTTACAAAGGCTGGAGTGACTTGATGTCTAACAGTGTTAGAGAGCTGAAAAGCAGGAAGTAGTGTTCTGTTCTGAGTCAGTCAGTGACTTGAAGGGGGGTCACGTGGGACATAACTGTTCAGTGAGTTTGCAATTGATCCTCAGCATGTATCTCAGATTCAAAAGCATCAGTTATGACCCACATGCCCCCCTCCCAAGCCACTGCCTGGTAGCCAGTGGAACCAGTCCAATCAGTGGAAACCAAGCGTGTTATGGCTATTATGTTATATATCCAGTCACTCCAGCCTTTATACATTATATTTTGATTAACTATATAAGAAACATTTTTTATTTTGCACAACCTATTTACCCAGTTTTTATATTCATACTGAACAAATCCTTTAAAGCAAAGCTTTTTAATCATATTACTATACATGAAGGGGGCCGTTTCTGAGGCATAAAGCAGATGCATTGTGCAATCTGCAATCTACTTATCTTTCATTCAGTGTGTGTTTTTATGAAGTTACAATTGTGGTTTAATGATCCATTTTTCATTCATTTTCCCCCCAGACAGCCTGTATGCCAATAAGTCTGGTATTCGGATATTCCCGTTCCAACGCAGGTGGGAGAAGGCTCAATTTACGGAGAATGAAATCACCTGTTCTGAGGAAGGAATTTCCTTTATGCCTGCTAACAAAAAGGCCTAATAATGAGATTTAAAAAAAAAAACATCATTATGAAAGAACTTTTTAAAAAAAAAAAAAAAAACAAAGGGTCACACTCAAAGGACAAAGGCAAGCATGGGACAGTGATAAATGAATGTATGTGACCATGCATCAGTGGATACAGATAACTGAGGACGTAGGTTAGAAAGGCCTGATTAAAAAGGGTGATATTTAGGTAATAAGAATAAAAATCTCCACAAAATCCCCTGAAAAATACTCCCAAAATATTTAACCATATCTCCCAAAAGTCCCTATTTAGGGGGGACGGTTCTGTGCCACCTTTACATTGCTGTTCAGACACAGGGGTGCTTCACCAATGAGGCTGTTATAGTGCAGAGAGCACAACCTGAAGTGCTCATCTTTGTGCTGACTACTACTACCTACCTACCTACCTACCTACTAGGGACAGGGCCAATGAAATAAGGGGAAGGCAGGAAGCAGAGCTGAGAACTTGTCTCAGGCAGTAGCAGCCCACAAGTTACCAGGAGTGGTGAAAAGCTGCTCCTGGTAACTTTAAGGGCAGGCAGGGTCACACAGTCGCTCAGTGACAAATTGCTTCTTGTTCGGGTGGACGAATCTCCCCAAAGTGCCTCCCCCCCCCCCCCCCCCCCCCCCCCCCCCCCCACCCCCGTCAGAATGCTTTGGTTTCCGAAGTCGCTCGAAGTTGCCTCATGAGGAAACTTTGGGAGAATTCAGAAACCAAAGCGTTCCGAGTGCCATCCTGCTGACAGGGAGGCAGTCCAGGAATATTAGTCACCCAAACAAGCAGCGATTTGTCACTGGGCAACTAATGTCCCCTAGTAGATTTGTATGCCCCTGCCCTTAAAAACAACTTTATTAAACCGGAAAATTTGGCTCTTCTAGTGAGGAGTGCGCAACTTTGCATACCCACATCTATAGCATCATCCTAAACCAACTGGTTATATGGAGGTACTATACTGTCCCTTAGCTTATACCTGCTTCTTTATGGTGCCCAAAGCAAACTGAACAATCTGGACACAGAATGGTGCAAGACACTAAAACAAGCAGCATGCCTCAAAACAGAGCACAGAGTTTGACTATTGCGTGGTTTGTACAATATATTAACAGTTTTTATATTCTAATGCGAAGAAATTCATAATAAGATGTGAAGCATATAAGGTTTCACACATGAGGTCTAATACAAGTAGCCACCATTAGCAACCCAATTTAGGCCAGTACACACAGGGTTAAAGGAATTGTCTCCAAGATGCAGATTGAGATGGATCAATAAAAGTTTTTAATGGCGTCGTCTTTTCTCTGCATCACCAATCTCTGCCAACTCCACAATTCCAGATTAACGAGTGTTTCTCATTAGGAAGAATAACCACTCTCCTTACTGTAACAGGGCCTGTGCATGAGCCACTGATGCAAATGGCTGAACCCTATGTAACTGTCATTATTTTAATTTAAGGATCACTAGTGTTCCCACAGATGACTGTAGCAAATTTTGTGCAAACAGAGCAGTATGAGACAGCAGCTAATTTGCTATTAGTCTCCATTGTCAGAGGTAAATTGCAGCAGGATGTATTATTGCTTGAGTAATTGGAGCAAGAAGGCTAGTGTTTGGCAAGTAGGATATTCATACAGCAATATGCTGGCCCACACTGGTGTTATAAATTGCTAAAAACGTACTTAATTTTGGATAGGTGTAGAGATGTTTGAGCCTCAGGGTGTTTGAATTGCCTATTTTTTAGTTGATTGTGTATGGTAATAATTGGTAGAAGCACTGCCAGCAGCATCATCTCTCAACTTCCTTATTTTTGTTTGCTTAAAGGAGAACTAAAATTAAACTAAAGAATAAGCTAGAAATACTATACATTATGTGTTGGGCTTCTGTATCAGTCCAAGGCAAGCACAGCCATTTAGCTGGAAAGATCTGCATCTCCAAATATGTCGCAGGTGCTCCCCATCATCTTTTTGGCTGATTCACATGCTCTGTGCTGCGGTCACTTACTGAGCTTAGGGACCCACTCACAATATACAGTACACATAGAATAGAAATGTCACAATCTAAGGCTGATTAGTAATTAATACAGATAATTACTACACTGCAGGACAGAAACCAGTGCCACTAACATTAGAATTTAATAATCAGCCTTGTAACATCATCTTATATTATTGGCAAACCTTATTTTCTGCTTGATTATTTGCAATGACCCCTAGTTTCTCAACAGCTACTCAGAGCCCATTGAGCATGTGAGTGTTGCAGACACTTTCCAAGATGGTGACCCCCTGTGACAAATTTGAAGTCCTGGATAATTGCTGCTATTGAGAATCTGAAACTTTAGGCTGGTACAATAAGTTCAGTATATACAATATGGCATTTTTAGCCATATTCATTTTTATAGTTTAGTTTTTCTTTAACCAGGCGATTTATCAAGGCTATGGTAAAGAAAGCATTTTGATTAGGGATGCACCGAATACACTATTTTGGATTCAGCCGAACCCCCAAATCCTTCCAGAAAGATTCGGCTGAATACCGAACCGAATCCGAACCCTAATTTCCATATGCAAATTATGTGTGGGAAGGGAAAAACATTCCTTGTTTTGTGCCAAAAAGTCACATGATTTCCCTCCCTGGCCCTAATTTGCATATGCAAATTAGGATTCGGATTGGCCAGGCAGAAGGATTCGCCCGAATCCGAATCCTGCTGAAAAAGGCCAAAATCCTTGAATCCCGAACCGAATCCTGGATTCGGTGCATCCCTAATTTTGATCTCTGTGAAGTAACAGTAATCTCAACACTAGGTCACTTCAGGGCTGCTCCTGCCATGAGGCGGCAAATATAGCGGCCAGTCACTTTAAAGTGGATTTCCATTTTTTAACAAGGAAATTCAACTCTGCTACTGTATTGAGTGCAATAGCGCACACTGCACTAGTGATGCTCCAATGTTAAAAGTTGAAAGTACAAAGTGGGGGTGGGGGGTTTCAGTAGACCCTGAAATGCTGCTGGGTCACTTCACAGCTGGTCATCCACATTAAGGCCTATGGTACACAGTTTTTTTTCCCCCCGCTGACTTACTTTTCCCGAACACGCAGTGGATTGCACTGCAGAAACCGAAATAAACATTTTGCACCAAAATAAAATGTGTGTACAATGCCAAGCCTGTCCTATGCCTGTCAGTGCACATGCACTCAGGAACAGTGCCATTGAACTAAGAGTAATGGCAGACGATTACAATCACCATCAGTAAAAAATATCATGTTATGCCAGAATATTCAAAAGATGGTAACGTCTAGTGGTTATGCGATTCATCAGCAATTTACACCGACAATAATGCTTTCCAGGACATTTGTAGCCTGTGGGTAGCACAGATTTCTTGTGGGCAACATATCTCTTTGTCTGCCAAAGGTGTTCTCTCTCCCACTTCAAACTGTCTCCAGCCCTGTGTAAACTAAAGAACTAGCCTAAAGGCCCCCATACATGGGCCAATAAAAGCTGCTGACAGACTGAGTATGCAGCTTATTGGCCATGTGTGGGGCCATCCGACGGGCTTCCCTGATCGATATCTGGCCAAAAGCTGACCAGCTCTCGATCGGGCAGGTTAAAAAAACCCAGTCGAATGGCGGGCGCATCTCTGCATGTATGCAGTCTCGCAATCCGACCGCCTGTATCGCGTCCATTATGATCAGATCGTTGGGCCCTAGGATCAGCCCAATATCGCCCAACTCAATGTGGGCATATCGGGGAGAGATCCGCTCATTTGGCTATATCGCCAAATGAGAGGATTTCCCTGTATATGGCCACCTTAAAGGAAAAGTAAATGTTTTTCTTTTTCTTTCTGTAAATTTGCTCTAAACAGCCCCCCAGATTAATGTACCTTAGTCCCTGCTGCAAGTCTGCTCTGGTTTCTGTGTTATCAGCAGCTTGTTTCCCCTTCTTCCTGGTGCAGAGTGAAGCCCAGCCCCTTAGTTTACTGAGCAGTCCATTTGCTGCTGTTACACAATAGAGAGGAAGAGGGAGCCAGTGTTTCATTAGTAAGCTAGTTTCCCCAAGCAAAAGGTGCTGCACACACTGCTCTCTGCTATGTCATAGTATGCAAATGATCTCCTGGACTAGTCACAGAGATAAGGTCAGCTCAGTAAACTATGGGGCGGGGCTTCACTCTGCACCAGGAAGAAGAGGAAACAAGCTGCTGATAACACAGAAACCAGAGCAGACTTGCAGCAGGGACTAAGGTACATTAATATGGGGGGCTGTTTAGAGCAAATTTACAGATAGAAAAAAAAAAGGTTTACTTGTTCTTTAAGTGCTGGAAAGACATAGGAGAGGAGGCCTATTTATAAAAGTTAACATTTGTGCAGTTTTAGACTTTTGTCAAGCCTGACTAAATTCACATTTTTAAAAAGTACAAATCTATTTATTAAAAGATCCAAACATAAAAAGTCAAAAACATGAAAAAAATCAGATTAAGGATCCGAAAATTTTGAAATCCTCATTATTCTAAGAATTTTCATGCAAGAATTTGCAACGGACAGCTCCCATTGACGTATACATGACATCACCAGCTTTTAGATAGAGACAGTTTGTGTTTTTTATAATGAACAAATATTGAATTTTTCATGGTATAGAGTAATAATAAATGTTAGTAAATTGACCCCTTAGAATAAATATCAGAAGAGTCACTACTGACAAAGGTGCAAAGTGCAAAAAGTAGGCATATACCACTATGTTTTTCTCGCTTGAAACCTGTCCCATGGTCAGTGCATGTGGGTGCAGGTCCTCGCGCTCTATCACCTGAACTTCCCCCATGATGGTCAGCAATATATTTGTGAATGGGGGCTAGGGGCACATACACATCATCCCTTCAGTAGCAATTTTTGGTAAAAAAAATTAAATAAATAATCGCCTGCTCCTATTCACACGCGGAGCTGCACTTTCCTGAAATTGCTCGAAATTGCCTAATGAGACAACTTCGAGCGACTTCGGAAAAGCCAGCGCCGCGTGTGAATAGGCGCAGGCGATTATTCATTAAAGCCGCTGGAAGGCAGGGGGAAGCGGTTCGGGGAGATTTGTCGCCCCAAAGATGAGGTGATTAGTTGCCATGTGACAAATCTCCCCGAATCTTCCCGTCTGGCCTTACCCTAAGTACAATAACTTGTGGTCATTCAGATATGGCATCCCTTAGTACCATAACTTGCTGATGACACAATGGAAAACATTGCAAAGAAGCATGCTGTGAAATGCTATTCAACCCCTTGTTTTATGACCCTACGGTGAGATTTGGCATGTACTTTTCATTTAATAAGCCAAAATACAAGACAAGAAATGAAATTTCACATATCTGGAATATATCCACCCAGTGTGCATGTGAGGACTGTAAAGGGTCCAACTGTATATGGAGTGATTCTGTAATTATAAAGTTATCAGCATTGGAACTCCACCTCCCCCACTTCTCTCCCTCCCTGCTTTATTCTAATTCTCCTCCTCTTCATTCTCTCTGCCCCCTATTTTCCTCCGGGGATATGAAACGCTTGCATTCTGTAATCCTCTTTCAGAAAGTCCCCTATCAGTAGAGAGCAGACTGTCAGAGCGTGCGCCTGTGCAGTCTAGGTTTGAGGAAAAGACTGACCCATTGCCTGTGTCACAGAACTCTGGGGTCACAGCTGTCTCCATGTCCTTGAGACTTTGGACAAAGTCACTGCACCTCCCAGGCAAGCTTCTGACAAAATGCTTACAAGGAAAAATCTGAGATTACTGCACGACTCTGCTTTAGTCCCACTCAGCGAACCAACTTTGACTGCCACAACCCTATCCAGAAAGAGCATTTACTGAGTTCTAATATTTCAGACACATTCATAATCATTCATTTTTATTTAGATGAAAATGTATCAACAAAATGTAATACAAATAATAATACAATGCAAAAGGAACAGCACTTTGCAGCTGGTCTTTGCTTTTTGAACAAAAAAGTTAAGCAATGCAAAACATAAAAAAAAAAAAAAAAATTGGAAGTCTTAGAAGATCATTGCCAGGTCCTACTCAAAGTTGATTGAATGGTGAACATGCTGTGATGTGAGAGTACTGTATTCTTAAGGGAACTTTGTGATACTATGATTAAATAACTTCAATTTAAATGTGCATATACAGAGAGGATAATCGGATTTCTTAAACCTCAAAGACCACTACATTATAATTCATATAATGAATCAAAATATTCATACAGCATATGTCCATTATTATGGTCTTGAGTTTTTTGGAGTACCAAAAAGCAAGCAGTTGTGCACAGCAGTATAAGGTAATGCAACACTGAAGGCCTCACAACAAGGGTCTTGTACACAAATCCAATCCAATTAATTAAAGGGATACGGTCATTGGAAAAAATTTGTTTTTTCAAAATGCATCAGTTAATATTGCTGCTCCAGCAGAATTCAGCACTGAAATCTAATTCTCAAAAGAGCAAACAGATTTTTTATATTTCATTTTGAAATCTGACATGGGGCTAGACATATTGTCAATTTCCCAGCTGCCATGTCATTTGACTTCATGTGACTTCTGCTCTGATAAACTTCACTCACTCTTTACTGCTGTACTGCAAGTTGGAGTGATATCAGTAGCCTAACAACAGAACAATGGGAAGGTAACCAGATAATAGCTCTCTAACAGAGGATAACAGCTGCCTGGTAGATACAAGAACTGCACTCAATAATAAAATTCAATGTACCACTGAGACTCCTTCAGTTACATTGAGAAGGAAAAACACCAGCCTGCCAGAAAGTAGTTCCCTCCTAAAGTGCTGGCACAAGTCACATGACCAGGGGCAGCTGGGAAATTGACAAAATGTCTAGCCCCATGTCAGATTTCAAAATTGAATATAAAAAAATCTGTTTGCTCTTTTGAGAAATGGATTTCAGTGTAGAATTCTGCTGGAGCAGCACTATTAACTGTGTTTTTAAAAAAACATGTTTTCCCATGACAGTATCCCTTTAAACAATATATTAGAAGGATAAAATGCCACTATTCCATATGATATTTGTCATTGCATGGCACACAGTGCTAACACTAGTGCAAAGAGCACCCTTGTGGTTATTGAAAACAGTTACAGTTTGAGTAACATTATCAGTCATAACATACAAAAATGTATTTAAAATCCAAGCAATAGCTTAGCATGTTCTCATATGCAACTCCACACTAACTGCTGGGTTTGCTTTACTTTGCTACACCAATGGCTTTTGGGCAGACTATGAATGTGTCCCTTTCAAATGATTACCACTTCAAAACCAATCATGACACGCTATACAGTATTATCGCTAGTGATGATCACCTTAAGGACTATTTAACCAGCAAGTTGTCTTGCAATTAGTCTTTTATAAAAAAAAAAAAATAATTATTTCTTGACTTGCATATACAGTTAAGGGCTTTCCGGATAACGGATTGTTTTGTAATTTGGACCTTCATGCCTTAAGTCTACTAGAAAATCATGTAAACATTAAATAAACCCAATAGACTGGTTTTGCTTCCAATAAGGATTAATTATATATTAGTTTGGATCAAGTACAAGCTACTGTTTTATTATTACAGCAAAAACGTAACATTTTTTAAAAATTTTATTTATTTGAATAAAGTGGAGTCTATGGTAGACGGCCTTTATGTAATTCAGAGCTTTCTGGAAAATGGATACCATACCTGTATTGCATTAAGATTTTTTTTTAAATGCATCACCTGTGACCCAAAATATGTCCCATTCAGTGTTCCACAGCTTTTTAAAGTCACATGACCTCATGGGATTATGCCTAATGTAAATCCTGCAAAAAGCAAAGAGGCAACTGGTTTCCCAAACCAAAATGAGGTTTCCGGTTTCTGCAAGCCAAATGGCATTTTCAGAAGTAATCCCAGAAGAGTCTAAATCAGTGCTGTCCCATGTCTTTGCTATTGTGGGCCCAAACCCTTTTACAGATACTCCTGGCATGTTTAAGCCAACAATTCTTAATTAATGAATGATTTATTATTTTTTCTGTAATAACACTAACAAATCTGAAACATAATTTAGATATATTACATTAAGAATCTTTTTTTTTTTTAAATGCATCCCCAAAAAATGTCTCATTTAGTGTTTCAGAGGTTTAAAGTCACATGACTTTAAGGGTTTGTACTGGTTGAACTCATAGGATTAGGCCGGTTTTTCGGACACATATGGGCTTAATAAATCAAGGACTTCACTAAGTCATTATTGGTGTGCTTCTGGATTTTTTTTTTATAAGGATTAGGCCTAATGTGAATCCTACAAAAAGCAAGAGGCAACAGGTACATCATTTAAGGGTTTGGATTGGCTAAACGTATAGGATTACACCTAACAGGCACTGGTTTCCCAAACCAAAATTAGTTTAGTTTATTAGAAGCCGCAAGCCATTTGGCATGTCCAGACATAATACTAGAAGAATGAGTCTACATCAATGCTGTCCCATGTCTTTGCTGTTGTTGACCCATAACCTGCTAGACGACATGTCTGAGGGCCAAATTAAGTTACAATGGTTATGTCATAAAAATAATTTTACGGAGGCCCATGGGCAAACTAGGGTCCTAAAACTGCCTTGGAGGGCCACATCTGGCCTGCGCAAATCCAACAGAGAGACCTGGAAAGGCCATCCCTATCATCATGTTCTGGACCAAAATTCTTATGTTAATAGTAAGTAAAACAAAAAAAAGCAGCCTGTAATTAAATAGTTATTAATAGTTTAGAATATATTAGTCATTCTTTGTTTTAGCAGAATATCCATTGCAGTGTAAGTTAGCTCAGCCAGACTCTAAGGTACAGTTTGCATGTTTGCTTCACAATGTTATCCAGCTCTTCAACTTGTCTGCTGGTAAAGGGATACTGGGAGCTGTAGTTTTGACACAAAGGATTTCTATTCATTTGCCCTAGTACAAGAAAGAGGCATATGCTGCAACTTTATGATCGTCAGCTTCGAAACAAAACAAAACAATGCTTTTAGCTGCCGCATGCAGCAAAACACCCCTGAATTCTGGGTAGGTCTTCTAAGTTCCTCTGAGCTTGTCTCTCTTCCAGACATATTAATATTAATCTGATTTTTTTTAAAAAAAACATCCACATATTTATAATAGAAAGCAATGTATGCACAGTATAGCAGTGCTACATGCCTTGATTTTTCCACATGTATTGAGTGATTAATCAAGAGAGGCACACAGCAAGATATCCTTTCCCATTACAAACTGCTTGGTCTGTAGATATAGATTCGCACTGATGTCATGACTTAGAGGAGGAGTTAATGTTCTGCATTACAATGGACCGTCCCATTTAACACCTACTAAGTAACTCCTTAGGATTCATGGACCAACCCAAAGATAAGGAGGAGGGTAAGAATTGGAATCTAATGGTGCACTGGCAGGAAGGGTTTGTGCTAATACAAGAGGAGGGGGGAACTGCCATTAGTGCATTCCCAAAGGTGCAGCTAATGGATTTCACTGCCTTGCTCTCTTCTCAGGGAAGGCAGGGGGATGGGAAAGTGCTGCAGAGATGCATTAAGACACTAATCCATTACTGGAACACCTTTAGGGGAGCCCAAAAGAGGAACACAAATTCAGCATTCAGCAAATTGTGTTTCCTTTGCAAGCCATACTCAATCTTCAGTGTGACCGTGATGTTTGGCATCTGCCCAGCCTGTGTAAACGCACCTTATGTTCCCACTCTGCTATCCTGAAGGCTTAAGAAAGTATCTTGTATTTATAGCTTACTTTGTGCATGAGTAAAACCTATCCACACTTCATCACTGACCTACAAGGCTTAAAATATTTCAGTCTGCAATCACATGGCGCAGAGAGAAAGCTGCAGCAGTGTCCCTACACGCACTGGGTTTCAATTCTTCTACTTTGCTTTTTGTTTATATGGGAGGAAAGGCTCTTGATTTGGCTGGATATGATCATATGATAATGAAAAACTATATTCCCATGTCCCGCCTCACTCACCCAGGTTATAAATGATTCTATCAGAATCTCATTCACTCTTCCCCTGGGTGGCCAAGATGCACATTTCACAAGGGTCAGTTGCTGGATTAGCGTAACAAATGTTAACAGAGTAGCAAACCCTGTTTTAGCACAGCAGACTTCTCACCACTGCAAGCCCCCAGTATCCAATGCCAGTGGCTCCAACAGAGAAAACACAGCAATTGACAGCAGCTGGGTCTTCTAAAAAGTCAAACACAAGGGGCAATTTCAGATGCACATATATTTTAGCCAACACCCCATCTCCCCCACCTGAATTCTTGCTATAGCAATCACCTAAAAGCACTCATGCAGGTCATGTCATGCAAATGTCATTAGGAAACATGACAGTCCATGTTTCTCATCAACAATTGTCTGAAAAATGCTGGCGCAAGAAGCTAGACTGTTCCCATAGCAGGCAATGGGGGCGACTTAAAGCTGACACCACCTCCCAAACTACTAAAAATTACAGGCACCAAAGACCAAAATCTACTGATAAGTAAAATCAAAGACTTAAAGGGATACTGTCATGGGAAAAAATGTTTTTTTCAAAATGCAGTTGTTGATAGTGCTGCTCCAGCAGAATTCTGCACTGAAATCCATTTCTCAAAAGAGCAAACAGATTTTTTTTATATTTCATTTTGAAATGGTGCCAGACATATTGCCAATTTTCCAGCTGCCCCAAGTCATGTGACTTGTGCTCTGATAAACTTC
>CM044437.1:110894970-110972600 GCA_024363595.1 Xenopus borealis
CAGAAAGCAGTTCCCTCCTAAAGTGCTGGCACAAGTCACATGACCGGCGCAGCTGAGAAATTGACAAAATGTCTAGCCCCATGTCAGATTTTAAAACTGAATACAAAAAAAAATCTGTTTGCTCTTTTGAGTAATGGATTTCAGTGCAGAAAAAAACTGTTTTCCCATGACAGTATCCATTTAATTTATGGACACAGTCACCAGTCAACAGATCTGGCAAATGTGCCATTGACAAATAAATGTAAACTTAGCTAGATTGTGTGTCTAGCACTTTTGCGACTGATGTTAATTTTATATTTCTATTGATCACTACAATATCTGTAATTTTGCACCACTTAAACTAGGTTTTCAGCTCAGCAGTTCTGTCACGAAATGTCAGCGACCATAAATGATTTTATACCACCTGACAGAGGCTGTATGTTCTGCAACATGTTGAGATTCTATTTGGCACCCAATAATTTTATAAATAAAAATTAAACATTGAAAGACAGTGGAATATACTCCATACTGATAATGTATGCTTGAATCAATTGGGAAGATAGAGTTGTTTTACAGGAATATACTGCATAGCCTCCCAGCTTAGGCAATACCTTACTGCAGACAGAAAAATACACACATTTAGAAATACTTTGGATAGACAAAAAAGACCCTCCATTACACAGGATCCAGACTCGTAAAGAAGTTGATATTTTCAAATTATTTTAGCGTGTTTGTGGATGGAGATGTGCCGTTAGTCGTGAAATTAATATATTTTAAGCTGTCAATTGAAACTGTCAAGGGCTATTAACTTACCAGTATATATGTATATGATATAACAGCTCCCATCTGTTTGCTTGAGACATGTGCTATACAATACCAAAATGTAAACCGTTTATAAAGAAACAATGCCACAGTCCAAGCTATAAGAATCCATATGCTCGGGGTCTATCAAGATAAAAGAACTTAGTTACACTAATTTGCTACATTGTATCAGCTATTTTCTTTAATCGACTACACTAGCACAGCAGCCTGCTCTGATTTTACCTGTCATTTCATTAGCCTAAATGCAATCACATTTGAATTAGACATCTCTCACACTTAAGCTGGCCATAGACGCAACAATTACGATCTTTCTCGGAAAAGATATTTCCAAGAAAGATCGTTCATTTCAACACACACGAGTAGAGCTGAATCGTCAAATATACAGGTAGAAACAATAGAATTCTCTCTGTATCTGACGATTCAGCACTAACAATGGCCGATCTTCAGGGAGCTTTCAAAGGCATCCGATCAAAATTTTCCGTCCAGTCCGATCAACCAATCTTAATCCTCTGACGATGTCGGTTGGCTCATTTCCCACCATACACGCACCGAATATCGTACGAAAATTTGTTTCGTACGATATTATCTGTGCGTCTATGGCCACCTTAAGGGGCAGATTTACTAAATTCACATGAAGAATTCGAAGTTCGAACGAATTTGTATTAAATTCCCTTAGAATGATTTTACTTCCCCACTATTCCCATGGTCGAATTTCGAATTTTTTTTTTTATTTGAAATTCGACCATTAGTAAATCTGCCCCTACGTTTAGGTGCAAGCCATTAAAGTGAATCCAAGTTACCCCCAAACTGTCCTGCTGGGGGGTTCAGGAGCAGCAGCAGTGATGGGGGGGGTGAGATTTGGGGTGAAAATGTTTTGGCATGAGTGGGATGGGGGTTTGTCTGGATCTGAAGTGCTGGTAGAGAGCAACACATCTCAATAGTGGATTTTTTTTTTTTAACATGAAGCTGTTAAGACAAAATTGTTCATGTGAAACGGGTGTAACAAGGCTTAAACGGCAAGCTAATACAGCAGAAAAATGAAAGGGAATTGCATTTTAGTGTAAACTGTGATATGTCCCTGACAGAACTAATTTTAATCCATCAAAAACACATTTAAATAAATAAGCCCTAAAACCAGTGGCTGAATTTATTCAGATGCTGGCCTCTGCTCTCTCCTGTGTCCACACTCAAAAGCGATGCAGTGGCTTGGGTGCAGATACATGGAGTGGATTTTGGAGCTAAAATGCATACTGTTAGGTTTCTGCTCCAAAATTGGACTTCTCTTGCCCATCCTGGATCAAATTTTCAATTTGTAAGGCCATGGTTCTGTCCCAATAGCCAGCCATTAAACTGGAAACTCTCCAGGCTTTTAGGATGCATCATTTTTGTTATTGTCAGGAAAAACAATCAGGGCTAGGACCAGATTATAATTTTGGCCAGCCATGGTTCTGTCCTAATAATCAGCCAATCATCAGGGATAACTATCCAAACATCAGACACCCATCATGGCTAGGGCCAGATTATCAAATTGAAAGGTCATTGTTCTGTCCCAATAACTCAGCCAGCCTTGTTAAGGAAAACCATCACGGCTTGCGTGGGAAGTATAAGGAGTGGCAGAATACTTCACTATGAAACTGCCAGCCTTCTGCAAACATTGCCTTAAAACCAAACATGAGAAGCAGCGATACTCTTATTGATTTCTCGGAGGACTGGGCTCAATAAAAACCACTAAACATTGTTAAAATTTTACTACCATCTCTTTCAATTTGCAAACGTAAATTTAAGTGCAACATTAGCTTTTAAAATCTTCACTCTTGGCTACGATCCAGTTCTCACAGAAATACACCCTAGTTGGGACAAACTTTGCAGTCGTCATAAAAACCCTCCTCCAATAAGCTGCTTATCTGTTCATCCTGTAGTAATGATCTCATGTGTTTTTGATTTTTTTTTTCTATTTGGCCAGCTTGTCACCATGCATAATTTGCTTATCAAGTCATGTCTGACTTGTGCATCCATGTGATCAGCACTTCAAATCAGAATGGCTTCTATAATAAAACGTAGCTTCATACTTCAGAAAATGGACCAAATAGATTAAAAATGGCCTGTGATCATTAAGCTCCAATACTGGGCACAAATTAAGCTTTCACTCTACAGAATGACAGCAGTCATTTACAACTAGTGATTTGCTGACACTCCTTCTTCCTAAAAGAGGTAATCTAATCCTGCCAGCACTTTCCCTTTAATGTAATACTCTAAAAAAGAGATGGTTAAAATGATCTGTCAAAAGCAAGAGCCAGATTTGACTCTTTGACTATGGTACATGAACTCATGTACCATTTATATGTGTCTGTGTGTGTATGCAGAGGGGAAATCAACGCACCTTGTATAGTCTCCTCATTTCTGCCCCCCTCTAGAAGCCATGTAGGCTGGCAATAAACATGTTTCCCTAAAACAAAGACATCTATGCAGTTGCAGTTTTAGACAAAATTATACAAAGTAAGAGCGGTTGAGAAAAAATGCAAATTTCTCATTTGTGCCCAGATCACTGCCTGTACAGTGACCTGTGAAACAGAGTCCCGCAACTCATTGCCATTCATATAGAAGGGCATGCACATATTCCTAGGGGTCATTTAAAAAAGAAGTCATGTAGCTCTGATTCTGTTTCATGAAAACAGAATACATTCTACATGCCGATTAAACATGTTCATGCTATGTGTCATAAAATGTAAATACCATTAAACATTTTTTTATTAATACATATATAAATTTTTATTTAATTAATGCAACGTCCAACATACAAATATGTAACATCAATGTAATTAACTGCAACTACCACACAAACAGGCAATATAGCACCAGCAATACATCACTTTTTCCCCATCCAGCTGATACCGAAAGTCTTATAGCATCCAAAAGCTCTCGGGGGTGCTTGAGTAATATTTCATAAGAAATACGAGGTCCTGCAAAGTCTATTTTGACCCAGTACAAACAAGTTACTGAATAATCCCTCCAGTTCCACAATGCCAATCTGTGCAAATGGTCCAAAGGCAGCATCTACGAAAACCTCACACTGATTCTAATATAGTAATGTTGGAAAATAATATTTATGCAAACAACACAAATTCATTTTCTAGATCTCAGTAATGTGATTACTTTTGCAGTCTAAATCTTATTCACTGAGCTTAAGGAAATACATATACACTCTATTTCTTGCACTTCATTTTATCACACACAGTGATATGTTGTTTCTATGGAGGATTAGGAATATATACAATTCATTTGCAACATTATTTCAACCATAAGAGCTGCATTTATTACAGTGACACATAGTAGCACGTCTTTCTCAAAGCAATGAGCAATGTCTTGCTTGCCAATGACATGAAAACCATAATAATGTACTCTTTGGGATATTGCTTTAATTTAATAATACATGAATAAAAGGATCTATATGCTACTGTATAATACTCACCATTTCTATTATATGGATGTGTGTTTCATTAATTTTATGTGTGTATATATATATATATATATATATATATATACTATAACAAACAATTTTGATGGCCGTTTACACTAGTCTGGAAAAAAAAGTATTGATTTTTGTGATATTAGTGGATTTTAGTATTTTATTTGCATTTCACACTTTTGTGTCTTATTTTGTTTTGCCTTGTAAATTTTACCTACTATATATCCATTTGGCCGTCTCCATGCGCCGCATAATTTGGTATATCTATGCATATTGGGCATCAAAGTGTTCAGTAGACCCCTGGCGTTCATAGGTAGGATGTTTTATGCGGATACATTATGAAATGTGGGTATATAATGGGGTAAAATTCAAGCTTTGTGACGATTTTCAGAAATTTTATAAAAACTTATGTTCAGCATTGCTTTACAGTTTGGCAGTTTGCAGTAGAAACACATATGCACCCAAATTGGATTCGTCAGAATCTGCACTTTCTGAAAATATATGGTTTTCTAGGGTCTCTGTATTGTTAGGGGGTCATATCACATAATGCACATAACGAGGTGCTTATAACTGCAGCAGCCAGCACGTCAGCCGTGAAAATTCATATACACTATTGTCATTTGAGCGTCTCGGTGTGCCACATAGTTCTATGCATATTGTCCATCAAACTGTTTAGTAGACCCCTGTGCTCCTAGTTAGGATGCTTTATGCTGGTAATGATACATGGACATCACCATGCTGGAAAGTTGAAGCTTTGAGGCAATTTTCAGATATTTCACCAAAACCGACCATTGTGGGAAAGCCTCGCGACTCAGTAGTTTGGAGCAGAAAGGTATGGGTCCCCTTTTTAGATTCGGTAGAATGTGTACTTTCCAAAAATATATGGTTTTGTGGGGTAAACCTATATTTCTGTGTTTTTACCCCACACAAATTGCAGTCAGTGTGCTGATTTTTTATTAGCTGAAGTAAAGTCCTGGACAATTTGGATGCGCTAAATGCACATTGGGGTCTCTAAATGCCATAAACTTTGGTAAACATATGCACAATGGGCATCAAACTGTTCAGTGGACTCATGGCAATCGTATGCAGGGTGAGGACATGGGAGCAGCAAAATAAATCCTTTGAAATGATTTTTCAAATTTTGTAAAATTTTATAAAAAACGCTACGTTCAGACAAGCATTGATGTTTGGTAGTTAGGAGTAGAGAGACAGTTACCCATTTTGGAATCAGCAGAATGTGTACTTTCCAAAAATATATGTTTTTTTGGGATTAACGTACTGTTTCAGGATTTTCTTGGAATCTAAAGTATGCTGTTTTCTGCCTTGGCGATTTCAAAATGCCGGGAGTTTTTGCTGCACAGAAGTTCTAAATCTCCCTAAAACTATACATATCTGGTATTGGCACCTTCGAGAGACATGAGGCTTTTCAAATCAGTTGGATTTTCATGTATAAAATGAAATATTTTTCTGGTATGAATGCATATATTGTGAAAAATAGGAATTTAAAATTTTTTTTTTGTATTTAGAGCTATAAATCTTTTTGCAGAGGTGGAAATAAATGAAAAACTCTGGCAGCTTTAGAAAGCTCAGTTTCTCCCGAAAAAAAACAATGTATAGTTTTCCTAGGTAAACTGTAGGTTTCCCCTCAGAAAATGCCCCTAAAGCGAGAGAGCACAAATGTTTAAAAAAAACGGCTGGAATTTCGCGTAACCAAAATGTGAAATTCTGCTGGCATTTAAAGGGAAACTGTCATGGGAAAACGTTTTTTTTTTTTAAAACGCATCAGTTAATAGTGCTGCTCCAGTAGACTTCTGCACTGAAATCCATTTCTCACAACAGCAAACTGATTTTTTTTATATTCAGTTTTGAAATCTGACATGGGGCGAGCCATTTTGTCAGTTTCCCAGCTGTTCCTGGTCATGTGACTTGTGCCAGCACTTTAGGAGGGAACTGCTTTCTGGCAGGCTGTTGTTTTTCCTTCTCAATGTAACTGAATAGTACGCAGTGGGACATGGGTTTTACTATTGAGAGCTGTTCTTAGATCTACCAGGCAGCTGTTATCTTATGTTAGGGAGCTGTTATCTGGTTACCTTCTCATTGTTCTTGTGTTAGGGAGCTGGTTACCTTCCCATTGTTCTTTTGTTAGGCTGCTGAGTGGGGGAGAGGGAGGGTTGATATCACTCCAACTTGCTTGCTGAAGTTTATCAGAGCACAAGTCACATGACATGGGGCAGCTGGGAAATTGACAAAAATGTCTAGCCCCATGTTCAAAATTAAATATAAAAAAATCTGTTTGCTCTTTTGAGAAATGGATTTCAGTGCAGAATTAATCTTGAACAGCACTATTAAGTGATGGATTTTGAAAAAAAAATTTTTTTTTTTGCCATGACAGAATTTTATTTAGTCTTCCATCAATCCAGGCCTGGACTGTCATTTAAAAGAGGCCTCAGCATTACAATTACACAGAGGCCCAAACAGCATCTGCCAATACATAAGTTACTATCTATGACATTTTACAGCAGCCCCTCTGGCTACTCAGATTGCTAATCCAGGTTTTCAAGTATCACAGTTAAAGAAACCACCAAAGTCTACCCCCCCATTTCAGAAATACATAATCAATTTTAATACTGTATACCAAAAGGTTTAGCTGAATAAGAGAAAGCAATTCAGATCTTAATAGAGAAACACATAATATAAATCAGTTGTTTTCAAAGCCCCAAGGACATGCTTTGTCCTTAATAGAGGTCATACAGTAGGTCCTGAAAATATACAATAGGTCCTCATCAGAATAAAAACGTCCAAAGCAGTAGTATTATATTCTCAGAGGATAAGCTAATTTTGTGTTAGAAACACCAATAAAACAAAGGGTTTTAAAATAATGAAAATATCGTGTAGTGTTGCCCTGCACTGGTAAAACAGATCTGTTTGCTTCAGAAACACTACTATAATTCATATAAACAAGCTGCTTTGTAGCAATGGCGGAATTTGAAAAAAGGCTATATGGCACAGGTTAAATAGTGGATAACATATATATGTTCTACAGAGCTTATCTGCTATCTGCTGTGTAAACTGAACCTTTTCTTCGTTGAATGGCTGCCTACATTGTTACACAGCAGTTTATATAAACAATAGTAGTGTTTGTGAAGCAAACATAGCAGTTTTACCAGTGCAGGGAAACACTGCATTATATTTTTTTGACTTTAAGCCTGTACCCAGGCAGATTTAAGATGCAGATTTGGCCAACAGACTAAAGCTGGCCATAGATGTAAAGATTTCTGAAAGATCCAATTGTTATCGTGAGACCGCGATTGCCTCAAAACGATCGTTTAAATGCCTATGTGTCCATCAACTAAAAAGACCATTTCAGGCGATATTGCCAGCAAAACTGAAGGATCACAGCCTGCTTGGCTCTGCAAACATAGGTAGATTGCATGGGGACCGATAAAGATTTTTTAACCTGGCCGATCAATCTTCAGACCAATGTCGGACGAAAAATCGTGAGATGAACGATCGTTTGTATCCCACTAACTGCACGATAATTTGACAGATTGGTCGGACTTCCCTAAGATCGGTCGTTCAGCAGGGAAATATCGTTGCGTCTATGGGGAGCTTAACTCAACAGTTTACCTGCCTATGTATGGGCCCTGCCCCCACAACAGATATCTGGCTGAAAATCGGCTGCATTTCTATTAGGCGGGTTTGTCAATTGCCAGCACAGGCCCCTCATTATGATTTAAAGGGAATCTGTCATGGGAAAACATGTTTTTTTTTTTTTAAATGCATCGGTTAATAGTGCTGCTCCAGTAGACTTCTGCATTGAAATCCATTTCTCAAAAGAGCAAACAGATTTTTTTATATTCAGTTTTGAAATCTGACATGGGGATAGATTTTGTCAATTTCCCAGCTGCCCCAGTCATGTGACTTGTGCCAGCACTTCAGGAGGGAACTGCTTTCTGGCAGGCTGTTGTTTTTCCTTCTCAATGTAACTGAATAGTGGGACATGGGTTTTACTATGGAGTGCTGTTCTTAGATCTACCAGGGAGCTGTTATCTTGTGTTAGGGAGCTGTTATCTGGTTACCTTCCCATTGTTCTATTGTTAGGCTGTTGGGTGGGGGAAAGGGAGGGGGTGATATCACTCCAACTTTCAGTACAGCAGTAAAGAGTGATTAATTATCAGAGCACAAGTCACATGACCAGGGGCAGCTGGGAAACTGACAATATGTCTAGCCACATGTCAGATTTCAAAATGAAATATTAAAAAATTTGTTTGTTTTTTTGAGAAATGGATTTCAATGCAGAATTCTTCTGGAACAGCACTGTTAACGGATGCATTTTGGAAAAAAAATGTTTTCCCATGACAGGATCCCTTTAATCGCAGGTCCTGGGACCTAACAAATGGCTTAGCCCATGTTTGGCCAGCATGTATGTGGACAAAGTGGGCAAAGATTAGTGGATGTAACCTCTTGTCTAATTGGAATGAATGCCCTAGTGTCTGTTGAAGGACCATCTGGAAAAAAGCATTACAGAATTCATTACAATGTCCCCTTATATATTGTTCCACTCAAGAGAAAACAACCCCAAACTTAGTTATGACGAAAGACTGACTGACACTTTCTATAACTTTTACCAGCTTAGCTGCCCTTTCTGGACTCTAATTCAATAATATCTTGTTTAAGCACTAGAGACCAAAGCTCCACAGCATATTCTATTTGTGGTCTTACCAGCACTAAGTGGAAGAATGCCCCTCTATGTCCCAGGGACTGCATGAAAACCTCATTCAAATCAATGCATGGTTGCCAGGGTGATTTGGACCTCACAAACAGAAATTGCAAACTGGAGAGTTGCTGAATATAAAGTTAAATAACTCAAAAACTGCAAATAAAAAATGAAACCAATTGCATCAGGGCTATCCAACTGGCAGCCCATGGGCCGCATGAGGCCCGCGACCCCCCTTGTGTGGGGCCCCCCGTACATGAAACTCTGCCTGTTGTGTCTGCTTACCATATGTTAACTTTAAAAGGTATCACTGCAGAGATTACTGTCCCCTGCATTGTTTAGACCTCAGACTGTAATCCCCTGTATTGATCACACCTGAAATCCCCCTCATTGTTCACACTTGAGACACCTCTATTGTTTAAAGTGGACCCGTCACCCCCAAAAAATATTCAAAATCATATTTTATTACATTAGTCAAGCAAAATTAACATTAATTACACAATATAAATTATTTTAATCTTATTTTCTTCAGTCTGGCTATTTATAATTATAGCAAGCAGGCAGGAGCCATTTTGTGGACACTTATTAAGGCAAGCCTTGCATCATCTCAGAATCTTGTTTGTGCACCAGAATGGGGGACCCGATGTCTATCCCCATGTCCTGGCTACACAATTAAATGGTTAAGAGAACTCAGGGAATGTGTGGGGAGCAGTGGCATCTAGGAAGTGCTGAATGGAAAGTGAAAGTAATTATCTGCCCAACCTCTATGCCTAAGGCATAGAGGAGTGGCAGACAATATTTGATTGACAGCTGAGATTTTTAAATAAGCTTAAAACAGCTATGAATGGTTTAATAAAAATATGAAATTGGATTTCATGTTTAATTTGAAAAGGACTTTTATTATACATAGTTTTATGTCTGGGTGACGGGTCCACTTTAAACGATAAAGCCCGGTACTGTTCACAACTGAGATCCAGACTGAAACTGCACACAAGGGGCACCAGCACTGTGTCATTGTTTGTAGAACATTTTACAGTGACCCTGAAAGGTTTCCCTGTGTTTTGCTCGGTTCTGCCAGTCCTATGCTTCCTGTGTGTGTCATACTCTGCTTGCCCTATGCTCCCTTAATGTGCCTTACTCTGCTTCCCTATGCTCCCTCTGTTGCCATACTCTGCCTGACTGTGCACACTCAATATTGGTGTGTAGGCAGCTGTCTCAGGTCATTTTGCCTGGTCATGTGCTTTCAGAAAGAGCCAAAACTTAAGGATGTAACGGCTTTCTGGCAGGCTGTTGTTTCTCCTATTAAATGTAACTGAATGTGTTGCAGTGGGACCTGAATTACTATTGAGTGCTGTTCTTAGATCTACCAGGCAGCAGTTATCTTGTGTTAGGGAGTTGCTATCTGGTTACACAGGCTGCTGGGGGGGCGGGTGATATCACTCCAACTTACAGTAAAGAGTTGACTGAAGTTGATCAGAGCACAAGACACATACATGACTTTGGGTATCTGGAAAACAGACAACATGTCTAGCCCCATGTCAGATTTCAAAATTAAATATAAAAAATCTGTTTGCTCCTTTGAGAAATTGATTTCACTGCAGAATTCTGCTGGAGCAGCGTTAATAATTGATGCATTTTGAAAAAAAATTTCCCATGACAGTATCCCTTTAACTTATTTCACAAAACGATGAGTGATATCTCTGCAGTGAGCACCAACCAAACAACGGCTTTAAGAATGCTGGGATACAAAGTACTGAAACACATTGCAGGCAGTGTCAGGCTAGAGAATGCCATTATTGGATGAGAGCAAACAGAGCAGATACCCCCTCCCTTTAACGCTAGGCTTCCCCATCATGCTGCAGTACATTCGCTCCCTACAGGAATCTGTCACACAGTACAATTTCTCCATACTCACAAAATCAATTCCTGCTTAGCTCTTCCCATAAATGTATCCCTTCCACATAAAGGCACTGATCTCACATAACACATAGCGGATCATTACTTCTCACTGCCCTTCCAACCTCTCCAGACAGCATTATACATAAAAACCACAAGGGAGATGGATATCATAAAGACCTATGCATTTATATAGATATGTTATTCAAAATGTGTGCTGCACAAAATGTACAGAAAAAGAAAAGGTGGCGTGTACATGGAATATCTCCCTTCGCCAGCCGAAGTGTTGCAATGGGTGCAAAGCCGTCGCTGGGGAATTTTCTCCGCTGGTCTATTAATAAAATATTGCTTCCTTCTCAGAGGATTGATTATCCAAGTAAACTGGACACCAACCGTTAAAAAGCAGAAACCGGAATAATGCTGACACAGACAGAACCTACCTTGGGTGCTCATGGCTGGGCTGCCTAGGACTCCTTGCTCAGGACCCAACCTAGCTCTTGTTCTGGTAGCTGTGCATCAATGCCCTGTTAGTTAGCATAAAAGGTTCATTATAACACATGAGCTTTGCCCACAGAAGAGGGGTTTCTGTTGGGGGCTGTTGGTTATGTGGTAAATTCCTGAAACACAGATATAACATATAGAACAAATAAGTAAGTGTTGCATTGTGTGTCTGTAAGGCAGGGATTTTCAAACTATGAATCAGGCCCAAAATTCTGAATCCCTGCAAACTATCATAACTAAAATGAGGCATACAACTGCTTTTTGAGTCACACAGCAGATTTCCCAATTTGAGTCCATTGTTAAAAAGGTCAATATACACTGCTGTGCAAATGAACCCAAATCAAAAAGGTAAGATACAAACAGTAAGCTTTGAGATTCTGCAGCAGATGGGCAAAGAGCAGGCAAAGTGCATTCGACAGCAAAGAGATATTCTGCGTTCCTGAATCTCTGCCTTTGAAGATGAATGAAGCTGTGTTCAAGTGGTGTTGGATTTAAATAGAACAAAACTATTCAACCTGTGGCCTTCAGGCCAAACGCAGCATCAAAAATGACTTTGTATCACTCGTGGCTCAGTACAAGATTATGAATAGTGCAAAGTGAATGTACTGATAGCACCAAACTCACAAAACAGATATGCTCATATACATTCTGATACAGATGGAGACCTGGTTTTGAGACCTTTTTTTATTTTCAGGCAGTGATAATACTTATTTAAAGGCTTCTTTAAAAAGAAGGTATGGGACCGGTTATCCAAAATGCTCAATACCTGGGGTTTTCCTGTAAAGGGATCTTTCCGTAATTTGGATCTTCATACCTTAAGTCTACTATAAAATCATTTAAACATTAAATTAACCCAAGACTGGCTTTGCCTCCAATAAGGATTAATTATATCTTAGTTGGGATCAAGTATAAGGTAGTGTTTTATATTACAGAGAAAAAGGAAATTGTTTATAAAAATCTGGATTATTTGGAAAAAATTGAGTCTATAGCCTTCCTGTAATTCGGAGGTTTCTGGATAATGGGTTTCCAAATAACGGATCCAATACTTGTATAAGCAAAAACAGTGGAAGTATTCACAGCTTTGGATGGGCTGTCAATCTAAGGAATCAACCCAATCATTTAACAATAAATGCACTGAAAATTAAAAAACGGTAACTTTTTTTACTTTCAATATGAACATCCACCTGAAACCCTAAAAAGAGATTTACAGTGTGCCATTCCCGGTGCTCTATTGTTGAATATTCAGTAACTTGAGGGCATTCAGGACTGACGCATAAGTGCATTCATTGTCAACTTTTTTGTGTCGCTATGGAAACCTTCCTCAGGATGTGTTCTATTATCAAAACAGCTGCTCATTAACTACTAAGTTTATGCCCCAATCATTCCTTTACCTGTATCAGTAAGTGTGCCGCTCTAGTCCTTGGGCTAACAATGGGTCAATAAAAACATCACACAGCAATTGAGAATATAGTAATTGAAGAATACTGAAAATGTGAGTATTGATTTATTCTGGTAGTAATTATGTACAGTAATAAACAAGCAAAAAGTTGTATTTTGCTCTCTATGGACTTGCATACTGGCAGGTTTGTGAGACAGAAAAGAAAGCTATAGGCTTGGATTTGCAGCTAGCAGGAAAGCTCAGGGAATGGATATGAAATACTGTTCACATGATGCTTTAAAAGGTTCCCCGCACGACGAAGAGTGTCAGTGTCATGACAGCAGGAGAGCCATTAATGAGATTAAAAAGTGACCGTGTGGGGAAGAAAGGAAAGAGTCAGACTAAACCCACAGGCTACTGATCTCCAGTTAGACAGATTAGATCCTGTTAAGCAGACCTTGCACTAGGAAAAAAGCAGGCATATGGCTGCAGCACATTATGTAGCTTTAAATATAAAGTCTCCAGGAATGTAATGCTGTAAGCAGTAAATATATTTCAGTGAGTATGCCATATTGCTAATACTGTCAATTTACCATATGACCATCAAAAGAACATCATTGGTCCTTGCAAAACCATTCAGACTTCTCCTTTCACTGAAAAAGAATTCCTACACTGAAATTTTAATAATCTCAGTATGTTTATTTAACTCAAAAAAATTTTTGTGACAGTAATACGTTCTGTTTTATTCAATGTGTATCTTTTGCAATACATTCCTGTATGCTGATCCACTCTTACGCTGTCCACAGACTGACAAAAAAAAAAAACTTTGTTTTGTACTTTTTTTGGACCATGGCATTCAGACGTTCAGTCAATTGGAAAGGTTAGTTGAAAAAGCCAATAAGTGGGAGCAACTTACCGGACACTCACTGGTCTAAGCGTGCTGTACGTGAGCAGTTATCCCCGCAGCTGAATGTGTTCTCGAAAAATGCAAAAAAGGGATCAGGCCAGTTCAAAGAGTAAAACAGTTCAAATTTATTTACTTGTGCATTTCAGAAAAATATATACGGTTATAACATAGGATATACTGAGCCTAGCTGCCTGCTTGACACATTTCGTGGCTCCCTGCCACTTCATCAGAAGCTGCCGGCAGCTTCTGATGAAGTAGCATGAAGTGGAATGGTTAGTTTTAGATTGTTTCATTGTAACGAACGAGTCCTCACGTTCTTCATTAAAGTAAAAAGAACATTTTTTGTCCAGGACAACAAAGCATTTCTAGATCTAGCGCAAACAGGATAGGATACTTGTGTTTATTCGTTTCTACAGAATTAAAATATAGTTTCATGATGTTTACCCATTTAATTTTTTCTGATTGTGAAATATTTTATAAAGTGTAAAAAGTCATTACACGTCCCAATGAGACTTCCTCTGCCAAATGATCCATCTACAAAAGTGATGCCTTTATTTGTCCAATACATCCCTATTGTAATTTCAACATTGACTTCGGGGGGGGGGGGGCGGTGTGTGTGTGTGTGTGTCTAAGCAAAAAATGATACTTAAGTGATAAATCTGCTTGTGAAGTGATAATTTAGTTCCCTGCCTGAAGTTGCAGGTCAATAACAAAACTCAGCAGAAGAGAATGTCTTTTAGATTATAGTATTACTAATTCACCATCATTCAGAACAATTGGGGCAGGCAAGAATTTTGAGTTATGACCAATTTTAAGGGTACAGGTGAGCTTCCCTACAGTTTCTCTGCTGGCAAATAAACACCAGCACAGAAAAGCCTTTCCGCTGCCTTCCTTTCCCTGTGTGTGACTGGCATGGGATCAGCCCATAATCTTTTCTATGTTGGTATTATATGCCAAAAAAAACCCAGTTCTGTGAAAATAAAAACTGGAAAAATAGATAGCCTGTGCAAAATAAAAAATGTTTCTAATTAGGTAAAAATGTAATGTATAAAGGCTGGAGTGACTGGATGTCTAATATAATAGCCAGAATACTACTTCCTGCTTTCCAGTTCTGTAACTCTGATTTAGTCAGTGACTTGAAGGGGGACCACATGGGACATAACTGTTCAGTGAGTTTGCAATTGATCCTCAGCATTCAGCTCAGATTCAAAAGTAACAGTTTTAACCCATGTGGCCCTCCCTCAAGTCACTGATTGGTCACTGCCTGGCAACCAATAAGTGGAAACCAAGAGAGCTGAAAATCAGGAAATAGTGTTCTGGCTATTATGTTACACCTCAAGTCACTCCAGATCTTATACACAGCCTATTTACTTAGTTTTCATTTTTATACTGAACAATTCCTTTAAAGTAAGGGTAGGCACCTTGCAGCCATCCATATGTTCTTGAACTACAACTCTTGTTTCTTTGCATACCTCAAGCAGCCAAACAAGACTAAAGCTGGCCATAGACACAAAGAAAGTTGCACGAATATTTGTTTCATGTGATTTTCAAACTGTGTGGATTGTGTGTGGATTTTCCCTTATATTCAGTATATCTATGCATCTGTGTACTTATACATTTGACTGCTTCATATGTGTCTATATTTTATTCCTGTGCTATACATAATAAAGCTAGCCTCTGCGGCACATGGCAGACACAGACCATTGAGCATACATAGCTTATTTCACGCTACATTCTTTATAGGCCTTTGAAAATGTAATGGGAATTTTTATAAGAAAAAGCAAGATAATCAATTCTTTAGCAAAAACACTATAGCAAGCATACATAAATCCATCAAATATATATTTGTGCTGTCATTTAGCCCTTAGTTCTTACTTCTTGTATGTTTGCATCCATGAGAGAATAAAAGGGTAGTGCCATCACCAATCTCTGTTTTTCTGCTGTCAAGACTGCAGGACTTAAGGGCAATCTATAAATGCACACACAAGCATACAAGAGTCATGCTACAACTTCCACCTATAAAGGCACTTCTCTTTAAGGAATACTGCTGTAGGACGACTAGCTGTTAATTAAAATCTACGTGAAGCGCATAACCAGACAATTTTACTATAAATAGAGAATACTGTAGTTGCATAATTCTGGGGCAGCTATCTCTTCTTAATATGAGACACAACAGGTCCTCTTACAAAGCCTTTTTAATAGATAGAGAAGTTAATAAATTGTGACCTGCGTAAACCAAGGATATGGATGTTACCACCTTAACTGTACAAATTTTAAATACCAGGATAATCAGCACTCAAATAGCTTTTCAAAACTCTGACACAGGTCTGCAACTAGGGTTATGCATTAAAGAAATTAGATCAGTTCGAAAACAAGGGAAGATCAACTTCCCCTTTAAAGTAATACAAACAATAAACATGAAATAATAGCTTTCTTTCAGTTGTTTGTCTGATATTACCAGTTTTGTATGCATATGTGTTAAGTTACCTCTCTTATGTTCCTCAGCAGGAGTTCAACATGCCTGCACCAGTCTAGACTTTTTCAAGTTTAAGCTTATGAAATCTGTACACAGACATGAACATATTGGCAGGCCAGTCAGGTTTCAAGAATAACTAGCCAAAATATTAAATCCACTTTGTCAAACAAGGGCCAGCGTAAATGGGATTCTGCCCCAGTTCAAAGCACATAAATCACCACTATGAAATAAACACAAAAAGCCAGTCAGATGACTAGCAATATCGTCTTAAGGAAAAAAGAAAATACAGCAAGTCCAGTTGATTTGATTTAATGCTACATTATACATATATATATATATATATATATATATATATATATATATATATAAAGAAATCTACCTCCAATATACTTTAATTAAAAAATGTGTACCGTTTTTAAAAGAAACCTGACTGTATGCAGTGAAATTCTCCCTTAATTTACTGCTCTGAATAGGAATTGTCAGACGGTCCCTAACAGAGAAACCATCTATGAACAGCAGGGGGAGCCCCTGCCTTACCAGCCATGCAGAGCTCAAGCAGCTTTGTTTTTTGATTATTTATGATGATCCCTAAGAAGATTATTTATGATGATCCCTAAGAAGGCCAGATCACACTGAGCATGTGCATGAAGTCTAGTCTTGCAAAGATGAATAATAAAGTTACAAGATGACAGCCCCCTGTGCCCAACTTTGAAAGCATAAATCATTTGTTTGATTAGGCTTGTGGTGCAGTAAGTTCATGTTTATGTTTAGTATACAAAATACAGCATTTCTAAGCCTTATTCTATTTTACACTTTCCTTGCCCTTTAAGAGGAGTTGGTAGGAAGGTTACAAACCATACGTTTCCCCACACGTCAGTATTTAGAAATGTAGTGCTTGTGAATAGAGGGCATACACTCTATTCAAACACTGTTTGTGGGTACCACCCTTTGCTTCCACTTCAGACTTGCAAGCCTCCAGGCCGCCATTAGTATATGATTAGTTAACCTTTCCGCTGCCCTGGTAAAATGTGGTAAGAGATTTTCCAAGACATAGATCAAGGGATCCAGAGTTAATATTTTAAAAATTACTTTGTGTAAAAGATCTGCTACATTTGCCCAGTAAGGGGCTATCACAAAAACTGACCCAATGTGCCTTGTGGCCTGCACCCTCTCCAACACCTATGTGCTGAATTTGGGTACATTTCATGCAGTCTTTCCAGTAACATTAAAAAAAATTTTTTAATTTGATAGTATTCATTAAAAACCACCAAGAAAAATTTAACTTTAAAATCGCAAAGCCTTTATTAAGAAATAAGTCATTGAAATGCCTCTTCAGAAAAGGCGACAGGGCGACGATCCATTGGGCGGCGCTCAATTTCTCCTCCCTGGCTATCTCCAATAATGAAGGCAGGGAGGAGAAATCGAGCCCCGCACGATGGATCGTCCAACTGCCTTTTCTGAAGAGGAGCGCAAGTGGAGTTTCAGTAAATTATCTTAATAAAGGCTTTGCGATTTTAAAGTTTAATTTGTCTTGGTGTTTTTTTGTTCAATGTATACTAAAGATTTTTTTTTTTTTAATTTGGATGTTACTGGTCCTTTAAGGTTTATCCACGCGGCAGTGAATAATGCTGGTCGGAGCAGGACTGCTACAAGTTGCAGGTGCCATAGGATTGGCGATATCTGGATGCTTTATTTCATGCTCCGATTGAGAGTGTAATTTTAATTTGTTTTTCTGATATTAAAAAGGTTTTACACTATCATTTGCTCCATTTTTTTAAATCACAGTGTAAGACGGGGGTTTCAATTGAGGATCAGTTTCAATCTGATGGGCACATTATTTTCTTACACGTTTGTAAGTAATTTTAAGAACCACAGTTGGTGATTCTATTACGCAGTACGTGAGTCACATGAATCAGGATATGCTTGCTAACTCTGTATGAGTGAAGGTCTGGAAAGTGGGCTAAAAATTCTTAAGGAGAAGAAGTATAAACATACTACACTATATATATATATATCACCTTATTCACTTGATAAAGGGTATTGAACCCGAAACATGTTGTGATTTCCACTGCCTGGAATAAAAAGTTGTTTGCAGTAATACTGCTGGAGTTCCTCTTCCTTCTACTATACTTGGATTATTTGCAGCAGTTGCAGCACAGAGCAACTATTAAGGAATTGGACACATATCATTTGGAAAAGCTGTGCTGACCACCATCCCTCTCATTCACGTACACTATATATCACTATCTGCTGTACTGCTTAATTCCCCTAAGCCTTTTTAGTGCTGATTCAACATTGTTTATGAGAAAGACTGGTCCTTTAAGGATTGGTTTGAATCCCAAACCGGATCCGAACTCCAATTTACATATGTGATTTAGGGCAAGGTAGGATTAAAAAGGATTGTGCATGTTGCTTGCAAAAAAAAAAAAATATATTACATTTATATAAAGATACACATACTGTACATACAAAGTGCATATGTAGTATGCCACCCCATTCTACATATTCATGCATTTGCAAGCCACAACTTGGCGAGTAAAATGATCCAGCACCCAAAATGTGTTTGAAAGACTGCATAGTGTATAAATGTGTAGTCTACCAGCTGTATGCATTCACAGAAGCCATATCAACACAAATCAATATGGGACCTTAGTTGCCCTTTTTGTTTCTCTGCCAGAAACCTGTTCAGCTGGCACTGGCCAACTGTTAACTCAGTGCAAGTCTGGCTCAGGCTGCATTGTCAGTCAGTCTTTTGTCACCTCAGAATTTGCATATAATGAACCACACACGCTCACGATTAACTTTACCCTTCAGCTAATTATAAAGCAAATAATAACAGGGAACCTTAACAGCTATAGTCTAACTGCAACACACAATCTATGGATGCAAATTTTTGTTCAAGAACATTTTGCTGTTTTAGGTGTGTTTTTATGGTGATATATTTGTTGGTATGTGTGATGCAGGCCCGGACTCGCAATCTGTGGGTTCTGGCAAATGCCAGAGAGGCTGCTATAAGGTCCCATAGAAAATCAGTATTTAGTGGGCTGGTGGGAGCTGTTTGGGCCTCTATGTGGGCTGATTGAGCCTCTGTGTACCTGAAATGCCAGGGCCTATTTTAATTCTCAGTCCGGACCTGGTGTCACATAATAACATAAGGAAGGAATGGCACTGGACTGGTCATAGTCCTTCTACAAAAACAGAAATAACTGATTATTTTTAATATGAACCTTGTATATATATATATTTTTTTTAGCTACTCTGAATTCCTCCCACAGTCCCACAAATTATACAGGTAAGTTTACTGGCCTCTGCTCAAACTGACCCTAGTGCTTCCAAAGTTAATTTGAATGATTTAAAATAAAAATACTGAAACCAAGCCAATCCTTGGTTTAACCAGGCAAAAATACCTTCCACAAAGTATTAATTACAAAAAACTGTAAAGATTGACAGATCATTTTAGAGCAATCACACTCTCTCTGTGCCCCTCCTGCTCCCCTGCACTGGATATTGTACAGTGTGCAGCAGACAGATCTGATCTTTGGCATCTGAATGTTGAACACACAGAGCGCAACACATCTGCTGGAGAGGAACTCAGCACTTGTGCACTAGAGAGACATCTATCAATGTCCATGGTGGAGTGAGGAGGAGGGGGTAGAACGAAGTGCCGAAGTGCATAGACTTATCTACCCATTAAAATAGAATCTAAAATTCTCCAATACTTCTCTCTCCCATGTCCTGTTATTGAAATCATCTGTCACACACTTGGATCTATCTATGGATTCAGCTGGTGCAGAGAGGAAGCAAATGTGTGCTCCAAGCTGTAATGTCGTGTGACCTGGGAAAACATGGCACTATTAAATTTTAAAAGCCACTTACAGCCAGCCAGAGGATGTGTTAATTCCTAATGTGCGATTGATGGCAGCCATTATTAAGTTATAATCCTTCTAGATTCCTTTCACAGGGTTACCATGTAACTGGGTATAGCAGCCCCTTTGAGCTCAAGTGCTGGATGTTCTAAAGCAGAGCAGCTCATCTCTGTGGCATCCAACAACAGCAAAGTGTAAGTGCAAAGCCAAGGGACTTTTGGCATGACAACTAACATTGTTTTCCCATTGTACTGGAGTAATGTAAATGTCAAAATACCTGGAAGAAATCCAAAACTGTAGGTTTTACATTTTCCCCTAAATGGCAATTATATACCTTCGCTTTAGTGTAAACCAGGGCAGGGGGGACAAAAGGTCGTGTGTGGGTCAATGGCATGACCACTCCCAGGTTATGACCCTTGAAAACTGCTAGTTAGCAAGGGTGGGATTTACTATTTCGACTAACCTCAAGGGAACAAATTTTTCAAATGAATCACTCCTCCCCAAACAAGAATGGCATAAAGGGAGAATTAAACCAAGGCAATTTCTACACATATCTCCCCAAAAGAAAAACAGGAAATATTTTCGATAGGGAAAGCCACTAATTTCAAAATCTTTTTGACTCTACCATATATAATGGCATAGTATAGCTACTTACATTCAGATCAGAGTGCCTTGGGCCACTGCAAATGGCATTGCAACCCTGTAGTATTACTAGGACATAGTGCTTATGAACAAAGAGAAAATTAGATAAGTGATTGGACCAATATTCTTGGACATATTCAAATGAACTATATGGCAGTTGCTTTGATAGGATTTTGCATGATTATATATTATAGTATCACAGAGCCAGATGTGGGACGCCATTATTTTCATGAAAATGCTGAATGGGCTGCTTCATCAGAAGATAATTGAATCCGGCATAGACAGAAGGCTATGAAGAAGCGAGGAGGAGGCAATGCAGGCCTGAATGCTCATCATGACTTGCAAGAGCTGTTAACTTGTTTTACAGTCTTGCTGTTCTACCCACTCCTGCAGAGTTTATGGGGTCAAAAGCACATCTTCCCTATAATTTGCTGTGTGTGTATGCATTTTCAGGATACTCACTGACCCAAACATATCGACCCTTTGAGATGCTGTAAATGTTACTGCTTCTCTTTATTGCACAATAAATCTGCTGGAATAAAGTGTGTGAGGACAGCAGAACCGATCAATATTGTACAGAGGTCCCAATGCCAACAACATACATATACAACCGACATGAATAGACCCCTCTACACACAAGCAATCGTACCGTAGTATCTCCTACTCACTTTCTAAAATAATACTGCCACTAACATATGTGAAAAATCTCAATAATCACCTCAATTCAAATGTAAAGTATTTAAAGCCACTTCTCACCAAATTGACTCAGTGTGACACCAAATCTTTCTATAACTGATATTATCAAATTGGTGAATTGAGTAGCTATTCATTATGAAGAGCATTATGTGTGCAAATAAAAAGAGCCATGAATCATTGAGATGTCAAACTGTTCAACAAGGAATCCTTGTCCCTTTTAAGTTAAGGAAGATGGTACAAAGGAAACCCTTGCAGCTTTCTTTATAGACTGAGGTTAACAGGTCCCTAGAGACTGATAAACCCCTTATACCACCAATAAAAAAAAAATTTTGACCTCACATCCACAAATTAACATGTTCATTTTACAAAATTTGGCAGGTTATTAAAGTTTAAACATTTCTCTGGTTTTTGTGTGTTACTACAGTTTTGCTAATAAAGGTGAATTGCCCTTTAAACTGCAAGTGACCATTTCCCAAGATACCTGCTTACCTTAAATTGTTACAATTGCTTATTTGCTTATCTTAAATTGTTAAAAAAGTATCGCTTTGCACCTACCACATATTCTGGGACTCTCCGCCAAAAGCCAAGTCATTTAGAAACATTGCATCTTTTTCTGGCTGTTCGGTGGAGGAGATCAAAGAGAAGTCAGGACAGTTCTGTAACAAACTGGGGACTGCAGGTTGAGCTCCTGTTTTTGTCCCCCAAAAACAGGACAGTTGGGAGGTATGATGTTCTAAGACAATTTGCAACTGGTTTTAATTTTTTTCTTATTTTTGTTTTTTGAGCTTTTTATTCAGCAGCTCTCCAGACTGGAATATGAATAGGAGAGGGCTTGCATAGAAAGAAGACTAATACAATTTACCAATGAAAAACTGTTAGCTGTACAGAGCACTTGTTTTGTTTTTTTAGATGGGATCAGTGACCCCCATTTGACAGCTGAAAAAGTCAAAAAGGGAAGGCAAATAAGTCAAAAATTTTTAAAATAATAAATGCCAATTAGAAAGTTGGTTAGAATTAGCTAATCTATAACATATTAAAACTTAAAGGTGAACCAGTCACTAACCAAACCCCAGGGGTTAAAGGAGAGATGGCTCCCATTGACGTCCAGGGATTTTTGCCGTATAGCAAAAGGAGTGGTTATAGTGCTATTATTTTGTTAACTCAGCTACTCTGATACTCTCCAGTAATGACAAGTGTAAAACACAAAGCCATCTGTACTATTCTTTTTAATGCCCCCCTCCCCCCCTTCTATGCATTTGCCTCTGGTGAATTTGTCAGTGCAGTATACCCTCCAAGTTATTCCCGGAGGTGCAGCAAATAAATAGCAGCAAATAAATAGCAGCAATTCATCATTTGAATAGAAGTGCAAGCAAATTATGCATATTTGTGAAACATAAGCAAAGTGCTCATCTCAGTTGTTACATTTACAGAATCGTTGGGATTTTTTGTGCCTCCTGATCTCCACCAAATGTGTCATTTTGGGCTGTTGTCCCAGCCTGGCATACAAATAGAATTCACGAAAGAGCCATGTTTACTTCTTGATCAGAAAGTTCCTGTATCAGGAAATGTGCTCTGCTGACATCATGACAGCATCATCAAAGTATCACAAAATATACAGCTGGGGTGTTCCATTCTATTGCCAGACTGGGCCACCAACCAATAAGACCAGGTGCTTAGAATCAAGAGACAAAGCATTGTAATAATAGCTTATGTAACAGTTCAAGAATGGAGTCAACTGAAAACATGATTTTATCCACAGAACAAATATTAAAGGAGTTAGGCAACCAAAATCTTGTTCGTAATTAGAGGTTAATTTTCGTTTATATCCCAAAAACAGGGAAACATACAGAATTTTTCCCTCAGTTTTCCACCCACAACCAGTGCACCCCCAGTCACAGTATAATCTGTTATTTACCTGCAAAATTCCAACACACACACACTTTCAATAGTGACCTATTTTTTGATTAGGGGGGGGGGGGGGGGGTTGTGGTAGCAGGTGGCATTCCAGGCCAGAACTTCTGAAGCCAAAGTGCAGCCCTCACATCTTGGTTCATGATGAACAAAACTTGCCACTGCTAGACTTTGAATCTGAACCCGAATTTGCAAATGCAAATTAACAAAAATACAAGGGTAAAAATTACCAAATGAGTCAGCTACTTACCCCAATTCAGGACTTGCCCCATTCCTACAATGTACACATGGCTGCTGGCATGCTAAGTCAAAGTGGACCCTGTTAGGAGGCACTTTCAACGGCCCTTTCACAAAGGGACTGGTCACCACAATATTTTACCCTGCCAGAGGTGCAGGCTAATAGAGGCCACACTCCATAGTCAGTGAAAAGAAGTTGAAAAGAGGTTGGGTATTGTTTCTAGTTAATTTGGAGTAAAACAAGGCAGAGTGGACATTGGCAGCACTACTTGTGGTTGTGGTCACAAAGAGAAAGCGGATGTGGCCACAAAGTATTAGCTAGAGAAGGAAAAGAGAAAGTGAGGCAATAAGTAAAAGCTTGGGGTCTGGAGAGTGGGGAAATGAGCAGCATGCTATGGTTAAAGGAGAACTATAGATCAGCAAATAATTAGCCTACAAATACAGTAACTTTTGTTTCAGGCTTCTCCATCATCCCATGGCCATGACACAACCCTTTGGCAGCTAAAATGTGTGTCTACAAAAATGCCTCCAGTGGCTCCCCATTGTCGTCTCTTCTGAATGAAAGCATAAGTACTGGCCTACTATACCTCACAATATAATGCTTAGTAAGTATTATAGGTTCATTTGGCACCATAGAAATCAGTGCATTAGATCTGATAAATAATAAGTGTCAGCTTGTATGACAGATGTAACCTCACTTTCTGTGAATGGTAGGAGTATTGCTGGTAACCCATGAGCAGGGCCACTGTTTTTTTTTTTTTAAAGATGGCATAACTAGATCAAAAGCATGGCAACAATCAATGCATCAACTTATAGCTGTTAAAGGGTTGATAAATCTCCAAGCTTGTACAGAAATGTTAGCATAGTAAATTAAGCTTTTTTTTAGCCATATTATATTTAGTGTGTACTATTTAATAGTGGAGTGGAAATAACGTGAACAGGGATTCAGAGCAAGAAGCGGAGAAGCATATTTTATATGGAAGAGTGGGTTGGAGTTGGAGGAAGAAAAGGTAGCAGTGATAATAATAAAAGCATGGAGGAGGCTCAGACCAAGAAGGCAGTGGGGATGAGATCTTGCCTAGTGTGGTGGATCCTTTACAGAATAGCTAAGCACACTGGAAGGGAGACCCATGTATCCACAGCCAATTTGGCATTTTCTTGAGTAGGTGAACCCAGTGAAAGAAGAGATGATTTCTTTTAACAAATCACGAAGAAGCTTGATCATAAACCTATGCCATACATATTATGAAAAAAAGACATACCATAATTCTGTACTGTTTATCAAATGTATATTTACAAATTAAGTTTGCTGCCCTTCAAAATTAAATACCCGTTACTCATGACCTCTTCAAATACCAGGCTGTTCTATGCAACCACTTCAATTGATATTCAGAAATGGATGGGTGCAGCCCCTCGGGGCCTGGATAAATGCTCTGCACCAGGACCCCACACTGGATAGTTACATTATTGCTGGTTAGTCAATAGCAGGGGTTACTGATGCAAATATTTAGTATTTCCAGGTTCATATTCAATCAAACCAATGGTTTAAAATAAAAATCCTTTTTACATAATCTACAAAGCACTCACTTCAGTCATTACAGTATTAGAATAACACCTTGTTAGTTTCGTATTCACTGTTCTAAAGTACAGTTATTTATTCTGCCTTCATTCTATAACAATGTTAGCATATACAATATGTAGCAAAACACATATTACAAACTCAAGTCATACCACCTCTTAAACACATATTTTTAAAAAATGCACTTCGATAAACTGCAATTGGCCTGTAGCCCTAAATACAAACATCAAATCCAATGTTTTCTTGTACACAGGGGAGGGGATAAAACCTCTTTCCTCTAATCCTATTGGAAGAATATAAGAACAACCTTCCTATGTTCTAATAAATATGTATAAGAAATTTCTTCCTCTTTATTCCGCTACATGGATATAATGGCTCCTCCTCCATTTAATGAGGTTATCTGTCTGCAGATCTTCAGATTTTTGGTGCTGTAAGAAGACTCCCTGCTCAGCCACGGGCAGGCTGCCGAGTCTGCAGAGAATAATACACTAACCTGAATACAGATGAGAGTAGAGAGAGCAGGCAGGCTGACACCCAGGTGTATGTACAGACTAGAAGTTACAAAGAGATGATTTAATGCTAGAGATTACCTATATTTGGGCATACATGCATATTTGGCACACAGATACATATGCAGACTGACAGCCAATCGCTTGTGGAAAATAAATCATATGAGTAAAAAGAAAAAATGCTAAAGCAGTAAAATAGAGAGAGGGTGTGAGAGATAGAAGTGCGGGCTGGGAGAAATCTGCAGAGCAGCAAAAGTACACCCATATAAAATACTACTCAGCATCTGACTACAACTAGGAGTGGGTATTCTCAGCACAGCAACATACTGACCTTCCCTCTAAGCAGCCCAGCATATCATTTTACTGCTTATTACTATTTTAGTAAATTGAGCACAACAGTATATGCCTTAAAATGTAGATCTAAAAGAAACGCACACAATTTTTGGGTGGGACTTCCTTCAATATAAAACAGGCACTCTTATTTAGTCCTGTTTTGAACATACCACGTCATCTAAGGGCAGAGACAGATGAGAAGAGTAGGGGCGATTTAGTCGCCCAGCGACAATTTGCTTCTTCTTTGGGTGAATAATCTCCCCATACTGCCTTCCCGCCGGCTGCAATCTAATTTGCCAGCAGGATAGCACTCGGAGCGCTTTGTTTTCTGAAGTTGCCTCACGAGGAAACTTTGGGCGATTTCGGAAAACTAAGTGCTCCAAGGGCCATCCTGCCAGCGATTTATATTCTAGCCGGTGGGGAGGCAGTTCAGGGAGATTAGTAGCCAGAAATAGAGGTAAATTGTTAGGGCTGGGGCAGACAGGGAGATTCGGGGAGATTCTGTTGCCTGGCGATTAATAGGCAGGCGACAGAATCAAACTTACAAACTTCGGGCGATTCCGGAAATCGCTGCGCTGTGTGTGGATTAGCGCTGGCGCTTTTTCATTTTAACAGGCGGCGGACAGGGAGAAGGCAGTTCGGGGAGATTGTTGCCAGCGATTAATCTCCCTGTCTGCCCAAGCCCTTAGGGCTCATCCAGACGAGCAGATTCGTGGAGATTAGTCGCCTGGTGACAAAACGCCTCGTCTTTGAGGCAACTAATCTAAGCCTGGCAAGGCAATTTTCAGCGACTTTGAAAATTGCGTTGCCGCGTGTGAATAGGCGCAGGCGACTTTACTACTAGCCGGTGCATGCTACAAGCAAGCCATTCGTGGAGATTAGTTGTCTCAAAGACGTGGCGTTTTGCCGCCAGGCGACTAATCTCCACGAATCTGCTCATCTGGATGAGCCCTTACTGGGCAACTAAATCTTCTGGAATCTTCTCATCTGTCTCTGCGGACACATTGAGCTACTAGCAGCAGCTACTTCTCAAGGCTACAAAAGACCGGAATATACCCTGTCATGGACAATGCTGAGAACTGCCTCTACTAAAACATACATATATGGGGGTTAGGTAATAAAAGGAACTAAGTTTGCTCAGGAGTAGTAACTCATGGCAACCAATCAGCAGGTACAATTTACTGGTCACCTGTTTAAAAGCAAACATCATATTGGTTGCTATGGGCTACTGCTCCTGTGCAAACTTACATTACATATGGCCTGGCGACTAATCTCCCTGAACCGCTTCCCCCTGCCTTCCAGTGGATTAAATGAATAATCGCCTGCGTCTATTCACACGTGGTGCTGCGCTTTCCCGAAATCGCTCGAAATTGCCTAAGGAGGCAACTTCAATCGACTTTGGAAAAGCCAGCGCTGCGTGTGAATAGGCACAGGCGATTATTCATTAAAGCCGCTGGAAGGCAAGAGGAAGCGATTCTGGGAGAATTGTCACCCCCAAAGAAGAGGCGATTAGTCGCCAGGTGACAAATCTCCCTGAATCTTCCTGTCTGGCCTTACCCTTAATGGGCACACAGGCTGTTGTTAGCGGCTGTCACGTGCATAGATATTTTTGCATGGCTCATAGAAGCAGATACGCTCAGTGTCCCTGCTCCATTGATTGGAATCCGATCAGCCTGCTGGCACTGGATACAGGTCAGCCCGGAGATTTCATGTATTTGGGCTGACCTTAACTTCTACTCCACTGTGTGTGAGCTCACACAGGCTGACTGGATTCCAAACAATGGAGCAGGGACACTAAGCAGATCTGCTTCTCTCAGCCTACAAAAACCATGCAGGCTGACAACAGTTGGAGCCTTCAACCTTTGTGCCCACAGCCTAAAGGTGGGCAAAGATGCAAAGATAATATCATACGAAACAAATTTTCGTAGGACATTTGGTGCGTGTATGGTGGGAAATGAGCCGACCAATTTTGTCGGAAGATTTAGCTATCGGTCGCCTGGTTGATCAGGCTGGACAGAAAATTTTGTTGGGATGCCTTTGAAGGCACCCTGAACATTGGCCATTGTTAATGCTGAATCGTCAGATACAGGTAGAATTCTGTTGTTTCTACCTGAATATCAGACGATTCAGCTCTATAAGTGTGTGTTGAATCTAACGATCTTTCTTGGAAAGATCTTTTCCTACAAAGATCGTAATTTTTACGTCTATGGCCAACTTAAGGGTAACGGTTTCAAAAGATCATCCTAAGCCTCCTACAGTCCAAGATAAGAACCTCATGAACAACATAAGATAACACTGATTTACAAAGAATTTGAGTGGCCTGCACAAGCCCCGACTTCAAACAGAATAAACACCTACATAGGAATATCGATGCAAGTCTGGCCTCATAACAATATCAATGGTTTTGGAATAAGATGCAGGACAGGCAAGTATCAACATACTTTTACCCATATAGTTTACCACCGCTTACTTCTTTGGGCTAAATACAACAATGCCGTCAACGTTTAATTTACGCAACATCCATCTGTTGGATCCACATGCCAGCTGGTTGGATACCTGGCCAGCCATACAATGTATGGCCACTTTAATGCAGGAGACACGTCAGGAATCACTGAGCCCCTGATGTGATTTCAAGATTCACACTCTTATTTGACATTGTGCCTAGAGATCCATGTGACACGACTCATGCTCCTAATAGGAACTGTGTCTACAGCTGCCAGGAATATATAGCTGGAGGCAAGACAAATACCTATAAAGTACTACCACATCCACACAAACCTGCATACAAATTGAAGTAAACATTTATCTGGAGAGCTGCTGATTTTACCGAATTTATAGAAACTGTAGCTTAGATGAGTGGACTCTAGATCACAAACTTCCAAAAATGTGTACTTCACACACAAATTTTGAGGCCAGCACATAAAACAAAATGTAGTATGAAAAAGAATTTTGCGTGGAAAAAAACACAATGCTGTACTTGTTCTAAAAGTGCACACAATAGGATTTTTTGCTTGCACAGTGAAGAAGAAAAATAGCTCCAGATAATGTGTATTTAATATTGCATGCAAGATTGCTCGGGTGTGCAACGAATTGAAAATTAAAAGCACAGAAACACCTATATATTAATGAGTGCCTAAAATAATCATATAACCCTACTTTAAAGAGACACCCACATAAAGGACCATCCATGGGGAAATTTTGCCCCTGTGTAAAGAAGCAGTGTGAATATGTTGCCACTATATGCTTTCAACTCCATCACCTTATAAATTTGTATTGAGGAGAATAATAATAGCATTGTATTGCTCCCCTGAGGGCTAATGCATACAAGTGCTCTCTTTTGTATCATGCTGAGACAACATTAAAAAAACATGACAATCGGGTCTTTTTTGCATTTATTTTTTAATGATATTATATGGGTTTTTTTGTTAGTTGATTTCTTCCATCCTGCAGAGAATAAATTAGATCATAAACACATGATCATGTGTATTTTTTTTTTATAAGTAAAAGGCAAAGCAAAATGCAGAGAATATAACTACAGGTATGGGACCAGCTATCCAGAATGCTCTGGACCTGGGGTCTTCTGGAAAACGGATCTTTCTGTAATTTGATTCTTCATACCTTTAGTTTACTACAAAATCGTGTAAACATTACATAAACTCAATAGGCTGGTTTTGTTTCCAGTAAGGATTAAATTATATTTTAGTTTAGTTTAAGTACTATTTTATTATTACCGGGAAAAAAAGGAAATCATTTGGATTATGGATTTGATTATAATGGAGTCTATGGGAGATAGCTTTTCCATAATTCAGAGCTTTCTGGATAAGGGGTTTCAGGATAACAGATCCCATACCTGTACTACATAGAACTACATGTAACGCCGCATAAAAGAAGGTGCATGTAAAAGCATAACATTGAGTGAAGAGACCTGTAGATTAGTCCTAAATGTGGCACTGGAGAAATACAATGCGATCTCCTTTTAGAAAAGGGATTTCATGATAGCAGTCTATCCAGACAATGTTGAGTAGGATGCAGCAATGTAGAATTATAAAATGATCCTTTCAGGGGAAAGTTTTGTGAGATGAAAGATCAAATTATTTGGGCTTAAGAGGTACCATAGCCCAGGTGCAGTTGCAACCCTGGCACATACAGTGAACCGCACTGAAAGGGTCTATTTCATAAACTCCATACTGTCAACACTTTCAACCATATCTAAGAGAATGCAATCACCTAACCGTACTGCAATCAATGAGTCGGTCCTCCAATTACACTGAACAGAATATGCTCACAACAAGTCAATGCAAGTCTTATATCAAATAGCCCACATACTTGTATATGCAAGAATGGATTTTAAAACCAAGATTGTCAGAATATAACATTTATGGATTTGGTTAGAGAGAATATATTCAAAGGCATTAACAGCAGCATTTTGGCAATAATGGGAATATGATTGATATATATATATATAAAATATAATGCTTACAGTTAATGCTACACAAAAAAATTTGACTCAGATGTAAAAGAGGCACATTGCCCAACAGCATGTGTTTATTTGGCCACTACCAATTGCAAAGAGAGGAAAGTCGCCATAAAGACACAGCCATTCTAATGTTCCGCACTGGCCAGTCCTTTGCAGGGTAAGCAGCACACAGTATGCTTCAATGATTTCCAATGCTTCAGTGACAAGGATGAAAAAGTGCTTTATAAAAACAGTGGACGCTCCTCTCACCAGCAGCCTGGAGTTGTGCTCATGTTTACAGTCAGACAATGGCACATCTGCATTGCACAATGAAAAATGACACCAGAGATAAATACACGGATTATACGGAGCTCCGCTCAAAAAATAAATACTTGTTAAGTACTACTTTCATTTACCACTCATGAGTAATAATAAATGGAGGGAAAAACATCTAAAAGTGAAATTGTTGCACTGCAGAAATCACTCAACAAAGAGCAATGCAGCTACTGAAAGGACAGGTATGTGAACAATCTGCCACACCCTCTCACTCCCTTTACCTGAACCTAAGGCATACATCAGCAATGAAAGAAGCCCCAGGTGAAGGTAGCCACAAACTCAAATGAAGGGACGAATGCTATAAGAGAAATCAGATACGTGTGTGTGTGTGTGTGTGTGTGTGTGTGTGTGTGTGTGTGTATACTTTGAGAAAGGCTAGGGACCTAGCCAAAACGTTAGTCATTTATAATAAATATTATGATTTTTATAAGTCCTGAGAGTGCGGACCTTTTCGTAGGAGTTATGGATAATTCACTGGCACTGCACCCAGGCAAATTCAAGCAACTTTATCGAGAGTGCTGGCATCCCTTCGACTTGTATATATATATCACCTACATATTTTCATTACAACGATAGAGCGTTCACATCAAACCTTGCCCTAGTGGTAGTTTAGAATCTAAGGCCCCTATCATATGCACAGTCATTTTATTATAAGCCAATTAATCTGCCTGCAGCATTTTGGCGTGTGGAAGGAACCGGAGAAAACCCACACAGACACAGTGAGCAGATCATGCCCTGACTGGAATCAAACCTATGGCCCCAGCACTGCAAAGCACTACACTCAGCACCACTGTGCTATACTGGAATTTTCTTGCATAAACTAATGCCACACAGGGATGAAACTCGACCTGCTGAAAGATACGCAGGCAGAGAATCACCCCCTATGCCAGTTGCATATATATATGGAACATGGAGGAGCACTCACCAAACAAAAACAATAGCAAACAAAATACCACACTCAACAGGCTCAGTTAGGATAACTGATTTTAATAGAAAAACAAATGATATTCTAATGTTTCGATCACATCATAGTGATCTTCCTCAGGGAAAAAAACTAACAAGACTGTAAGCAGTGCAACCCTTAAGAATAGAATTCAATTAATTACCATAGAAACCCAAATTGGGAACAAAAAACTAAAAAAAAAAAAACAGACTTAAGGTGGCCATACACGGGCCGATAAAAGCTGCCAACAGACTGTGTTGGCAGCTTATCGGCCCGTATGGGGGGCCCTCCGACGGGCTTCCCCGATCGATATCTGCCCGAAAGTCGGCCAGATGTTGATCGGGCAGGATTAAAAATCCCGTCAGATTGCGGCCGTATCTGTTCGTTGATGCGGTCCCGCAATCCGACCGCCTGTATCTGTGCCATTCTGATCCGATCGTTGGGCCCTAGGCCCACGTCGCCAAACAAGCGGATCTCTACGTGTATGGCAACCTTAACAAAGAATAGTCCAAGTAAAAAAATAGTACAAGTTAAAAAAAAATTAAAACATTTTAAAAATGAAAGCAAGCGATAACTGTAAATGCAGCAAGTTATGGAAAATCATTTAAATAGAGTTGCTGTTTCTTGGGAATATACAAAGATCCAAGTGGGGCAAATAGGATTAACTAGATATCACATAACAGGTTGAAGATTGTTGCCCAAGCACTGGGTGTGTATATATATATATATGTCGAGGCAGACTGACACGTTGGAATAACAAATAAACTTTTTCACCATATTTTAAGTCCTGTGAGTGCCTTGCTTTACATGATAGTGTGCATCCAGACATTTTCTCCAGTAAGTGAGAACAGCTATTTTTCCTTTATGTTATGTTTTTCTCCAATGTTTTACACAGCATAATAGCTGTTTAATAACACACCCCATGATGTTTTGGGGTTCTGTACAGCACAGGGCAGCCATAGCAGTGTCTCCAAAGATCTGTGTCTCCAAAGATGCCCCCCCTAGTAGCATCACATCTTTTTTTTTCTGTGGATTCATAGCTCATGTTCTGCTCTGCTGTTAGTTATCTGAGCTCAGGGACTGGCACCATACTGCATACATAAAACAAAATTACTAATCAGCCTTGTATTTAAGATTCTCATTACATGGCAGCTCCAAACCCAGAGCAATAAGCATCACAATTTAATAATCAGCCCTGTACCATCCCAGTTTATGAGACTAATTTTCTGCTTCACTTTTGACAAGAGATGCAATGACCAAAAGTGACAGAGAACAATTTGACTTGGCCCACTGACTCACGTTAGATTACACATTTAGTCCCTCTAAAAAATTACTGAAAACTGTATCATAAACAAGCTCTAAAAATGTGCATGCAAGCACATCACTAACAGAGAGAGAAAGAATAACAGAATCCATAGTAAGGAGACAATGGAAAATGTAAGTACAGGTGTGGACCTGTTATCCAGAGACCTTTCTTTAATTATGATCACTGCATACTGAATCTGTTAAAACATGAAATAAACCCCAAATCGTTGGTTGGCCCCAATAAGTATCATTATATCTTAGTTGGGATCAAATACAAGCTACAGTTTTATTATTACAGGTATTGGGTCTGTTAAACAGAATTCTAGGGACCTGGGGTTTTTAAGATACATGTTTTTTTCCTTAATTTGAATCTCCATACCTCAAGGCTACTAAAAAGTATGTAAACATTAATTGAACACAATAGGATTGTTCTGCCATCAATAAGGATTAATTACATCTTAGTTAGGATCAAGTACATTATTAGAAAGAAAATCTTTGTTTTTAAAATGTGAATTACTTCATTAAAATGGAGTCTACTTTCTGTAATTCTGTTTTCTGGATACCAGGTTTCCTTATAATAAATCCCATACCGGTACACACAATGCAGAAACCGCCATTAAATTAAAAAAAAACACACTACTAAGGGCTAGAGCAGACGGGGAGATTCGGGGGCATTTTGTCGCCTGGCGACTTGTAGCCGCGACTTGTAGCCCCCGAACCTCCCCGAATAGACAGGTCCTGGGGCGCACCGGCGGGGGCTACAAGTCGCGGCTACAAGTCGCCAGGCGACAAAATGCCCCCGAATCTCCCCGTCTGCTCTAGCCCTAAAAGGAAAACCATTTCCACCATCATCTTCCCTAAGATTCCACTCACAGAGAAGCAAATTTTCTTTTCGGGAAACACCATACTTCGCTCAACTACATCAGATGTAGTTGACGCTATAGTACTTTCACCAGCAATAATTTGGAAACTGAAAGTTTCTTAGCTAATTTTCCCTAGTGTTACTTTCTTAATTATGGCAGGTATATAGAAATGTTCTTTGGAAGTATTTAGTAGTGATGTCGGCTACCCCCCCTCCCAGAGCTGCTTTAGAAGCTGAAAAATGACACTTTACACTTCAATATTAGAAAAACTGTTACAAATAGAAAATAGACAGTAATTGGAAAAAGTTGTTATTTATGGTGATCTATCTGAAAAAAAACTAGTTGTTTGAAGGTGGACAACCCCTTTAACTATTAGTATGATGTAGAGAGTGATATTCTGAGACAATATGCATTTAGTTAAAATTTTTTGTTATTTGTGGTTTTTCAGTTATTTAGTGTTTTATACAGCAGCTCTCCAGTGTGCAATTTCAACAATCTAGTTGCTAGGGTCCCAATTGCTCTGACAACCATGAGCGGATATGAAGAAGAGACTGCAATATTAATAGGAAACATGAATATGAATAGAAATATGAGTAATAAAAAGGAGCAATAACAAATGTGTATCCTTACAAAGCATTTATTTTTAGATGGGTCAGTAAACCCCATTTGAAAGCTGGAAATAGTCAGAAGAAGGTGATAAATAATTACAAATTGTTTCAGAATATCACTCTCTACATCATAGTAAAAGTTAATTTAACGATGAAAGTTCTATTTAAAGAATGCATACCATTTTACAATTGGGGTTCCAAATGTTAGTCAACCCCAAGTGACTACTTTTACTTACCTGATACCCTGTGGTGCTCGCTAGGAGAACCCGGGCCGGTGCGTTTTCTGCTGATAGGAGCGTCAGCCCAGGTTCTTCTAGGGAGCACCACAGAGAGATTCTGTTCCTGCTTCTTCGGTTTTCAAATTTCCCGGGTAGAGCAACAGTCGAACTTTTTGTGTATGTTCAGCGTTCAGCTTTTCACTCTACTGCCATCGTGCAGCTGTGATTAGGGCCAAAAAAGCAGGAAGAGGATCGCTCCGTGCTGCTCGCTAAATAAAACCCCTCGCCCGTACAGTTTTCTGCTGATAGGAGCATCAGTCCAGGGTGTCAGGTAGGTAAAGGTAGTCACTTGAGGGTGCATAATATTTGGCACCCCCAAGGGTAAAATGGCATTCATTCTCCTTTAAGAAGGGCGAGGAACTGGCCCCTGAAGCACAGGTAGACTATCATGGCTTCCTTTCAATCTGTGAAATTAGGTAAATCTGGGTGAAAAACAAATTACATTTATTTTCAAAAGTGTAGGTAGCATCTATGCACCTACATAAGCCCAACTCAATGAGCTGATGTCAAAAAGGGGCATATATTAAGATGAAAACAAATACATGATTTGCGTTGGAACCCTTAGAAAACAATTCACTCCTGCTACTATATCACCTCAGTGAATGTTGTAAAATCATTTCCTTTGTAATGGAGAATTCCCAGATTCAGGAGAATTATAAAGCCGCTCATCATCGCTACATGTATGTAAAGCTCACTACATAATTAATAAAGGAAGCTACCGCTCTCTTTAACAAAGCCTTTAGTTTTCTTTTGCTTACAGGGCCATAATTCAGTAAATTACTTTCCTTGCAATATCTCACTCACTTACATTAGGCTATTTAATCATGTATGAGTTAGCCAACTCAGCCTCCTTGTCAATTGTTGTCAATAAATGTCCAAGGGCAAGAGAAAGCATTTGTGTGTGCCTGGAATCCTTCTGTAATATTCAATAAGCTGACTAATTCAGTCTATGGTGGCATAACACTACAGTTATTTTTTGCAAAAAATAAAAAATAAGCGATTAGGTCTGCAAAGTTGTAATTAGTTATTTTCCTTTATAATTGTTCTCGGTGGCGTAGCACTGGTTTGACACACTTATGTTCACAAGGGATAATTAAGATGGCTTGAAAAGATCAAAAATCAGAAAGATCAGACTTGCAGGTGAATTCCTGGTATGGGGGGGGGGGGGGGGTTCTGAATGATTGGTATTTTACAATGTGTGTTAAAATTGCAAAAGTATTTGAGGCATGAGCAACTGGAAAAAAAAATTGTGGATGGGGCTCATTAACTTACGGTTACACTCAAATCTAGTATTGATGTCTTTCTTCTCAAATGATATAATCTTTAAATGGATAACTGAAATAAGCAATATACTGCAAGTCTATATGGTGGGAACAGAAGTGAATTTGTGCTCAAAAGTGAGAGCAATTTTCCACAAAAAAGGCACAGTGATTCCATATGCTGCATTTTTAGTCTAATTCCCATTCTGAGATATTAAATACATTTTATAGCAAATGCAAGCACTACAAAAGTGACAAACTGGTTTCTGTAAAGACTGCTGACCTGTGGTCACTTACTTTTTATGAATTGGCACATTTTTCCAGTTAGCCTTATGGAACACAATGATTTGGGACATGTTGACCACTACTTTCCCCTTCCCACAAAGACAGAAAAAAAACCACAGCTTCAGGACAATAGCAAGCTCAATTTTTTCAGACTGAATTTCATGACACTGCCTGTGATCACCTTTACAGTAACTAATACAGTAACAAAGAAAAGTAACTCTTGGGTTTAATTATTTATTTATTTTGTAAGATTTAAATTATTAGTTTTTCTATTCTGACTCTTTCTAGCTGGCAGCTGAAACTGCTGTCTGGTTGTCAGGGTCACTGATAGGGTTGCCACCTTTTCTAGAAAAAAATACCGGCCTTCCTATATATTTAAGTTTTTTCCATATTAATAACTCACTGACCCCATCAACCATAAATATGTTGACTATGAGGCATCAATTTTACGGTTATTATAAATTTTTATTGCTTGGGCATACTACTATTCATCTTCCAATTTGGGTGGTAGGTTAATCAACTAGTCACCAGATGACAGTTTGTAGATCAGCAGGACAAAATAAATTGTAAAGAATATTAATAAAAAATCACAAAACAGATTCTAAAACAGGCTAATCTATAAGTGATCAAACTCACACCATTCTTCTGCTTTGTTGCAATCCAATTGCTTTGTCTGCAGAACAATGTTTTTGGGTTGTCCATATTTACCAATATTTTCTGTACTGATGCAATAAAAAGAAGCATTTAGTTCATTAGCATTACATTTTATTCATATATTGCTCACAATGATGTTTGGATCTAAGAAGGTACTTCTCACTCAAAAATATTCATGCCAAAGATGATATATTAGAACTAGATCAAAGTAGATAAAGGTATGGGATCTGTTATCAGGAAACCCTCTATCCAGAAAGTTCCAAATTACAGAATGACCAACTCCCAAAGACTCAATTTTATCCAAACGTTTTTAAATTATTTATGAGTATTAATAAAACTGTACCTTGTACTTAATCCAACCTAAGATTTAATAAATCCTTTTATTGGAAGCAAAACCAGCCCATTGGGTTTATTTAATGTTTACACGAGTTTCTAGTAGTCTTAAGGAGTGAATACCCAAATTACGGAAAGATTGATTATCCAAAAACCCCAGGCCCCAAGCATTCTAGAGAACAGGTCCCATACTTGTATTGAGAAAAGACACAGGCCCATCCTCGCCAACATCATGCTGCCTCCAGTTGTGTCAGACATAGCTTCATATCACTTACCTTCATGCCATGACCAACATAAATTGCAGATAACACACAAAAACTATGTTTTGATTGGTCAGCCAGTGCTGGTGGGCAACTTCATATTTTGGGGCTTCAGAAGAACAACCAGCAATTGTAGGTACAATACAAGAAGCATATTATATTATAAATATATTATATATCTGAGGCAGACTCAAGTTTTATGCTATTTGCTTGACAGTGTTTGGGCTGAAGGCTTACATATTTATATTTAAGTATAAAACACCAAACCTCTTTTCTTGCACAGAACATTATGATTTAAATTAGAGAACCCCTTCTTCCTCATTATGTCTTGTATTCCACCCTATGATAGATGGAGCCTATAGCTCACAATGAGGCCTAACAGAACCACAGCCAATAAAAACAAAACAATAACATCTGTATGAAACTGGAAAGATGTTATCTGCTATCACTTTAACAATACAATTGCATTTAGCTTTCTATTTACGTTAATGACAGTTAATGAGGTGCCGCCCCCCCCCCCCCCCCCCCAATTCACCCTAGATCTTGGAATAATAGTATTGCGAAGTTCAAGGGAAAACTTTGCCAGAAATACCATAATTCAGTAAATGTTTCATGCTGCTCTTTCATACCTGCTTGATTATTACAAGCACACAGCAGTTCCTCACATTTTCCATTTATTAGATGTACATTATTAAACAATAAAACATAATATCATACCAAACAGCAGAGGTGTCCCTGTGCTCCAGGGCCCCATAGCTCCTCCCATCTACTAGGGAGAAGACAGCTCTGCTGTTTGGTACGATATGTTTTATTGTTTAATAATGTACATCTAATAAATGGTAAATGTGAGGAACTGCTGCCTGATTTGCAACTATTGCTGTATATATGCAGGACCTATGGCAGAGGTCCTCAAAGATAGACAGCTGTGTTATATCATATTTTTTTAGCATTTTTTATAGTTTCCATATAGCCTTAAATAGCATTGCTTGGCATTTAGAGATAAAATTATGGATAAAGCACAAATAGGAGATGTGAAAAAGTATTAACATGTACCTGGCAACTTATTCAAACCTGCAGTTTCCATTGAAATATTTCAGTAGATCATGTTGCTCTACATGCATTAAATATTAGCCGTATGCATATGGCATTTTGAGGTGGATTATGAATTTCATAGCCCTTATTTCTACAGGCAATGCCAGTAGAAACCTTGCTTCATGTAAATAAACCATTGTCATAATAATATACATTTTAGTAGTATGTGCCATTGGGTAATCCTAAATAGAAAATTGCCATTTTAAAAAATAAGGTCAGCCCCCTGGGATTCACGGTGTACACAAACATACCAAACAAACTATACTTATTAGGTCACATGAGCCAATTAACAGACAGTTGTCTTTTGCTTCCACACTTCTTCCTGTTACAGTTAGAGTTGTAGTATTTCTGGTCAGGTGATCTCTGAGGCAGCACACAGACCATCATGAAATGGTGGTCAATGCAAGAGATGTAAAAGGACAATATTTACTTAAATGTACAGTATATACCAGTTTGATAAGATTCTTTAATATGCCGCTTACTATGATATAAACTATTTGTTGCTCAAGTATTCATTTTGGGGTATAGTTTCCTTTAAGAGGCTGCTTCAGGATGGACCAGAATAATTTACAAAAACAACTTAAAGGACAAGATAACCTGTTTTGTACTAAGTGGATCATTTTAATTGTCACTTTCACCTCTCCCAGTTCGCTACTTTTCTTTGTAGAAATAGCCTCTATAAAGGCAATAATCTCTCAGTGTACTTTTTTGCTCCATTAGGAGCTCGCATCCGCCATCTGTGACCAGATCGCATCACCATGCACATCTGTCCCGTTCATCTGTGCTCATGCACTGAACTGAAATACTAGCCATTGCACATGCATTGCAGTCTTGGTCTTGAGAGCAAGTGCAGTGACGTTTGGGTAGCATGCTTTCTAAACTTCAAGCTTTTTGGAAATCATCAGCTAAGGATTTTTATAAACATAGGGACGCTTCCACAAAATTGCTACACTGAGGTACGCCTTTCCCTGCACGTCTTATATTTATGCTTTTCTTGTCAGAAAGTCTCCCTCATTGTCGGATACCATTTCCTATGTGAAGCAAATTAGTTGGCAGGAAGCTTTAAAAGCAAAATCAAATGTGAAGAGCTCTAAAGAATCCTTTAAACTTATATGGTCTCCTTATTTTGAGTCCTGAGAATCCAATATCAAAGATCCAGTTTCTAGGTGTCTTCAAATCTAAATTGGATGGTAACTAGGTAATCTCACTTTCCTGAAAACAATGGGCTTTTTTACATCCACTGGTTTAGTAAAATGTTTCTTTTTCTGTATTTATCTGTTAGTGTTAATGTTTATCTGTTATCTGTTAATGTTTAAATGTTTGAATATGACATGCCATTGTATTGATTGCAGCACATCCCCTAAATCTGCTATATGCTTTCATACACGTTTCTTGTTTATGTGAAAATCTAATAAATACAGTATATTTTAAACTATGCTTTTCTTGTACTTCAAGTAAAAAAAGAAAAATAGAGACCGCTCAAGCTCACCACTTAATCCTCCCTTGGCCAGGTGCTCAGTCTACAGTGTCCCCACTGTATCCCACAAGAAAACTCTGTAGCAGGTAGCTGAACAAAGAGCCTAACGCATTTCGGGATACAATCCCTTAATCATAGGCTCCTATATCCCAAAAAACGTTCGGTCCTTTGTTCAGCTACCTGCTACAATAAAACCTGTCCAGAAGTGCCATCTATGCAGAGTTTTCTTGTCCTTTAAGCATGAACTATAAAATAATATGGGCTATAGGTACCTTGGTTTTTCCAGGCGTTTCTCTATTATAAATACTAGTAGACACCACCGAGATTAAAAGCTTAAGGCACATAAACAGTGTGTAATGTTCAAAATAGATTCTATTATTCTATTATTCCACCATAGGGAAAAAAAAATGAAGTGTGAATTTAACATATAAATGTTGCAGGGTTAATACATTATGCCACTGCGAGGCTGTTTCTCAGGCTTGCTACTAAATAGATCCTCAAAGGGCTTCCAGCATCCTGAGAACTTCACAGCTGCCTTTATATTACATGCTGCTAACAGGGTCAGCCCCAATAAGGTGCAGTTTCACACAGAAAAGTGTCTCTCCCGCAACGCACAAAGTTACATGGGTAGCACAGGGCTACATCGTACAACCCTATTCCCAAAGTATTAGCAGAAAGAAAAAAGACATTTCTGTATAAATTAAAAATAAAAACAAAATCACATATTGAATTATATATGCAGATGCAAATTATACACGGACACAGTCATGTTATTCTCTCTCTCTCACACACTAATTAAAATATATACTAACTGCAGAGTACTGTGCACTAACACTTTTCTCCAATATACTCCAATAATTGTACAGCAATGAAAGCACATGATTGTTTAATGTATGATACAAGTATGTTGTTAAGCATAGCAAATGAATAACAGTTTTTTTTTTCAAATCAAACCAAAGCCTTTCACACCATGCTAGGCAGGTAGTTTAATCCAACTCTCCAGATGCTAGTTGCTATACATTGCAGTCAGAAAGGCTGCTTATTTGATAGGGACCCCTACTCCCAGCAGTACTCACCCATACATACATCATCCTATGAGACCAGCACAGGAATTACAGAGCTTGTTCGACTGAGGTGATTCTCACCAGTATTCTCTCACGGCTGTCTCCCTGTTTCCCTGCTCTGGGACATGGCAGCCCTTGCTGTATGTCAGCGCACGCCCCGTCTCTTGCCTCGGGGAGTAAGAGGGGGAGGTGAGATAGGAGAAAGTGAAAGAGTTGTTAGGGGAATTAATGCAGTGGGTATATAGGTAGAGCAGAGCAGAGAGAGAGAGGCAGAGGGGTAAGAAGAAAAAGAGAAAGCTGAGGATAGAAACATAAAAGCTTAGCACAAGCATAAAAACAGAGTCAAGGGAGGAAGTGCATAACAGGAGAGAAGAATTAATTGGTGACATGAGGTAAAAGGAAAAGGTGATGGTACATATGCAGGCTTGGTTATGCAAGCAGGTAAAGTGTTATTGTACAGCTGGATGTGTATTTGTACCTTTAGTAAACGTGTGGGACCTGTTAATGTCATTTACATCACTATACTTTGAATCTGCTAAAAAAAATAAATAAAAAAAAATAAACCCAAAATTGTTTTGCCTCCAATAAGTAATAATTCTATCTTAGTTGAGATCATGTACAAGGTACGGTGTTATTATTACAGGTATGGCATCCATTATCCAGAATGCTCAGGATTACTGATCCTTCTGTAATTTGGATCTTAACATCTTAGGTCTACTAGAAAATTGTTATAAATAACCCCAATAGGCTGATGTTGCTTGCAATAAGGATTAATTATATCTTAGTTTGGATCAAGTACAAGGTACTGTTTTATTATTACAGAGAGAAAGGAAACAATTTTTAAAAATTTGGATTATTTGATAAAATGGAGTCTATGGGAGACGGCTTTTCTGTAATACAGAGCTTTCTGGATAATGGATCCCATACCTGTATGCCATTCAATGCAGTCGGCACAAAAGTTGTACTTGTCTATTGGGTGTTGACATCACCACATAAACACCGGCTGATGCGTTGCCTTTTATTATCCTTTATTTTATACAATGCTAATCTACTGCACGGTGGATTACAGAAAACAATCTTCATTCACATCAGCCTCTGCCACCTGGGAAGCATACACACTTTGTTCAGTTTCATCAGCAGGCAAGTCACCTGCCTGGATGTTTCTGAAGGAAATCAGGAGTACCCAATCGATCACCATGCAGATACTATACATACTACACTAGTAACAACATTACTCAGTCCACAAAAAAAAGTGCCACAACACTGTTGTGTTTCAGGATGCTTACACAGACACATAATCATGACTTCTTCAGCACAGGATGCAAAGGAAAAGGTCCCAGTCAATGCATATTTATAGTATCCATTTCAATATAGTTCCCAAAAGCCATCCTCATCTTACAATGTACGCAAGCTTCCATTGGAGTTCTGAGGCTTAAACCTTGCATAAGACATCATGGTATGACAAGATATGGCCAGAGAAACTGCAGGCCTAAAGCCCAATCATGGACTGAATAAATGTGGCCAGCGGGACTACAGGCAAAAATAATCAGATGATGCATGTCTATTTTCATTTGTCATGAGCATTTTAGTGGTAAAAGCACCCCAAGTTAGAGTCCTGCAGCCGGCCAGGTTACCCGCAAAAACCTGCGGGTTGAAGTTCCGGGTGTGGGTATAGATTCGGATCCGTGGTTCTGCGGGTCGAGCCTCGGGTCTTCTCAATAGCAATTTTTTTTTCTGATCATGCCTACTTCAGTGATGTCACTTCCAGGTTACAATGACAGCACTTCCTGATTCTTGATGGTCAGCATGACAGCACTATTCTGATTGTGATAGTCAGCGGGTCGCAGATAAGATGCTTGCGGGTCGGATAACGGATTCACGCAGGTAAGAATGCGGGTCCGAGTTGTGGATTGCAGGCTGTGGGTATGGGTCAGATACGGGTTGCAAAAAATTGACCCAGGCAGGACTGTACCCCAAGTAAGGGTTTAATAGATATGTAGTAAGCAGACAACTGGTAACATTTTGCTAAAGTTATGATTATGATAAAGTAATGATACTATCCAGACGTAATTAAACTCATGTTGATTTTGACACACCTAGGGATGTGCACACTTATAATGCCTGCAGAGTTGTATATTTCTGTTTTTTGTTTATTGTTCCATAACTGTTATTTTGAAGCCATGCTCACAGAGTTAGGATTCCCATAGCTTATAAACTTGGTGCTTCTGTTGTTTTAAAGATCACATGTTCTGTAATTAATGTTTTGTAGTCGCATAGATTTCACAGTTCCTTAGGAAGAGGATCCCCTCGCTAACAATACAATCTTTATTTTATCACATAGCAAAAGTGGCTTTAGGAGAGAAAGTACAGTATATCTCTCTGCTGATTGACCAGTGTTTAATGTTGCAACATACTTCAATAACAGGTTATGTGTAAAGTTACATGCTGGTGCTATTTAACTAAATGATAATAATAATTGTCACATCAAACGAAATAAAACATTTGTGTAGGTAGATTTGCAGAATAAAAGGACACCAGATGGGATTATAGCTGGAGAAGTTCTCCAGCCTTCAATTGGTTGGCACCCCAAACAAAATGTCACCTTCCACCTCTGGGTTGGATCACAGAATTAAAGCTGGCTATAGACAGAAAGATCCGATCTATAATTGAATGATCGGACCTCCCCATCTCCCGACCTTGCACTAACCTTCAGTTGAAATAAAGACGATGTTTAGCCATTGACAGCAATCGTACGAAAGTTTACGTAGATATATGGTCAGCAGCCGACAGAAATCTTCTAACCTGTCAAATCAACTGAACTACTGATTGGCATAGCAAGACAAACGTTGGGACACTCCACACACAATCTGAAAATCGTATCGAATCGAGGATTCATATAATCGTATCTTTCGTCTATGGCCAGCTTTAGGGGCTTCCACTTCAACATGGGGCAGAATAATTTCTCTCCCTGAAGAAGTCTGTGCACCACATGCGCAAGCATTGTGAATGTTGGTCTGTAGTGGGTGTGATAGTAAAGCTATATTCATTCCAAATAAACAAGTTGAGACCTGTTTTGTAAACTTATTAGGAAGTACTTCTGAATTTTTCTCACAAAAGAGCACATTGTTACACACAATTTAACCAGAGCTAACACCATTGGCCCAGGGATTTCCCATATCTTGGAACACACATCAATTATAGTTAAACAAAAGGCAATTAAAAATGCTTTCCCTTTCCATTAGTTTAACGGAGAAAGCACAGATTTAAAAATATACAAATCTAAAATACTAAGGAGTAAACATAATAAATTTCACAAATTGCATGTCGCAATGTAATATTCATTAGACTTGTATGCATTGCATGTCTTAATTGTGCAATGCACACTTGTAAAAAGTGCTTGAAAGTGGTGTAAACTTTTGGAGCAAAAGTAACAACTTTTTCATTAAGACACTATTTCATACATAAATTCGTAATCGCCATCCTGCTGTCATATGAGAGGCAAAGGCTTCGCAAAATGTTTGTTACATTTGTGCAAAAGGCAAAATTGTTCAAATGTGATTATATATTCGCACTGGGAATAATTTTTGTGGTAGTGATCTACATTGCATTCCGCCGTAAGAATTGTAAAATGTGGTGAATTTAGAGTATGTCAGTCACATTAACAGTAATCGCTGCCTAACCATGTCATGGAGAACTTAATGCATCAACATAAACACATCAATTCTAATGGCAGCTGGGAAAATATCCCGCCAGTACTACTCATCTCCACCCCTTCTCACTATCAATAACACTCCCAAACATGGAACTGTACAGGGGGTCCACTCCTCCCTCGGTGCACACAGACCTCAAATGCGCAGATTCCAGGAGCCGAATATACAGTCAAGGTCATAGGGATACAGTTTCTCACAAACAGAGCTCTACATATATACATATCAAGTATCCAGTAAAATAAAGACATTTGTCAGCTGTCTACTTAGGTGTGTATATATATATTTCTCATACTTTTCAGATATTATGAATGTTGTTATGCCTATGGAGCAACTATTACCACTCAGCACTGCTCAGAGGCAATCCTTGTACCTGAGCACAAAGTTTGGTTTTTAAAGCATAGGAAGATTAAGTGATTTGCTCAAGACCAGAGGATTTAATTATTAATAGCAACTCCATATTCAAACACACATATAAGTAAAACCTCCAGAGTACCATGCAGCACATATAACTCACAGCAAAATGTTCAGCAGCGGGCATCCTAGGATGTTCAAAATCAGTATTATAACTTGCCTAAAAATAAAGCTGTCAGGTCCTAGGTCCTATCATAACCAGGCTAGAAACATCAGCCCTAGCCCAGCATATGAAACTTCAACATACGACTACTATATGCATTTCATTTACTACTCTAATTTAACACAAAAAGCTACTAGTTTGCCCTTTAGATAAAGCAAGAGTGTAATCAAGAAATGTAGATTTCTTAAGACTCTGTGACATCAGACAACAGAAAATATAGTGACATCAGACAACAGAAAGCAGTTAGAGAAGATCAAATCATCTCAAGTATCAGTTTACCATATTGATCCTCAGAGGGATCAATATTACATGTCTCTGCCCTTAAAGCTTTTTGGCTTTCAAAGAGATTGACCTCCAAACATATCAATGTCATCAGTGTACTATGCTCTAACATGATTGTGTCATTAAAAATATTTCTTCTATTCTATGGTTCCCATGGATAGAATTTGAAGGGATTATGGGATCCTCTTTTTCCTCCTTACAGTCCCATTTTTTTTGTTATTTTTTGTACCCCCCTCCCCCATCACTACCACTAGATCCTATTTTTTTTCTCTCTTACTTCGGTTATTATTGATTATTAATGATGTGCATCTAACTCCCACCCCTACAAGAAATCTCATCCACAGAATAGTGCTTCTTTCTCGCTCACATCAAGGAGAAATGATCTCCATATAACAATGAAAAACACACACATACATATATATATATATATATATATATATATCCCTTGCTCTGTCAGCTCCTACTAAAACCATTAATATTTTATGTACTACTCCCCTTTAAGCCACTACAGTAAAGGTGGGAAATAATGTCCACCAAGAAAATAAATTGGTTATGCAAAGTCATTACAGACCACATGTATTGATATCCATAGTACCGAAAATCAGTTTCCTATAGTGTAAAATTCTTGCTCTTGCTCAAAGTCATGGAAAGCCAACATCAATTCGAAGATGGAGACCTATATTTGCCAGCCCTATAAATATATGTAGGCTAACCTGCTTTCCAGGACCCTGGGGAAATAGTATATACTGCGGCATCCAGTAAGCTTCTGTGGTATCAAATAATCACACTGCAAACCCTGCTTTCTTGGCTGCTCCAGATTCAGTAGCTAAATACACATTTTGCTGCATTTGCACATTTCCATAGCTATGGGGAAACATGGAAATTACCCTGAATATGACTCATGCATTGCGTGCAGATCAATGCTAAACCATAGCACACAGAAATATATAGAAAAACAACTGGAAAAATTGCAGGGAAGGTTTTTACTAGTTGATTTCAGATAGATCACCAGATTTAACCACTTTTCCCAATAAGTTCTATTTGTGACAGTTTTCCAAATATTGAAGTTTAATGTGTCATTTTTCACCTTCTAAAGCAGCTGGGGGGGGGGTTTGGGTTCGGCAAAACTGTTCTATATTGATACACTTAAGGCTTAGTCCAGACGGGGAGATTCGGGGGGCGATCCGTCGCCTGGCGACTTTTCGGGGCAATTTGGAGCGATTTTAAAAATCGCGCCGCTCCGTGTGAATTGGTGCAGGCGTTTTTAAGCCTCGCCAGTGCCTAGCTATTCGGGGAGATTCGGGGGTGATCCGTCGCGGCGAAAAGTTGCCAGGCGACGGATCGCCCCCGAATCTCCCCGTCTGGACTAAGCCTTATGGATACATTCCTTATCTTTGTCTCCAGAATCTCTGGATTTCATTACAGACAGCAGTTAGAACTAAAACAATAGTTGATAATACTCCAGAGATGCTGCAGAGAGATGCATCAACTGAATGTTGCAAAATTGTAAGTTGAGAGTTCACCTGAATAACGGAAATGCCAGACAAGCACCAGAGACATAAACATTCAACTTTAAACTCAGATTTTGGAAAAACAGTAAAAATAATTGAAAAAACAAATAATTGAAAGTAATTGAAAAAAATCATTATTTCTGGGGAACAATCTAAAAAAACTCAACTGCAAAAAATGTTTGGAAGGTGTGCCATGTAACCTGTGACGGCTCCTTTTTTCCCAGTGTGAACAGCTCCCCTCATGGCCACACAGCAGCTTATTTATATAAATTATAGTAGTCTTTCTAAAGCAAACATGCTAGTTTTACCAGTGCAGAGCAACAATATATTCTTTTATTACTTTGATACACTTTCAATTTTTGTTTCTACTGCTCCTTTAAAACCAGAGGAACCAGGGTTGGAGTCGAAGTAGTTATGTACTGACCGCACAGCCCCGAAACACAATCTCATTACATTTACTAAAAAAGTTGGTGTTGATCAAATTTTTAGCCAGCGTGGGGCCACTAAATGGCTGTCCAGTATCCAGTTAAGTCAGAGAACTAGGTTTGCATTCTGAGAACAAATTAGAAAGTCTACTAGATTGAAACAGACACACACACACACACACACACACATCTCTCTCTATAACACTGCTGCCCATGGGGTCATAAATTAGATTTTCCCATGTTCCAAAACCAAGCTCCACTGGGGCAAGGAATGAGATAAACAATTAAACATTCTGTAAAGCATAGTTTTACCAGTGGTATATCAGCTTTAAGAGTGGATCAGGAAGTTTGGAACACCAAATGGATTTGTATAGGGCTTTTGCACAATTATAATCATACAACGCATTGTTCCAAGGTCTTGACAAAAAAGTTTTTGGGGCAATTAATAGCACATTTTCTTTGGGTTTATGGCACATGTACAGTTCTCCTGGCATATTTCAGCTGGCAGACTCAATACTTCTCTGTGCCACCTGTCATTGACATGAATGGAATCCTCCACTTTCAATTCATGTGAATAAGAGGCGCAAATGTGCATTTTCAAGCTGAAAACTGCCTGTCACAAGCCGTGACAGGCAGTTACTATTCATGTCAATGACAGGCAGCACAGAAAAGTATCAGGCTTTTCTCTACAGACTGAAAAACCTTGCATTTGCCATAACTGTTAAAGGGGAAATCTCCAAACACAAAGACTTATTTATGAAAACACCAAGAAAAAAATCACAAAATCCTCTGAAAATATCCCTCTATACAACAAAACTACTGCTAAATGAAACAAAGAACATTACCTATTTAGACACAATATGAAATATATATAACACATTGTATACAACCTGCATTATTTTCTTGTTTCTGCCACATTTGGCAAGAAAGGAATCAAATGAATCCCGAACAACACCATATTGCAAAACACGCAGCATCATTCTTGAGCAGAAATATCAAGGAACTGTGATTGTTCTTTTGTGCAAACAACGCAACGCAAGTTCATAAAGTGTAAAATTGCTTAAACAATTCCCCCGCTATCACACCACAATTCTTGGGAAAATTCAGCATAATGATTTTTCTCCCTGTCATTCAAACAATGGCACACATGCAACTCCCAGCCATTTATGGCTAGTTGGTTCCTTCATCTTTTGGAAAGGTAATCTATTAAAGCAAAACAACGTTTCAAAAACTCTGTTCCACTGTGGATTCAAAATATGAATTTGAGGAAATGTCTGAGTGTTGGAAAGAGCACTTTCACGCTTCCTTGTTACAACTGTGACTAAGTCAACATTCTCATGATGCATGCATTGTAGAGGTAATGCTTCTCAAGTCATCTTGCTTTCTCTACAAAGTGCCAATACATTCCACTGGTCCTGACACAACTTTCAACTGTATCATAGTCAGGGAGTTAAACTTTGCCAATATCCCACCCCCACTGACCTAATCCTTTAAACAGCTAGTAAAGGGCATTCATTCTTAATGTGATTCTCATTCTCCTGATGACCATAGGCAGATTAAATGTGCTTTGCCGGGGATTTTCGACTTAAGCCATCTAGTACGCTTAACTGGCCAGCTTTTGGGGATATCCTTCCATAAAGGACTAGAGAATTAATCAAAACAAATGATTATCCTACAAATACTTTAAGAGTGATAGAGACACTAGGCCATACAGAATTTCATGCATGCCTGTAAATTGCATGCCAACAGCAGGGTGACACAAAGACACAGAGTCATTTATAACATACATCTAAATATTTAAAATAGCTGTGATTTATAGGAGCTTCTTCTGTATCAAAAGATACATGTCACTTTCCCTACACAGCTGATACTTTCATGATTGATGTTTGTGGAGCTATAAGCCTATTGTTGTTAACTCTACAACAAGGTTGCATGGATAAAAGCCTCTTCTACAGCTTGATCAAGGAGCAAATTTTATATCTATCAAATCTTGGAGAGAAGCAAAGTATCATACCAGTTTTTTCAGTGTGGAATATCTAGCCCCGAAAGCATACTAAAGCAACCACATATTCCAGCAGGTAAGTTGCACAGGAAGCGGGTTGAAGGATTCAAACTTAAAGGCAAACTGTCAGGGGAAAACATGTTTTTTTTTAAACGCATCAATTAATAGTGCTGCTCCAGTAGACTTCTGCACTGAAATCCATTTCTCAAAAGAAAAAACATTTTTTTATATTCAGTTTTTAATTCTGACATGGGGCTAGCCATTTTGTCAATTTCCCAGCTGCCCCGGTCATGTAACTTGTGGCAGCACTTGAGGAGGGAATTGCTTTCTGGAAGGCTGTTTTTCCTTCTCAATGTAACTGAATAGTACGCAGTGGGACTAGGGTTGCCACCTTTTCTTGAAAAAAATACCGGCCTTCCTATACGTTTATCTTTTTTTCCTATTAATAACATTGGGATCAACCATAAAAAAAAAATGGCTAGGCCGGTAAGATACCGGCCAGGTGGCAACCCTAAGTGGGACATGGGTTTTTACTATTGAGTTCTGTTCTTAGATCTACCAGGCAATTGTTATCTTGTGTTAGGGAGCTGTTATCTGGTTACCTTCCCATTGTTCTGTTGTTAGGCTGCTGGGGGGGGGGGAGAAAAGGAGGGGGGTGATATCACTCCAAATTGCAGTACAGCAGTAAAGAGTCACATGACCGGGGCAGCTGGGAAACTGACAAAATGTCTAGCCCCATGTCAGATTTAAAAATGAAATATATAAAAATCTGTTTTCTCTTTTGAGAAATGAATTTCAGTGCAGAATTCCTCTTGAACAGCACTATTAACTGATGCATTTTGAAGAAAAAAATTTTTCCCATGAAAGGATCCCTTTAAAAGGAGAACTAAAGCTTAAAGGAATACTGTCATGGGAAAACATTTTGTTTTCAAAACACATCAGTTAACAGTGCTGCTCTGGTAGACTTCTGCACTGAAATCCATTTCTCAAAAGAGCAAACAGATTTTTTTATATTCAATTTTGAAATCTGACATGGGGCTAGACATTTTGTCAATTTCCCAGCTACCCCTGGTCATGTGACTTATGCCAGCACTTTGGGAGGGAACTGCTTTCTGGCAGGCTGGTTTTCCTTCTCAATGTAACTGAATGGAGCTGTTAGGGAGCTGTTATCTGGTTACCTTCCCATTGTTCTGTTGTTAGGCTGTTGGGGGGGGGGGAACAAGGGAGGGGGTGGTATCACTCCAACTTGCAGTACAGCAGTAAAGAGTGATTGAAGTTTATCAGAGCACAAGTAACATGTACCAGGGTAAGCTGGGAAATGTCAGATTTCAAAATGAAATATAAAAAATCTGTTTGCTCTTTTGAGAAATGAATTTCAGTGCAGAATTCTGGTGGAGCAGAACTATTAACTGATGCATTTTAGAAAAAAAAACATTTTTTCCCATGACAGCATCCCTTTAATTAAATAAGTATGGCAGAAATAATGTACATTAAGTTTTGGCTTCTGTACCAGCCAAGGCAACCACAGCCCTTTTAGCAATAAAGCTCTGCACCTCCAAAGAGGCCCCAGTAGGCTAGTTCAATAAGTTCATTATATAAAATATAGCATTTCTAGTCATTCATTTTTAGGGTTTAGTTCTCCTTTAAAATTATTTTCAGAAAAAAACAGGGGATAGATTTTATAAACCATCCTCTTATTGCAAAAGTTCAACAAAGAAGAAAGTGATACAGCTTCCATGTTTGCCTGCCATGTGATCACATATTAGCTAGCCAATCGCAGTAATCTTTGTGACAGCCAATGACAGTGATCACTGACCTGGAACCAAAGCGATTCACTTATTGGCCAATGCACAATGACAGTCAGGGAATGTCAGCAGCAGCCAGTGATGGAGGAAGAAACCAACTTTGTAGCCCACAGTAGTAAAAAAAATAAATGGGGCCTCCCCTATGTCCTAAAGGCATATAGAAATATGTACATTGTATGACTGAATGAAGCAGGATCTGTAAGGGCTTCTGACATTAAATATCCAAGTAAGAAAGTAAAAAAGGCATGAAGCACAAGTGCTCCATTTGGGACCAAAAATGTTGGATTGTGATGTGTTTCACCACGAATAATAAAATTTGAATCATTCAAACAAGAGAATGCGGATCCATGCACACAATATAGCTATCCAGTATTCATTACATTCCTTTTTTTGAGCAATTACGCCGCAATATTTTGAAGCAGTACTGTCTCTAGTAGTAACCTGTGGAAATAAAACCTTTTCCCATAAAAACTCACTACATTTTAGTGCATGGTAGTGTAACACTCAATGGCACTAGGGCGTTTTATGCTGCCTTGCTAAACTGTCTGATTTTTATCAAGCTCTTAATAAATGTTGTTTAAGTTAATAGTTTATCTGTCATTTTCTGATGAGAATGATTCCAGTGCACTAAAGGCATGTGGCTAGTGGCATAGTGACAAGGGAAAAAAGCCCACTTGTTCTTCAAGAACAAAGAAAAAACTGTGTGTATTCTAAACTCCCAAGTTGCTGGTGCTCTTACTGACAATACCTAACATGCAAAATACCAACATGCTCACTCTATTGTGAAGGTGCAGTGCTTGTCTAATTAAACAATGGCAACAGATCATGAACGCAAGACAAGTGGAAAAGTTTATGACTTGATGTATAGCATGCGCCTACTTGAATTAAACTTGAACAACATTGCAGAAAAAAAGGCCTCCCAGGAAGGACAACATGACAGAGTGCCTATAAGCTTGGTCTAGAATGAACGAGTCTTCAACAATTATTGGCCTTCCAAGCTGAGCTGGGATTTATTTACTGTGCAGTCACTGATGTGCATGAGCAACCGTGTCAATTTGGCACCTCCATTGAAATGCACTTTACTTGTCCTTTAACACATATCATCAATTACATTTACAAAGTTACACTGTAAAATTGTTACAATCAGAAAAAGAACAGTTACGGTTGAAACATCAGTATTTCTGCAAAAACCATACTTATCCCACCCCATCTTTTCCAATTCCTGCTGCCTCATTCCATATTTTAAATGGGAAGCGGGTCACTAAACCCATCTAAAAACAAATGCTCTGTAAGGCTTAATGCTACTTTTTATTACTCCTATTTCTACCCAGACCCTCTCCTACTTATATTCCAGTCTTTTATTCATATAATTGAATAGTTGCTAGATGCTAAATAACTAAAAAAAAAACCACAAACAATAAAAAAGAAAACCAAATGCAAATTGTCTCAAAATATCACTCTCCACATCATACTAGAAGTTAACTCAGAGGTGAACATCCCCTATAATATGAACAGCCTAATACAGAGACAGCAAGTTCATATCCAGCCTCTGTGTGACCACTGACTCACAAATATGCTTTTTAGGAGATGATAGTCACAATTAAGAGTAGACTACATTAAAATAAACATTTAGCATAATGTAGACCAGTGCTGTGCAACTTCTGTGGTACCGAGGACAGGAATTTTTCTGGCCTTCATTGTGGAGGGCTGATAATAGAAGCCAGTGGTAGCCACTCCCTCTTTTTAAAACACACTCATTTTAAACCACACTCACTTTAAACCACACTCACTTTAAACCACACTCACTTTAAACCACACTCACTTTAAACCACACTCCCTTTAAACCACACTCCCTTTAAACCACACTCCCTTTAAACCACACTCCCTTTAAACCACACTCCCTTTAAACCACACTCACTTTAAACCACAAGTCCATGTCAAAAAAAAAAAACCCAAAACAAATGGTTGGCGTTCACTGTAGGGATATCACTTATCACTCATGTGAAAACAATTGTCATATTAAAACATATGCCTTATCCTCCTGTGTGGATAACAAAGCAACTCCCAGCACATGATTAAACACCATAGGGCCACTAACAACAATTTTCAAATGCAAACAAACCCCCAGAACAGACCCTTACCAGACTTATGTTCCACAGGCAGAGTATGGCACCCACAGGGAGCATAGGAAAGGCAAACTATGGCGCACACACAGACAGTAGGTCACACCCAAAGAGCATAAGGCAGACTTAATATGGAACACCCGAGGAGTTTAGGACAGGCAGACTACAGCACGCCCAAGGAGAATAGGGCAGGCATAGTAGGGCGCACCCAGGGAGTACAGGGCAGGCATAGTACGGTACACACAGGGAGTATAAGGCAGGCAGAGTTTGGCATACACAAGGAATAAAGGCAGAACAGAGCAGGAGACAGGTAAACATATCAGGATCACTCTACGATGAACTACATACAGTGACACAGAGCTGGTGCCCCATCTGCATTTGTATAAGGTGTGAACAGATGAACTATGTGGGCAGTTTCAGTCTGTGTCTCAGGTGTGAAAGGTACAGTGCTTTAGGGTGTGAACAACAGAGGTCTTACAAATGTGAACCATGTAAGAGCTTACAGTCTGAATTTGAGGTATAAACAATGCAGGGGCCACCAGTTGGACTGCACTGATGTAGACAGAAATATTATAAGACAGTTTGCAATTTGTATGTAGAGAATCTTGAAACGTGCTACATTGTTGTTATAGTTGTATACGGAGGATGTAGTTTGGACGCAAGGATGCAATGACTGGTCCAGCGTTCCTGGAAGATGGAATACACAATATGACAGAATTAACAGGCCCCACTCCACCCACAGCACTGCTGATGCCTAGCAACCATATACAAGTCTCATGAGTTTAAGGTTAAACAGTTGTTTACCCAGAATCCTTTGCTTGCAGTGTAGAACCTTCTTTTGCAGTCCTGCAGTAGCAAATAAACTATATGATCTCCCTGAATTCACATAAAGCTTAAGGAATTATTAAAAGTACAGTGTTCTAGTAGATGAATTTGGGATTTTCAAGCAATACAAAAAGCAATTGAGAGCAGAATGGATCTGTTTATATTTCTTCGTTTTAACCAGGGTTTTTTTAATCTGTTAACTGTTTCTATGGTAACGATGTAGCTGAAGAAATTTGAAGATGCACAGTTTTGCGTTTGCTTAGAGCACTGTCACTACCAGGGAAGCAATATAGTAAAGACCAATGGGTGCATGGAACTGAAAGCATTTATACTCCCTTTCTGCAATGTAATTAGGGTACAAATGGGCTCTGATGACTGCAGGCACAGCCTTAGCTGCACTGGCTAATCATTTAGTCTCAGCCCTCCAACTATACCAGCTGCCAGTGTCCATTTTTTTATAATAAACATTCACTTCCATAGTTTATGTATTAACTGGCAGCGTATTTAATTTAAAGGTAACATGAATGACTTTTCTAAAGCCCCGGCCTAACGTTACATGATATGTTCCTAAACCAGTTATACTATACATGGTGCAGTAAAGAATTCTGACCTTGCTACCCACAATTCCCTGGGTACAATGAAGGATTTGTTTTCCATGTTGAGCTGTAACGGACACCTTGACTATCCTCACAATTTTACAGGAGTCCTTTTTAGTCAGATGAACTGGTAAACTCTTCTTTACCACTTACCACGGACAGACAGACCTACGAATGCCTTGTCCATTAAGTGCAGAGTTGAACATACTATTCTTATTGAGGCTCTTCTTGCTATCTAGAGCCCTCTAGAGGAACCATCTGGAAACCGAGATATAGACCATGGCAGAAATTCTTCATATAGTACTGTATTTTATTTAGTATTTAGGAGTCTGCAATCATAGTTGCTACTAAGAATATCACAAACCTTTTGAATTTCTCAGCAGAGTAATAAGAGCAGGGCAGAGAACTTACAAACATTATTTAAGGATTTTTAGAGCTGCACATACTTAGTTGTATTTTACTGGCAGAGGCTTGTAAATAATAACACCATGATGTAAACAATAATATCCTGTAAATCAGGGGTGCCAAAAAGGTAGATCGGGATCTATCAGTTGACCTTTAGCTGGTGATGAGTAGATCTCAAGACACTGTCAAAAAACAGCTTGACTTTACCCTCCTGCTTAATTATTTTCATGAAGATATCACAGTTTATTTATTAAAGTTACATAATAAATAGTTGTTGGTAAGACCTAGCAATATATATTTGCTCATAAATCAATACAATATTTAAGTATGTTTTTTTCAATGGAACAGAATGCTAACAATGTTTTTATGGATGTAGATTATAATGGGACAACATCACTAAAAGTAGACCCCTCATTAGTAAAGTATGGGCACTCCTGCTGTAAATTATATCCTTATATGCTTATAAGTGATGTTCCTTGTGTCAGATGCCTTACCCCTCAGTTCTTAACTTTACAGTGCTGGTGTGCTTGGGGCTGAAAAGCTTTTTGCCATACCTGGCAACCCCCTGGTTTTGCCGCCTGAAACAAGTTTCTCAACTTGCCGCATGGCTGAAACTTCCATGATCGGCCTGTAGGCCAAAGGGACAAATACCTTAAAGAAACGGTAACATAAAATAAATTAACGTGATTTACAGTAATGAGAATATAATGTAGTTTTGCTCTGCACTGGTACAACTGGTGTGTTTGTTTCAGGAAAAACTGTTAAAGATTATATGCTGTGTAGCCATGGGGGCAGCCATTTAAAGCATAAAAAACGAGAAAATGCACAAGTTACATTGCAGATAACGTAAAAGCTCTGTAGTATTCAATGGGATTCTTCAGTACTTATCAGTTATCTACCATGTATCCTGTGGTTGAATGGCTGCCCCCATGGCTACAAAGCATCTTCTTTATAAAACTATAGCAGTTTTTTTCTGCAGAAAACACACCAGTTGTCCCAGTGTAGGCCAACATTCAACTATGTTTTCATTACTTTAAATCATTTTCATTTTTTAATGTTACTGTTCCTATAAGAGGGGCCAAACATATGCACAAAAATCAGGAGATTGTTCAGAACAGCTGGAAGTGGAGGATATATGATGGTGGGGCAGCATGGCCAAAAGTGGCAAAACTTCCTGACCAAACTCTGAACATGTAAGTTTACATACTATCTACAGTATATTATCTATGTATCCTTGTGTTTCTGAAATCTTTTTCTCAGGGGACCCAGATTTAATGGCAGATATTTCAGTCTTAGAAACTTTCTAGTTTTTTCCTAGATCCATCTCACGTGTGAAAATTCAAAAAACAGTGTTTTTTTTTCTCTCGTGTCAATATTTTAGAATGAAAAATGCTGGAAAAAAGCCTGAAATTTGCATAGGCTTTTATTAACAATCCAGTCCAATAATAGCATGTTTTCAAAAAGAAAAGAAGACATGCCGAACTGAATAGAATATATCTTGATATTTACATATCTGCTAATCACAGAATAACCAAGGCTAGAGTTGACTATTGCAACATTGCTTCAATGTTACACATGCTCAGGCCCAGCTGTGCAGAAAGCAGCAAAATACAAATAAATGCTGTTTTCCCAAGCAGTTACAACATTGATACTGTGCAGTTGTTTAGAATTACATCCTATAACAATCTTTCCAACCTTTGCATTTGTTATAATGGATATTCATGCACAGACATTAATTCTTACCTGGCTGTTTTGTGGCACAAACCCCTGATATGCTTGGGACACTGGCACACTCTATAAAAAAATAAAGATAAGAGACATTTAAAAAGTAATAGTATTCCTTGACTCAAAAAGTTGACTTTAGTCAGAAGAAAAGGTTACAGTCTCAGTTTTTTTGAAAAATGGGAAAAATGTTTTTTTCAAAAGACATCAGTTAGTAGTGCTGCTCCAGCAGAATTCTGCACTGAAATCAGTTTCTCAAAACAGCAAACATTTCATTTTGAAATCTGACATGGGGCTAGGCATATTGCCAGTTTCCCAGCTACCCCAAGTAATGTGACTTGTGCTCTGATAAACTTCAGTCACTCTTTACTGCTTTACTGTATGTTGGAGTGAAATCATCCCCTCCCCAGCAGCCTAACAACAGACCAATGGGAAGGCAACCAAAAAGCATCTCCATAGCACAAGATAACAGCTACCTGGTAGATCTAAGTACAGCATTCAATAGTATAATCCAGGTCCCACTACAACACATTTAGTTACATTGAGTAGGAGAAACAACAGCCTGCCAAAAAAAGTTCCATCCTAAAGTGCTGGCTCCTTCTAAAAGACCATGACCTGACAAAATGACATGAGATGTCTACACATCTATATAACAACTTTAAAAATGCTCTTGCTGGTTCAGAAATTAAATTTTATATTGTAGAGTGAATTCTTTGCAGTAGAAACAGTGTAATTTAGAAATAAAAAAAAATCATAAACATCATGACAGCATCCCTTTATCTTACAGCCCTACAATGACGTTGGTTTGTTCGGAAGCACCAAGTCTGTTCAGCACATGGTAGTCAAGGTGTAGGAGGTAAAGATATATATATGAAAAAACAATGCTTTGTGCACTCTGCTTCTGCCATGTTAAACTCCTACTTTTTACAGTAACATACATGTGATGATATATTGTAGGCCCCAATGTGTATAAAAACCAAAATGTGTGCCGTACCAGCTGTTTTATTTATAGTTAGACTTTATTTAAATAGTGCTGAAACATGTTCACAAGAGTGTCCATTATTCCCATCACCCCCCATCACATTCAAACAATATTGTAGTGTCAATCTCATCAGAAACCAACAAACCAGCCTGAGCGCAGAGGAAAACCCACAAAGACCCAGGGAGAACATATAAATTGCAGGGATTAGTTGTGCAATAGAATTTGTGAGAACTAGCTACAGAAATGCACGTCAGAATGCTGATAAATGCTAAAAGGATGTGTAAAGAAACCTAAACAATAATCTTGTATTCATGGTGTCCTAAAATTATAAATAGTGCATGAAAAAGAACAAACAGACTATTTTAATTTGTTATATAGTCCGCAGAAAATAACGCTGCATAACTTAAAGGAATTTTCTGCATGAATATTGGACAAATTGTTGCCTTGCCTGTTCCTCTTCACAATACTAGATCATTATGTTATAACGCTGTTAAAGGAACAGTAACACCAAAAACGAAAGTGTTCTAAAGTAAAGAAAATATCATGTAGTGTTGCCCTGCACTGTTAAAACTGATGTTTGCTTCAGGAACACTACTATAGTTCATATAAACAAGCTGCTAAGTAGCAATGGCGGAAATTGAAAAACGGCTACATGGCACAGGATAAGTAATGGATAACAGATAACATTATGTTCTACAGAGCTAATCTGCTGTGTAACTTGAGCCTTTTCTCCTTTGACTAGCTGCCCCCATGGCTACACAACAGGTTATTTATATAAACAATAGTAGTGCTTCTGAAGCAAACACTGCAGTTTTACCGATGCAGGGCAAGACTGCATTATATTTTTATTACTTTAAAACAATTTCATTTTTTGATGTTACTGGTCCTTTCAGAAAAACAGCTATAGTTTATATAAGAAAACTGCTGTGTAGCCATGGGATCAGCCATTCAAGCACAGGATTCACAGCAGAATCTGAAGAATCTAATTGTAAGCTTATCTGTTATCTGCAGTGTCTCCTGTGCCTTTTCTCCTTTTTCAGCTTTGAATAGTATATTTAGAGTTTCTGAAGCAAATATACCAGTTTTACCAGTGCAGGGCAACAGTACATTATATTATTTATAATTATTATTTAAAATAGAATTTTTTTTTTGGTGTTACTGTTCACTTAAAGTCCCGAAACAGACCTCAATGTGGTTGAGGTCTGGTAACTGATTTGCCCAAAAAACATGTTCTGTTGCATAATCCAATTTCTTCTAAACTTTGGTTGTGATCTCTATAGGTTTTTTGTTAAGCTGCTAAGCTCTGCTCCTACCTTACAGTTGTGTCACTTTCCCACCCAGTGGCATAACTATAGAGGACCTGGAACAAGATGAAGTAGAGCACACTCGGTAGTTAGAAAAAGTGTCAGCCTGGTGATGCTTGATAAGGTAACCATATAACAGCTCCCTAACGCAAGATAAGAGCTGCCTGGTAGATCTAAGAACAGCTCTCAGTAGTAAAAACCCATGTCCCCCTGCTACTCCTTCAGTTACATTGAGAAGGAAAACAACAGCCTGCCAGAAAGCAGTTCCCTCCTAAAGTGCTGGCACAAGTCACATGACCAGGGGCAGCTGGGAAATTGACAAAATGGCTAGCCCCATGTCAGATTTCAAAACTGAATATTAAAAAAATCTGTTTGCTCTTTTGAGAAATGTATTTCAGTGCAGAAGTCTACTGGAGCAGCACTATTAACTGATTTTCCCATGACAGTAACCCTTTTAAGTAACAACCCCACTGGCTGTGAGTAATTATATTGTTTTTTCTATTATACTTCTAATAACTTTCTTGCAAACACAGAAATGGTTAATTGCTGCACTTGATGTGTTGAATGATGGGCGAAGAAGGAGGGGTTTTGCATATAAATATGATTTTGCACTTGAATTTGTATCCTGATGAAGGGAGGGTCAACCCCTCCAGAACATTGATTCTGCTGGTAGCATAATAAAAGGGGAAGCTACCCAAATGCAAATAATAGTGTGTGTGCGGATCCGTTAAACCATTTTTTGCTGTTAATATCTGTAAGGTTTGCGATTACCTACAAGCCCTTAAAATTTGTTTTGCAAAAGGTCAAAATGTATGGTTTCTCAAGCAAATTCACATTTTCTTGCCAACTCTTTTCAATGTAAAGTCTGGTGGCATTAGGGTTGCCAACTTTTCTGGAAAAAAATACCGACCTTCCTATGTATTTAACCTTTTTCCCTATTAATAACATTGGGATGAACCATCATGTTTACCGGACAGGTGGCAACCCTAGGTGGCATCCATTCAAATCTATCAATGTATTTATTTGAGAGCGGCCAAGGATTCTTGTGTAAATCTTGGGGGGGGGGGGCTGTTTTGGGTTTTCAAGTTTAAGAAAACTGATCTGACAAATGATAAAATAGTTGAAAAAGTTTTTTCCTGTGCAAGATTCAACAAGTCTGCCCCTTTGTATTTAGACATTTGGCTGTTTTGACAATTTGATGTTCTTTGCGCGTAGCTTTGCTTTAACTGTTTCTGTCTAAAAAGCAGCGTCAAGTGTTGTATTTAAAAACTTGTAATATATTACACGGACTGATCATACTTTTTTGACTAATGGTATTAGCTAAAAAGTATTTTTAATAGTAGACACGTGAACTGCAAAAATAGCCTACTGAAGGGGAAGGTCAGGCAGACCAACGATTTTCCCCATACACTGGGCAACAAGCTGCTAACTCAGTCCCTTTATAACTGGTATTTTATTACTCACAGTTGGGGCCATAGTGATGGCTGACCTGACAGATATCTGACCTTATCCTTCAGCAAGCTTTCATTGCCTTAGGCTAGCAGGCCACAGCCTTGCTTTTCACATATTAAAAATGGTGTTATAAAGAGGGTTAAATGTCACTGACAGAACTGTCAAGCAAATGAAAGTGGCTACATAAAGACCTTTATTTTATTAATCACCGCAATATACCATTCTACCAGAACCCTAAATACTATATAGCACCATTAGAAAAAGAAATATTTTGTGAGGGACAACAAACAAATGAAAGCAGAAAGAAATTCCCTATTTCAACCCAAAGAACAAAATGAAATAGTTCTACAAGGTATAATAAGCTGCCATAGGTAAGTTAGGGAAACACTCCATAGAAATATACTACCTTTACATGTGATCTTTTCAGGACAACGGCCTGAATATACAAAACAGCGGCCTGAATATACAAAACAGCAGGTGGTGTGGTTCCTGTTCATTTCTTTATCTATTTATGCACCATGCACTAAAAAATATGGTGGGCAGATACATTTTTTAAGATACGCTTAAGGGCAGACTTACTAGATTTGGCTCAGACAGGTCGGTTGCTCGAAAAATCAGACCTTCCCATTTGATATCATGGCCAGATATCAACCGGAAGACAAGTCAGAAGCTCCAATACACAGGCAGATAAGCTCCTGAATCGATATAAAGGACTGATATTGGCAGCTTTATCTGCCCGTATATTGCCACCTTTAGGTAACAGATCACATTACTAGCAAACTGCACAGGGTTATTTCAGCAGAAGCTTGTTCCATGCTACCTTCTTCCACTTAGGTCTTCATTTCTCGAGAGCCAGGCAGATTCATGTGCAGCAGAGTGAAAAGGACGGTTTTTTGTGTCTAAGTTCAAATCAACTCACACTCTACTGTGCCTAGGCCTACCCAGACTGGAACAAAAAGAAGACAGAAGAAGCCTGAGAAGACGTATGAAACAGGGGTCTCCAACCATCGGGTCGTGGCCCAGTACCAGGCTGCAGACATGCCTGAACTGGGCCACCGAGCCCGCATTTAAAGTGGTTTGCGGCAGAATTTGAAACGGCCGATGCAGTTCACAGTCCACCCGGTCCTTGCAAAAAAATTCAGGCTTCACACTGGTCCCAGGGCCAAAAAAGGTCTAAAGAAATAACCCAGGCCGGTGGTGTTTTCAGCAAATGGGGAACTTCAGTTTAGTGATTATTATAACTGGGGGTGCCTTAAAATATTGTAACCCAAGTGATTATACCTTTGATCCTCCTTTAATCTTGAACTTAACTGTATCTGAGCTCTGTCGGTTCTTTTAATGTACAATGCGGCATGCACAAGTGGCACTTTATAAATAAAAAATATACATATATGTTCTTACATATAGGGCAAACTTAAGGCCCTCAGCTGTGATGATGACAAAACACTTTTCAACAATAAGATTATGAGGACACTGGTGCTATAATTTTGCAAATAATACTTTTTTTTGTTTCCAAATATCTGTAAAAGGAACTGGGTATTGTCTCTTTAGTGAGAGGCAACTAAGGCATTTCTAGCATTTGTTTAAAAGAATTTCAGAACAAAAGTATTTGCCTTCTTTCTACTTTACCAAATAAGGGATGTCTTAAGGGTTTGTTTTGGAGAAGAAGGATTATCCAGGTGTGTGTGGGCTTCAAACTGATACTTTAAAGAATGAAAAGACGTGGCTTCTAAAATTGAAAAAAAAAAAAAAATCAGGAAGCGGTTGGGGTGGTATTCAAGAGGGAGGGGGGTGAAAAAAGACACAGAAACCTTTGTAAAATAAGTTTCATCTGGAATCCATCTGGTTTCCACAGGGCAAAATCCGGACATTACTGGCTTTCCAACAGCCCCCAAATGGTTCCCTTTTCCTTTACTTCAGAGGTTTATTAAATTCAGACACAAAAGACATTTATCCAGACTGGGTCCCTTAGATGCAAGTATGTGCTGTTTGCAAAGGGCGAGTGCAGATCACAAAACTATAATTCTTAACAACAAGGAAAGAGTTGCATTTGATTAACTCTTTCCTTTCTGAAAGGAGCTGCTAAGCTGCTTCACACTGCACTGCGACCGGCAGCTAGTACAGTTACTTACGCTATAAAATCCTAAAAATGCATTTTTGCTACACTGCACAGAAGAGATTATTCATTCGTTCTCAATATCATACACATCTTGCAAGCAACTGAAATTAATTCACTTATATGGCAATCGCCTGCAAATGAACATTCACTTACTTGTAAGGCTATTGTCACTCATAAAGCAGGGTTCCCAAGGAAAATCACCGGACAAAAGCATACCCATAAAATGCTAGGTGTTAAAGATGTCCTCAACCCAAAAAAAAAAAATCAGTGAGAAAATGGAATTCCAATTAATTTTGTCACTTATACACTGACTAAAATACTGTGGCGTAAAGGGGTTGTCCACCTTACACTTTTTTCAGTTCAGATGTTTTCAGATTGGTCACCTGAAATAAATACTATTTTTCAGTTGCTTTCCATTTTGAATTTTTTACTGGTTTTCCAAAATGAAAGTTTTATGTTCCCGTCTCTGGTGTTTCAGTCTGGCAACTCAGTGATCCAGGTGCAGATTCTGAGCTGTTACAATTTGCTGCATTAGTGGATACATTTCTCAGCAGCATCTAATAGACAAAAAATATTGTATCAATTTTAACAACTGTCTTTAGGGTGGTGGCACAAGGGGAGATTAGTCACCAAGAGATAAACTCTGACTTTCTGAAGTCGCCTCATCACAGGCGTAGGACATCTTGGTGGCCATTCTCATTTTATTTCCCCAAAGCACCGCAAGTGCCATACTGCTGGCAATTGTTCATTCAAGCCGGCGGTATGGCACGGGAAGGCAATTCAGGGAGATTGTCGCCCAGAAGAAGAGGTGATTAGTCACCAGGCAACTAAATCTCCCCGAATCTGCCTGTGTTTTACTACCCTTAGAAAGGCACGAGAAAGTAAAAGATTACATTTTAAACTTCAATATGGGAAAAATGATCAGAAATAGATCCTAGAAAGTAACTAAAAAAAGTGTTGATATTTCTGGTGAACTGGTGATCTGATAACAGCTGAACTGAAAAAAAGTGTTGGAAGGTGAACAACCCCTTTACACAAATAGACTATTTATAAATGGAATGCTAGTAAATGGAGCGTCTGTATGAGTGTTTATAATTCTCTGCAGCAGATTAAAAGCAATGTTAGATGGGACACTTTTACGCCTGTGCAAGCAAAAAAAAATACCTTTGCAAAGTTGGTCACTGAAATTGCATAACCAAGCTAAATTGCCATCTTACGCATTTTCATTTAAGTCAACTAATTTGCACATAGTAATTTCAGCGACTTATTTGCAAAAGAATTTTGAACGTAGTGTGGGCAACCAAAGTGCCCTAACAGACAGAGAGCAGAACTGGCTCCTGTAACATTGTTTTAAGAGCCAGTGCTTTCAGTAACAGTTAAACCTACACAATCAACTTAATTTCATTAAAATGTTAATTTTAAGCAACATTACAATATACATTAATTTGTGAATTATTCAGTCTTTAATGAGTACTACAGATTCTATGGGCTAAACTACATGGAAGCTTTTGATCAGAGTTTGTGGGTCAGACTTTATATGGCAATTCAAAAAAATCTACTTCTGAAAACTTTAGTGTTACAGAATTACCATACTAGCTCATATAATATCTTGTTATATACTGTAACAACGATTTCCAATTTACAAGTTATAAGAACAAATCTTAAGGAATCTTTAAAAATCGTCTAGCAGGCTGATGTCACTGCTGATCAGCATTGTCCTAATGGGCTGAAACTTCACATAACCAAATAGTTACTTGCAGCTCAGTTTCTCATGACTATCTGTATTGTACAGTCAACAAACTCCACCCAAATTAAATACAAATCAATCTTCTGTGCAGTACATTGGCAAAGATCTTAGTCCTGTATTTAAAGGGCTAGTGATTACAAGGTTAGTGAATGGTACCAAGTGCGGTTTCCCCCCAAGTGATACTTCTTTTAAATAATATTACAAATTTTATTGAACATTTTTCCTTTAATGAAAGGATGAAACCAGATCTAGTAGAGATTCCAAAAAAAACAAAAAAGGAGCTTTGGGATAAATAGTGCTTATTTTGGACAGATTTCCAATGGGATCAGTGCTTTGACATCTGTATCTCGAGAGTAAACCCTGCTGCCGATAAAGAAACAATTTTTGAACAAGTAACCTTCTAGGATGAAACGTAGCGAATACAAATTAATATATTGTTAGATCTGTGTACATTGTAGGAACGTAATGAATCCGTAATGTCAGTAACATAACAATCCTTAGCCACACCTTTGCCTGCAATGAAATTCCCTTAAAAGAACAGTGACACCAAAAGATTAAAGTGTTTTAAAGTAATAATAATATCAGGCAGTGTTTCCCAGCACTGGTAAAACTTATCGGTTTGCTTCAGAAACACTACTATAGTTCATATAAACAAGCTGCTGAGTAGCAATGGCTGAAATTGAAAAAAAGGCTATTTGGTACAGGTTAAATAGTGGATAACCGATAATGCCATTATGTTCTACTGAGCTAATCTGCTATTAAACTTGAGGCTTTGAATGGCTGCCCCATTGCTTATTATTTTACTTATTATTCTTAAATGTTTATTATAACCATTAATAGTGTTTCTGAAGCAAACACAGCAGTTTTACCAGTGCAGGGCAACACTGCATTATATTCTTATTACTCGAAAACTTGAAATCGACAAATTTTTTGCCGTTACTGTTCCTTTAAGTTTGCCAGATCTGATGGGTCCCTCACGATCCCATCCTCGGTAGTTACACCCCTGCATCAAGCAGAACACCAAAAAAGAAAGTGCCAGTGCATTATATATATTTTTTAAATATAGAAGAAATGTGCTTTTAAAAAAAAAATTGTATTTTGGGTTGATTTTTCATAAAAAAATCTACTCCAAAATATTGATGTGCAGGTCGTGAAATTCTCAACCCAACTTCTTAGGACCCAAACAGACTCGCACATACCGTTTTATACCAACGCTTGACCCACCCCTCATCTCTGAGGTCATGGAGGGAGCATGGCTGTGAGCATCTATAAATATATACAATTGGCAACAGAAGTGGGACAATATTAGGTTTGGGGCAGGGAGGGCACCCACTTGAATATTTTTTGTGGTTATCGCCCATACCTGCCAAACTCATGGCCCAGCCTGTACATCACTAGTCCAAAACCCTACCAATCCCGCACGTGTTTCACTCCCTGCTGTCTCCTTACCCAGGATGTGTAGGGGAGCTGGCTTCACTCAGCATACTGCACTGTAGAACTGGAATCAGTAGACCTGATAGGGAACTGAAGGCTGTCTTTGCTAGTGTAAATACAGAGCTATTCCCCTCCTACTAATCATGTTAAAAATTAATTTCCATTGAGCTCTTTTTCAACAGCGAGCAGTACAGATTTCCCACAGGTGACAAAGTGCCCTGTGTATTATGGCTGAGAACCTGGCAGTGCATCACCATGAGTGATCAATAAGTTTATTAGTGTGGGGTTTCTTACACTGTTTACCGACCCTAATTAAATCCACTTGTTAGATTAAAGGAACTGGCACTCAACTATATTCTTCATCTTCTAGACTTTTATTATTAGCCACAGATGTGACAAGATGATTCATAAAATTACTAATTAATGTACATCTCCAGGTCATTAATAAACAAGTTAAAAAGCAAACAACCAAGGATAAACCCCTGTGGTACTCTACCAACAGCTCTGGTCCAATTACAAAATGTTCCATTTACCACCAAACAGTGTCGGACTGGCCCACCAGGATACCAGGAAAACTTCCGGTGGGCCCAGGTGCCAGTGGGCCTCTTTCTTCTAGCCATTTGGCTTATTTCATGGTCATTCCCTATTTCTTTATGGGAACAAAGAGGCTTAATAATGGAAGAATAGAGTACAGTATATAGGGAAAAGAGTCTAGGAGAATAAAGAGGTTGAGTGAGGTGAAGAGGTACAATAGTTAAGTGGGCCCTCAGACTAAGGTTTTCTGGTGGGCCCCTGGTATCTCAGTCCAACACTGCCAACAACCTTTCGAATCTTTCCTTAAACCAGTTCTCTTTCCAAGTGCAAATAATATGTTCCAGGCCAATATTCTTTAATAGGTTCCTGCTCACCTTCTCATAAAAGACAAAAAAATAGCCTGGCAAGATCTGTTATACATACAACTATGCTGGTACACGCTCATACTTACAAACTGGAAAAGAAGCACGCAAAAATGTCCAAGGATACACAGTTCCACCCACACAAATCAGGCTAAGGAGCTTTAGAACCCAAGGCAAATCTGGATATTTCCACATCAGCTGTATGGGTCATCGCAAGTACTGTAGATATCTATCTATTCCACTGAGACTTCAATAAATGATATTTATATTATGATGGGACCACAAAACTTAATTTTTAGCCTACAAGCATCTCCATAAACTTAAATATTTTCAAAAGAGGCCAAAAAGTCACCAGCCAGCATATGGTTTCTTTAGGAGGACCTGTCAATTAAGGCCTGTGTTCATAAATTATTTGCTCAGTAAAGCTGGCCATACATTCAGAGCTCTGCTTGTTTGGCAAGGTTGCTAAAAAAGAAGATCTTATCATGATTTGAAAACCTGAAGGTGGCGTATATAGAGCAGACCCATTCGTGGGCAACAGAGCCCAACGATCGCATCACAACGAGAAGAATACGGGCAGTCGAATCGAATATTGAGGGCCCCATAAACCGCCGACTTTAAGCAGCTTAGATCTGCCTTTGTATGGGGACCTTAAGGGGCAAATTTATAAAGGGTCAATTTATTTTCAAATTTTTTTATGTTCAAAAATGTCAAATTAGACTATGGAATTGTTTAAATAAATTGCAATTGGTCAAATTTTTTGTTCATGGGAGTTTATGGGAGTTTTAAATAATTCCTATGAACTCAAAATTCAACACTTGATAAATCTTCCCCTAAATTTCTGATGTATGTCGGTTTACAAGATTTGCAGCACTTTAACGCACATCCCACTGAACTACAGGTGTGGATAATATTATTTGAAATGTACGGGAACGTTTTTTTTCTGGATAAGAAGTTTTCTGAATTTTGGAACATGAAGCCTTAAGGCACCTTAGAAGCATTTCTACTGGCTTTTTACAGAATGGGTTCTGGATAATGGATACCTGTATATACATTTCAATATATATCTAAAGAATTCAGGAATATCCTCAAAAAGGCAGAAGCTCAGTAGAAGATTAGTAGAAGTAACTCAGCGTCTCAATAGGTTAATTAATTTTGCCCCAAATTTTTGATGTTAAAATGGAACACATTTTAAATGTCGAGCAATGTCAAATGAACACAAGTTATGAGACCAGCACTATAACTTGTGGTGCACAAAGAATTTTGTGTGTATACATAATTCATTTGCACGCAGAGACAGACATAAGAGAATGCTGACATCAAAATATGCTTCTGTTTTGTACAAACAGGTGGATAACAATGGGCAGCTTTTGCGCAATAATGGTAAAATCGCAAACTTTAAAAGATACTAGAAGGGACATTGATAATATCTTTGTACCAAAGTCAGTATGAATCTCTGCAGGGAAAAAAATTCAAATTGCGTGAATGCAGCAGGCACTTTCACAACTTTACATTTTTCAAAAGTTTTACCAGCAGAGATTTGCATTGACTTCAATACAAAAATATTTTTGGACATTCTGTTAGCTGCACCAGAGGAGACTTGCTACAGGCAGCAAAGACATACTGGGGGTCATTTATCAACACTGGGCAAATTTTCCCATGGGCATTTACCCATAGCAACCAATCAAATTGCCGCATTCATTGTTCTACTTGCAGCTGGCTTCAAAAAGCTAATCACTGATTGGTTGCTATAGGTAACTGCCCATGGGCAAATTTGCCCAGTGTTGATAAATGAGCCCCACTATGTGCCATCCTCAATAGCAAAACATAGACCACTAAAAGCTGTAGTGGAAACTATAGACCTAACATTTGTAAACTGTGGGGCATGGAAATGGAGCTCTTCTACTTGCAGGTAGGGAAGGAGGACTCCGACGCACACTAGTTACACCACTCTCTGCATTAAACAAGTTTTTATTACAACATGATTTAAAACATACAAAGCCCACAGTCTATTGCTTTACATGCTATATAACCGAATGGCAGTTGGTCATGATCATAGGCCATTAAAGCATGAAATGTATAAGATCATAGAATGTGGGGTTGTATGTAAGTATATATTTTTATTTTTATAGTGCTACTTATGTATGGAGAACAGTAAAATAAATAAAACAAATAGGGGTTGTTTCAATAATAAATGCAAAGTAAAGTTACATTAAAGATTAAGTACCAAGTATCAAAGAGACCAGAGGAAGGAGATACATACCCTGTAGAATTTGCAGGGTTTGGAAGGGTAACTTACAAATAGGATATTAAGTACTAAAATATTAAGAGGTAGAATTTCAGTTTACTTCTAAAGGGATGATTCCCTTCAGAGGAAATCAGGAATTCCTAAATTCATGGTAAAATCAACATTTGTTTCATAGTGGAGTGCAGAATTAATCTTTGCAGATAAAAAGTGACACGTGGTAACAGTGCCTTGAATACACTTATGTGGATGTCTCAGGTGAAAGAGAATAACATAGCAACTGACAAAGCCCTGCGGCCTGGTAACCATGGTTCCAAAATACTGGTCTTCTGCTCTGTGGAGACAGTCAAAGTCTCATCCTACAACAAAGCTAAGAATACAGAACCAGGGAGTACATCTAGTTGCCTCCCGATTTGTATTTATATGAAATGCTAAAAATATGTACAGGTTCTTGCCCAGCTCAGGGAGCTTGAGGACCACAGGCCTAAAAATGTCTGATGTCTCAATTAATTAAACTGCTTTGCTGCACTTTCCTTCTAAGGGCACATGCAGGTGCCTTAAGTTCAGCACCCGCTAGCGCTAAAGTCGCCTGCGCCTATTCACATGGGGCGATATGCTTTTCAAAGTTGCTCGAAATTGCCTCATGGGGCAATTTTGAGCGACTTTGAAAAACGCGTTGCCGCGTGTGAATAGGAGCAGGCGGCTATCGCTAGCGGTTGCTAGATACTAGCAAGCCATTCAGGGAGATTAGTCGCTGCGATTAGTCGACAAGTGAAAAATCTCCCTGAATCTTCGTGTCTCGCCTTACCCTTAAAGTTGAATGTAGGTGTCTCTGGTGTTTGAGTCTGGCAGCTCAGTAATTCAGGTGCAGACTGTAAACTGACAATTTTGCAACATTTAATTGATACATTTCACAGCAACATCTCTGGAATATTAGCAACTATTGTATCAATTCTAATAGCTGCCTGTAGTGAAACCCAGAGATTCTGCTCAGCAGGGACAGAGATAAGAAATGTATCCATTAAATGTATCAGTTTAGAACAGTTGGGGGGGGGGGGGTCGGCGACAATTTACACTTCAATATTAGAAAAATGGTTATAATAGAAAATAGACAGTAATTGGAAAAAGTTGTTATTTCTGGTGATCTATCTGAAAACAAGTTGTTTGAAGGTGAACAACCCCTTTAACGGGGTTGAAACCCGGAAACCGTCATATATATATATATACATACCTACATATACACACATCCCAAGGCTACTGCACACACTTGCCGTTAAGGTATGTACCCAGATGCTCCCGAAGTTTCAGAAATATAAGCAAGAAGATGCCAGGATATAAACACACACACATACTATCTTCTGGCACATGGTTTTCATTTTGTATGTAGTTCATATAGATTTGAGAATATGGTTAAATTCCTTTAGGTAAAAGGAAAATGTTAGTATGACATTGCTGTACATTTAAAATAAAAATAGCTTGATGGCAGACAATGGCTTGCTGGTGCCTAAAGCTGCCCTGCTACCTTTTCTGAAGCAAACACATCGGTTTTACCAGTGCAGGGCAATAGAACACTATTTTAATTACTTTTAAACAATTTTTTGATGTTACTGGTTCTTTAATGTAACTGAATCAGTCTTAGTGGGACTTGGCTTTTACTACTGAGTGTTGTTCTTAAGTCTACCAGGGAGCGGTTATCTTGTGTTAGGGAGCAGTTATCTTGTGTTAGGGAGCAGTTATCTTGTGTTAGGGAGCAGTTATCTTGTGTTAGGGAGCAGTTATCTTGTGTTAGGGAGCAGTTATCTTGTGTTAGGGAGCAGTTATCTTGTGTTAGGGAGCAGTTATCTTGTGTTAGGGAACAGTTATCTTGTGTTAGGGAGCTGCTATCTTGTTAACTTCCCATTGTGCTGTTGTTAGGCTGCTGGAAGGGGAAAGGGAGGGGGGTGATAGCACTCAACCTTGCAGTAGAGCAGCAAAGAGTGACTGAAGTTTAGCAGAGAACAAGTCACATGACTGGGGGCAGCTGGGAAATTGACAATATGTTTAGCCCCATGTCAGATTTCAAAATTGAATATAAAATAAATCTGTTTGCTCTTTGAAAAATGGATTTCAGTGCAGAATTCTACTGGAGCAGCACTATTCACTGCCCATTTTCCCATGTCAGTATCCCTTTAATAAGTACTCAACATTAGTGCTTCTCAACACAATTATCTAATTAATGAAGTAATTTTGTGTAAAGTTCTACAATATTAACTAAACAGCAGAATGTATCAGGATGCAAGTGGACAGAGCTACTTCTGTTCAGCTTGTTGTTCATGTTGTCGAGATGGGATACAATGTTGTTGAGATGAGGGACTTATGTATGTATGTATGTATATTTTTATTTATATAGCGCTCCTTGAGGGCAAAGCACTGTACAGTAACAATAATTTAGTAGTACAAACAAGGGATCACTGCATTAATCAGTAACAATAAGTGCATTATTATAAATACAGTTTGCATAAATATAAAATATAATTACACATTGTTGAGACAAGATGATGGGGGGCCCTACCCCTTGGGGCTTACAGTCTAAATGGGAGGGTAACATAAAGACACAATTTGGAGGGGTAATAACTTATTCCTCATGTACTTTCTGACTGTAGCAATGGGAAATGAAAAGACCCAGATATCAGTCCACAACAGTCAAAAGAAGGTTGGAGCATAGGGATGCCTCCTTGAAAAGTTGGTAGAATCCCACAACCCTAAATTTTTATACAAAAAACTAAGAAAAAAAGCACAGCATTCCATCACTGGAATAAGAAAACTGTAACATTTGGTTGTACAGAACTTTAAGGTTATGTGGTAGTTATGGATTTGAATTTGGTGTGGTTGTATAACAAGGATGCCATCTAAGTAGGGTTGCCACCTTTTCTTGAAAAAAATACCGGCCTTCCTATATATTTCTCTTTTTTGCCTATTAATAACATTGGGATCAACCATCAAAAATACCGGCCAGGCCGGTAAAATACTGGCCAGGTGGCAACCCTACGTCTAAGCCATATATACTGCAAAAGATTCAAACCAAATCCTGAATTTGATTCATCCTGAATTATATAGTAGGGTAGCTGACCAGGCACATAGACAAACGTAGTAGAAAGCAAAAACAGCTTATTAACAAAATAATGGGGTACTGTTGGATTTCTGACTTAGCAATACCTTTTCCAAGATACCAACACCCAGGGTAGTAGTAAACAGAATCCCCTCTGTTTTATTCACTAGAGTTATTTATAAAGTAGGTCTCAAGGGAACATAACATAAGCAACAACAACGCACAGTTGATTCCTAGCCTGTTTCATTGGCAGTCTGCTATTACAGGACTTTCTCTTTGATAAGGCATCAGCCAGTAATAGGCAAAGTACTCCATACAAAATATGGATATTAAATGCCTACTCATTTCACCTCAGGGCTTTCAAACGTCATTGCATCAGCAACTCTCCAACTACTTCCTGCGCAGGGAGCACACTCTCAGCCACTCCCCCTTTTCCAGGTGGTTCCTGATCATGAACAGCACCTGTACTGGCACACCAGCCTGACTAAACATCGCCTCGATTATTCTCCTCATCTTCTGTCTCAAAGCATTTTGGGAGATGCATGCCTCACCTATATGGTTTTCCTAGTTACTGTCCCAGCCCCACATGCTTAGTCCCCATTTATACAGCTTTAGTGCTAAACTGGTCTTTGTGAAAGCTGCCATACAGTTGTTGAGAATTCTATATAAATAAGATATTTTGCAGGAGCGGTCACCTACTAGTCTAGCGGACAAACAGTTTTGCACAATACAGGTGGTGCATTTTTTTGTTTTACAAGAATTTTGGGTGAAAGCTAGAAGACAAGAATGCGTAATGCCCTGGAAAAAGATACCCTAGTGAGCTCAGATACATTTATGCTGCTGCAGATCAGTGCTGAGCTATTCTTTATAGTGACACTAGCAATGGCTGATGTACTTCTAACAAGGCTCTTTCACATAGAATAATCTTAACTTGGATCACATTGCTATAAGTATTTAAAACAAGCCCTAAGGATATATACTATTTTCTGCCAAAATTATATTCTGAGTAGCATATAATAACTAATTTGGTCTCCTCAGGCTTAATTTGATATTATAATCTCAGGCTATGATTCTGATGATCAAAGCTTCACGAATAATTAAATCCACAACCAAAATAAGAACCCCAAGACATACTTCCTCCAAATTAATATTCACTGGAAACCACAGCAGCAAATATCTACTGCTTTGAGTATCTAATGCTACTTATCTTCATGAATCAAGCAACCTTGCTTATCACTGTCAAAGGGCTTAAAGGGTTAAAGAATTTTAAGCCTCTCCACACTACAGAGACATGACCGCTTGATCCCAGAATTCTCATGTTGCCGAAACTAGCAGCAGCCAACGGCTAAGCACTCACACATCTATCAGCACCACCCGATAAGAAGGAAACCAATATTCTGCCACATGATGAGGGCAAGACAGGGGGCGAGGGAGATTATATCATATTCCCAAATCCCTAAACTGAAATGCAGGTGCTGAAATCCATACAGTTTGATATTGCAAATAAACCAATTTTTTTTTTTTTTTTTTTTTTTTTTTTTTAAATCCTGCATTTTATCTTGCACATTAGGAAGTTGTTTTACTCACAGCCAAATGGATTGGTTGCTACTGGTAACTGCACTGGTGCACCTTTCATTAATTTAGCTTCATAATGTATGTCTTATTAGATAATGGGGGGAATAATCAAATACATTTTGGGTGAATTGTCTTGACCAGTGGTGAATTAATGAGATGTGTGACCCCTAGGCTACATCCACAGGTCCCCCTTTTAGGCTACTGCTGGGTCTGGATCCATGCAGATCCAGGCAAATGTGCATCCAGTCTCTCTATGCAGGGTCAGGTGACATCACTGGATCTACAAGCATCTAGACCAGTGGTTCTCAACCTGGGGGTCGGGACCCCTTTGGGGGTCGAATTACTCTTTCACAGGGGTCACTTAAGGGTTTTCAGGAGCAGGTTCATCTCTCTCCCCACTAGCCCTGGGGCAAGGTTGTAGCTCTCCGGGTGTTGGTGCTGGGAGTTGTAGTACAATAACCTGTGTAGGGAAGCGAGTTGCACTACAACTCTCTATATCCCCTTAGTAGGGACTGTCATACAGCTCTCCCTGCCCATTTAAAAATTAGTAAAATTAACATGGTAATTGGGGTATGACCACAAAATGGGTGTGACAAAAAATTTTCACCGCTCTACGCACGGAAAACAAACCTTTATGCAACCACGCTGTCTCCTGTACTTTCCTAACAATCCGCTCTGGGCTGGCAACAAAAATATTTTAATATTTTATGGTTGGGGGATCACCACAACACGACGAACTGTATTAAAGGGTCGAAGCATTAGGAAGGTTGAGAACCACTGATCTAGACCCATGCACGTATATATTGATCAAAGTAAAATTTGCAACATGTACCCTTTCTTTGCCACATGATTTTGTTTTGCCATAAAAAATCACCAGCTCTAAAATTGACTTTTTGGATTTAAACGGACTCTTTATACAATTGTATTAATGGCTGATTAATGGCTGATTAATGGCTGCCACTCACCTGACGAAGGGTCCCCTTTTTCCTTTTGGTACTATAAAATTTGCAGCTTTACAAAGCATTTGTTTTTATAGTAGGTCAGTGACCCCCCCCCATTTGAAAGTTGAAAAAAGTCAAAAGAAAAAGGCAAATTGTTTAAAATTATAGAGAAATAATTAAGGCCAACTGCAAAATAGCTTAGAATAAGTCATTCTATAACATACTAAAAGTTATCTTAAAGGTGAACCACCCCTTTAATGCACTCCTCCTTATATTGAGGTATTTTGCTGCCCCTGATCTCAGTATCTACATCTCCTCCTGCTATTCAGAGTACCACTTGCAGTTGTTTCTATTTAAAATGTGATGCACAAAGACTATCTTGTTTTAATTGCTGTCCAGCCAAGGCATATTCTCATGGCACTTTAAATTTGTTTTCCATTCCTGCTGAGGGAGTATTCATATCCTTTAATGAGTCACTGCATGCACCTGTACTCTCTATTGTTCTTCTAGATTGCTCTTCTTTATTATTTGGCTGATGTCTACAAGAGACTTTGCTAAAACAAGTTGAGATGTTGATTCTATGGAGTTTACCCCATTGAGGAGTACCATTCATTGTCCGACTTACTAGGCTCTATATAAGCCTTTCTACAAACTGCCTTTGAGATCAGGGCCTGAGACAGAGTTGTAGAAAGAGCTCTATTAGTACAGGTATGGGATCCCTTATCTGGAAACCCATTATACAGAACGTTCCCGAATTACGGAAAGGTGGTCTACCATACCCTCCATTATAATCAAATAATCCAAATTTTTTAATATTAACTTTTTCTCTATAATAATAATAATAATAATAATAATAATAATAATAATACTACAGTAGCTTGTAATTGATCCAAACCAGCCTATTGTGTTTATATAATGTTTATAGGATTTCTAGTAGTCTTAAAGTATGAAGATCCAAATTATGGAAAAATCCACTATCCAAGCATTCTGGATATTAGGTTCCATACCTGTACAGTGAAAATAGCATTTAGCGTGGGCCTGTCACACAGATATATAATAAACGTCCTTTTCAAATTGAACATGTCTTTTTATTAAGACATCCATACCCGTTTTAAAAGCATTTAAAAATCTTAGTTTTCATTTATAACATCCCCCTCTTTCACACCTTAAAGGGGTTGAAAGAGGTTGAGTTCACTTTAAGTATAATGTAGAGAGTGATATTCTGAGACAATTTGCAATTGGTTTTAATTTTTTATTGTTTGTGGTTTTATAGTTATTTAGCTTTTTATTCAGGATCTCTCAAGTTTGCAGTGTCAGCAATTTGGTTTCTAGGGTACAAATTCCCCTAGCAACCATGCATTGATTTGAATAAGAGACTGGAATATGAATAGGAGATGGACTGAATAGAATAAAAGGTAATAAAAAGTGGCAATAACTATACATTTGTAGCCTTACAGAGCATTTGTTTTTAGATGGTGTCAGTGACCCCCCATTTGAAAGCTGCAAAAAAACAGAAGAAAGTAGCAAATCATTAAAAAAATATGAAAAATAAACGAAGACCAATCGAAAATTTTCTTAGAATTGGCCCTTCTACAATATACTAAAAGTTAACTTGAAGGAGAACCACCCCTTTAAGCATAGGTGGAGCTGGCAATTACTTTCACTTTCCATTCTGCACTTCCTAGATGTAACTGAATTCCCACATTCCTCCTCCCCCTTACCATCTAATTTTGTAGCCAGTGCATGAGCATGGAGCCCTCCATTCTGGGACAGGAACAAGATATTGGCATTATGCAAAGCTTGCCTTAATAGCAGTGTTTACAAAAGGTTGGCCTGTAATATAAACTGATGCTACAGGGCTGACTATTAAATTCTGATGCTAGTTGCACTGGTTTCTGTGCTGCCATGTAATAATCTGAATTAATTACTAATCAGCCTTATATTGGGACATTTCTGTTCTATGTGTACTGTATATTGTGAGTCGGTCCCTAAGCTCAGTAAGTGACAGCAGCACAGAGTATGTGAATCAGTGAATCAGCAGACAAGAAGATGGGGGGCTACTGGGGCATCTTTGGAGACACAGATCTTTACTGCTAAAGGGCTGTGGTTGCCTTGGGCTGGTACAGAAGCACAAAACAGAATGTACAACATTTGTACCTACTTCTTTAGTTAGGCTTTAGTACTCCTTTAATACAAAATTCACCTTAAGCCAAAGAATAATTATACTATAAACTTTTAAACTGAACTTACTGAACCAGCCTAAGGGCTCTTACAGACGAGCGTTTTTACCTGCGCTCCCCTGCGTTCCATTTTGCTGCGTTAAGCTGCAGGGGAGCGCAGGTATAGACGCACTCAATGCTTTTCAATGGGGCTGTACGCAGGAAAAATGCTCTGTGTTCGGTGCCTACATGCTAGAGTCCTGCAGCGGGTCGGGTACCCGCAGGTTACCCGCAAAATCCCGCGGTACCCTGCGGGTTGCTCGTAGAATTTCTAGGTACACTGTTTGTGGGCACTTCCGATGATGTCACTTCCGGTTTACAATGACAGCACTTCCTGATTCTTGATGGTCAACGGGTTCGCTTTGCGGATCACGGGTTGCGGGTACGGTTCGGGTTGCGGGTCCAAGTGGGTAAGAATGCGGGTTGCGGGTCCCAAAAAATGGACCTGCGCAGGACTCTACTACATGCGTTCGTGTGAGTACAGCCCCATTGAAAAGCATTGAGTGTGTCTATACCTGCG
>CM044437.1:110975263-111010061 GCA_024363595.1 Xenopus borealis
ATATATATATATAAATATATATATAAAATAGGCATTTGGCTGGGGTCCTTATAGGTCACAAGGTTCTCCAGCATAGCACCATCTGATGTAGGATGCGGTAACAATAAGGGGGTTATTATTCAAAGGTCGAGACTTAGAGGTTTGTGAGATTTTTTCTATACTTTGAATCAACTCACAACAACAATGGTTTCAGATTTATGAAAAAACAATCTATGAAAAAACAATCTGTGTATTTGCAGTGAAAAACTCGAATACTCGAGTTTTTGACCAAAAAAAAAAATCAAATCACTTGAATTAAGTTAAAACACACTGAAAAAAACTCGAACATCACTCGAACATCGTGAAGGCTACAAACATCTTCAAATGGTTCAAGGGACCTCTGCAGTTGACTTCGTTGACCTCGACAAGCTGGAGTTTTGACTGAAACATATCCTCCATAACAAATTTTTTGGGAAAAACAACTTGACCTTTGATAAAGAACCCCCTAAGTATCCCAGTATGTTTTTATGTTTCATTTACAATGCTAAACATAAACAAAATTTGCAAACCAGGCAAAGAGTATCCTCAGTCACTAGAAAGGGGGAAGGAGTATAACTGTACCATTGTAGAAGAAGGGCTGGGGAAATTTCCTTGTTAAATCTCAGCTTAAAGCAGTGATTTTCAACCTTGTGCCTCCAGCTGTTAAGGAACTACAAGTCCCACAATGCAATGAAGGAGTCTGACATCCACAGTCAGGCAAATGCATTGTGGGACTTGTAGTTTCTTAACAGCTGGAGGCACAAGGTTGAAAATCACTGGCTTAAAGGACCAGTAACATCAAAAAATGAAAGTGTTTTAAAGTAATAAAAATATAATGCAATGTTGCCGTGCACTGGTAAAACTGCAGTGTTTGCTTCTGAAGCACTACTATTGTTTATATAAATAAGCTGTTGTGTAGCCATGGGGGCAACTAGTCAAAGGAGAAAAGGCTCAAGTTACACAGCAGATAGCAGATTAACTCTGTAGAACATAATGGTTATCTGTTATCCATTACTTATCCTGTGCCATATAGCCATTTTGCAATTTCCGCCATTGCTACTTAGAAGCTTGGTTATATGAATTAAAGTAGTGTTTCTGAAGCACACAGATCAGTTTTAACAGCGCAGGGTAACGCTACATGATATTTTCTTTACTTTAAAACACTAATTTTTTGGTGTTACTGTTCCTTTAAGGTAATAGTAAGAAGAGGATAACTGGTATGATTGCAAGCTGAAGGAAGCAAGCTATATAACTACTTAAAGGAAAACTATACCCTGAAAATGAATTTTTGAGCAACAGATAGTTTATATCAAATCAAGTGACATATTAAAGAATCTTATCTACCTAGTATATATATTTAAGTAAATATTGCCCTTTTACATCTCTTGCCTTGAACAACCATTTCATGAGGGTCTGTGTTGCCTCAGAGATCACCTGACCAGAAATATTTCAACTCTAACTGTAACAGGAAGAAGTGTTGAAGCAAAAGACAGAACTCTGTCTGTTAATTGGCTCATGTGACCTAACTTTATAGTTTGTTTGGTATGTTTGTGTGCACCGTTGGATCCTAGGATCCCAGGAGGCTGTCCTTATTTTTTAAAATGGCAATTTTCTATTTATTATTACCTAATGGCACATGCTACTAAAAAAGTGTATTATTATGAAAATGGTTTATTTACATGAAGCAGGATTTTACATATGAGTTGTTTTATGCAATATCTGTTTATAGAGACCTACGTTGTTCGGGGGGTATAGTTCTCCTTTAAGCCGGTGTCATGGTTGAACCATGTCCTGCTGACAACCATCTAGAAATGCACAGATCTGGTAGAGCAGAATTACCCACCCATCCTTTCCACAACAAACAGGCCCGGATTGTGGATTGGCCACTTAGGCCCAGGCCTAGGGTGACAGTATTTTAGGGGGCGGCATGCTGCCCAGCCACACCCACATTGGTTCAGAAACACTGGGGATATGCAGGAGATATTATAGTTTTTTTTTTAATTTCCCATGCACCAATCCCCATTGCTCCAGGCCTGATTATGAAAATTTACAAATAAAGGGCAGAGTATTGGGGCCTTTAACGGCAGTGGGCCTAGGGGCGCCCACTATGTAAATCCGGCCCTGACAACAAAGGATAAATGTAGGAAACCTTTTCAACTAGAACAATAGTGAATATTGTGTGCCTCATGCAGAAATATATATATATTGTAATCCAGTTGTTTCAGAATATGCTGCCTTCATACATGGGCCTTTTTGCACTACTTTCAATAAATAAAGCAAGAACACATACACAAAATGCAGCATCAATCTCTCTACTTCATGAAATGACTGTGGTTATGTGCATCCTTTGACCCTGGCAGTGAAACTAATCCTTAGAGGGTAAATTAAATGGTAGTTTCCGGAGCTCATGAATCAGGATTGTTTTGTGCAAATCTCCCCACTTCTCCTGGATTTGCCCTAAGCGGCTTTGTCCCCTAACGGGATCTGTGTTAGCCAAACAGAGCTTATCTGGGCTGATCTGTTAGGGATTAAAGGAAGAAATATGAGCCAAATAATCCAGGAAAGCCAAAGGGAACGACACATATGCTGTCACATAGGGGAGTCCTATGGGGGGGGGGGGGGGGGGGGGGGTGGTTGGAGAATAAAAAAAATATTACAGCTATTTAGACAAATTACATTAGAGGAATTCCATTAGAAAGGGCAGATGTTTTTTTAAACAAATAACATAACAGCTGGCCATCATGTGTTTATTTAGGCTCTGTACCCAAAAGTATGTGCAAGTGTGTGTGTGCAAGCAGTGCACCTGTTCCGCTGTGTTAAAGGAACAGTAACACCAAAAAATGTAAGTGTTTTAAAGTAATGAAAATATCAGGTAGTGTTGCCTTGCACTGGTAACATAAAAAATTAAATTGTTTTAAAGTGATAAAAATATAATGCAGTGTTTTTCTGCACTAGTAAAACTGCCATGTTTGCTTCACAAACAATACTATAGTTCATATAAACAAGCTGCTGAATAGCAATGGCAGAAACTGAAAAAAAGGCTATATGGCACACTATAAATAGTGGATAACAGATAATATGTTCTACAGAGCTTATCTGTTATCTGCTGTGTAACTTGAGCCTTTTCTTGAGCCTTTGAATGGCTGCCCCCATGGTCACACAGCAGCTTATTTATTATTATTATTATTATTATTAACATGTATTTCTATAGCGCCAACTTATTTTGTAGCGCTGTAAAGTGAATGTGATTATACAACTAAATCACATGATTTACATACATAGAACATATGGAGTTACCTACATCACAATAAATATTGCGTTACATACATCACTATAAATACCGGTACAGAAGGTGAGGAAGGCCCTAAGCGGGTAATTAACAGTGGCTTCTCTAAAAAAGTGGGTTTTAAGAGATTTCTTAAAAGCTGAAAGATTGGGAGAAAGTTGGACAGACCCTGGGAGAGAATTCCAGAGGAGGGGTTCAGCTCTTGCTAAGTCTTGAATGTGAGCATGTGAGGAGGTAATGAGAGAAGAGTTGAGTAGCAGGTCAGTAGAGGAGCGTAGTAAGCGGTTGGGTGAGTATATGGAGGTTAGTTCAGAGATGTAGTGAAGGGCAGAGTTATGAAGTGCTTTGAATGTCAGGGTCATTAATTTGAATTTAATTCTGAAGGGCAGTGGAAGCCAGTGCAGGGATTGGCAGAATGGCATGGCAGAGGAAGAGCGGTTGCTGAGGTGTATAAGCCTAGCAGCAGTGTTCATTATGGACTGGAGAGGTGACAGTTTCTGGAGGGGAAGGCCAATTAAAAGAGAGGGATGCCACGAAACGCGTTAAGCGTGGGATTACAGGACACACTGATGTAAGATGATTTTAATGGAGATATAATAAAGAAAAGTTCATGTTTTCAGTCACCGTGTGCTCCGTTGAATTGCTACAACATTTTCCCCTGGACTGGAGAGGTGACAGTTTCTGGAGTGGAAGGCCAATTAAAAGAGAGTTACAATAGACTAGACGCGATATGACAAGAGAGTGAATACGAATTTTGGCAGCATCTTGGGTGATAAATGATCGTATTTTGGATATGTTCCTTAGGTGGAAGTGACATGATTTAACAAGTGACTGGATTTGAGGAGTGAATTTCAGGGCAGAATCTAGGATAACCCCAAGGCACCGGGCCTGGGGAGACGGGGGGGATAGTTGAATTGTTAACTACGATGGATACTTTCGGGATGTTACTGGTGTTAGTTGGAGGAAAAAGAACCATTTCCGTTTTGGAGAGGTTAAATTTAAGGTAGCGTTGTGACATCCAAGTAGAGATAGCAGATAGGCAGGAGGAGACACGAGTTAGGAGTTCTGGGTTGAGATCAGGAGAAGAGAGATAGATCTGAGTATTGTCAGCGTAGAGGTGGTAGTGGAAACCATACGAGCTGATTAATTTGCCGAGGGAGGAAGTATATAGAGAAAATAATAAGGGTCCCAGGACAGAGCCTTGAGGAACCCAGACAGAGAGAGGTGGGGGGAAGATGCTACTCAGTTGTAGGAGACACTGAAGGCAGGTTTGGTGAGGTAAGAATAAAACCAGGACAGGGCTGTGCCACAAAGGCCGAGCGAATGGAGGGACTGGAGGAGGAGAGGGTGATCTACAGTGTCAAATGCAGCTGAGAGATCAAGCAGTATTAGTAGTGAGAAATTTTGTTGGCTTTAGCTGTTAAAAGGTCATTAGTTAGATGGGTCAGAGCAGTTTCAGTGGAGTGTTGTGGTTTAAAACCAGATTGTAAGGGGTCCAGCAAGTTATTGTCAGAGAGAAATGAGGTTAATCAGTTGTAGACTAGGCGCTCTAGTAGTTTAGAGATGAAAGGTAACAGAGAGATAGGTCGGAGGTTGTTAAGATTAGAGGGGTCAAGAGAGGGTTTTTCAGAATGGGGGTGACAAGAGCATGTTTTAGTTGAGACGGGAATAGTCCAGTTGAGAGCGAGAGATTAAATAGATGAGTTAAGGCTTTGATTAGAAAGGATTGGTATTGTGGAGAAGTTTTGAAGGAATAGGATCAAGCGGGCAGGTGGTAAGGGGAGAGGAGGCCAAAAATTTTGAGACTTCCTCATCAGTAAAAGGGGTGAAGGAGCCCAGGAGAGTGTGGAGGGAGGGTGGTGGAAGCCTAGGGGGGTTGAGTAGTGTAATGTCCCCTCTGATGTAAATGTGTAAATTTAGTTTTTGAAGTGCTCAGCAATGTCTTGAGCAGAGACAGATGTGCATGGAGGGGGTGGAGAAGGGGAAAGGAGAGTGTTAAAGGTGGAGAATAGTTGTGCCGGAGTTAATGAGTGAAGTAAAATATGTTTGTTTGGCTTGGGAAAGGCTGGTGTTATAGGAGAGCAGGGCAGATTTGTAGCTCCAAAAGTCTGATTCTGAGTGGGATTTGCGCCAGCGACGCTCAAGTGCGCGTGAGTCTTTGGAGCGCTTTAGTATGAGCGGTGTGCCAAGATTGAAGTGGTTTGGGTCTAGCACGTTTAGTTTTTATAGGAGCAAGCTCATTAAGGGCAGTGGTGAGTGTGCTATAGTAGACCGAGGTAGCCGCATTAGGACAAGAGATAGCCGAGATATTAGAGCAGTGATCCCCAACCAGTAGTTCGTGAGCAACAGGTTGCTCTCCAACCTCTTGGATGTTGCTCCCAGTGGCCTCAAAGCAGGTGCTTATTTTTTAATTACTGGCTTAGAGGCAAGTTTTGGTTGCATAAAAAACAGATGTCCTGCCAAACATTCTCTCCTGTAGGCTGCCAGTCCATATAGGGGTTACCAAAAAGCCAATCAGAGCTCTTATTTGACATCCCCATGGACTTTTTCATGCTTGTGTTGCTCTCCAACTCTTTTTTAAATTTAAATGTGGCTCACGAGCAAAAAAGGTTGGGGACCCCTGTATTAGAGTAAACAATAGTAGCGTTTCTAAAGCAAAAATGGCAGTTTTACTAGTGCAAGAAAACATTATATTTTTATCACTTTAAAACAATTTCATTTTTTTATGTTACTGGTCCTAAACCTATTCTGTACAGAAAAACTTTTAATAGATGGAAAAAGAGAGATCAAGAACTACGTTTCTATCTTTATTGTTGGTACATGTTTCTGTGGTGAATTAAGTAAAACTGCACTGCCCTACAAACACAACTCTATAACATTTTAGGTATTTGAGAAAAACAATCTATAAATGTTCTCTTACAGCTGTGTACTGCCACACAAGAGAAATGTATGTACACAAACATACAGTCAACTTCCACAGAAGGCTTCACTGCATTCCTATCTAATACCTGCCCAATAACCATGAAGTAACGTCACAATAACTCGCATGCCATGCCACTCTGGTAGGTTGCTTGGATAAAAAGGATCTTTTATATATATATTAAAAGGCACACAAAACACCCTTCTCTACCTGTCAACATTACTGCTAAATGTATAGCACCTTGTCTACACACATAGAGCAGTTCCAAGTGGACAAGTAGAGTGTTTTTCCTCTGAGTTCTGACTATCACTGTGCCATGAGCATCCTACAGTGTGATTTACATTTAGTGATGACACAAAGTCACGGTCAACCTACTTGTTGCTCCATTCAAGATGCCTATTGACTACCTGTGTCATGCAGTTGAGTTAATCAGGGCTTTTCTTCCTGAAACCCAACCAATTTATGGTATTATGTTGGTAACCAACTCATGTAGAACTTCCACTGATCCACTAACCCCACTGGACACAGTTGCACAGTTTCCAAATTATTGTGCATATAACATTTGTTGAGAGTATAATAAGGGGAATTGAGTTCTGTTAAGTAAGACGGACAGGTTTACAGCCCAACCTAGATGCCATAGGAAAGTAGATGATACAGTTTATTACCTAATGGGACTGACACGCATGGAGATTTAGAGTTGTGGTAAATCTGTGCTATGTCTACAACAAATCTCCTGAAAATGACTTCCCTAGCCTAATCTTTCTGTCACTGCAAGTAAAACACCTTAACCTGACACAATCCAATTGTGCCTTCTTTCTGAATCGGGCTGCATTGTGACAAGTTGTATTTGCACCAGTCCTAAAGTTAGACAAGGGGAAGGCATGTGTCGATACCTGTTGACTGCCACTGGTGTAACTACAGATTTGCTGATCAAGCACAAGATCAAGCACAAGCCCTACTAACTGATGGGGGTATACGTCCCATTTAAAGGAACACTATAACCCTAAAACGAACACTTAATCAGCAGATAGTTTATATCAAATTAAGTGACATATTAAAGAATTGTAACAATTGGTGCACATTTTTAAGTAAATATTGCCCTTTTACATCCCTTGAACCACCATTTTGTGATGGTCTGTATGCTGCCTGAGAGATCACCTGACCAGAAATACAGCAGCTTTAACTGTAACAGGAAGAAGTGTGTCTTTTAATTGGCTCATGAGACCTAACATGTATGTTTGGTTTGTTTGTGAGCACCATAAATCCTAGGATCCCAAGGAGCAGCCCTTATTTTGTAAAATGGCAGTTTTCTATTTATGATTACCCAATGGCAAATGCTATTAAAAAAGTATATTATTATGAAAATGGTTTATTTACATGAAGCAGTGTTTTAAATATGAACTGTTTTATTAATTATATTTTTAGAGAGACCTACATTGTTCGGGGGTATAGTTTTCCTTTAAGAAGAGACTTGCAAAGTGTGGGGTATAAGAAGATAAAGGTCAGACATTGAGCATTTACACAAAAAATTAGAGCATGTACAATGTGACAGCGTGTAAGAGGACAGTGTTTTGAGATTTACTGATCTCCAGCTAAAGGTCTACTGGTAGATCCTGATCTACCTTTTGGGCACACCTGGTGTAAGATAAACCATGCAGACTGAAAACATGTTGGAAATAGTACAGTGCACAAAGAATAGAGGTTAAGGCTAGTGGCAGACGAGCAGATTCAGGGAGATTTAGTCGCCAGGCGACTAATCGCCTCTTCAGCCCGGCGACAATCTCTCCAAACTGCCTTCCATGTGCCTGAATGAGGAATCGCCTACGCTAATGCACTTGAGGCGCTTTGATTTCCGAAGTCGCCCGAAGTTCCCCCACAAGGAAACTTTGGCCAACTTCGGAAATATGTATTTGCGCAGGTGATTCCTCATTCAAGCACATGGAAGGCAGATCAGGGAGATTGTCACTGGGGTGAAGAGGCAATTAGTCGCCTGGCGACTAAATCTCCCCGAATCTGCTCATCTGCCACTAGCCTAGAGTGGGTGAGGGAGAAGGCAGGCATTTGCAATCTGAAAGCTGCAGCTCTGTACCAATTTGAGGGCACAGTGTATATCAGAGGTCCTCTGACAGCAAATTTAAAACCCTTTTTAAATTATCTTCTGACTGAATATGCAAGGACTAAAATACACTGATCACATGGAAACATATAATTTATTTATGATGCATAAAAGAAACATGATGCAAAATGGGTCTTAAATGACCTACTGTTCATTACATGCATACACTTCCAGTGTAGAATAATTGAACCAGATGTTAATGGACTGGCTTGCTTGCTCCTTACACTCTGCTCACCTTATGTGTTCTCTGTCTCTTGATGCGCCTGGTCCTCTCTCTCTCAGTGCTGCAGGCCTCGCTCATAAAATGTGACCTTTTCTCACTACACCATTTTGTACATGCAAGGTTACACTCAAAGCATATACACATGCATTGTGCATTTTTAAACTATGACAGAGCATTACATGTATAAGTTTTCATTGCAGTAATTTCTTTATTAAAGGGGTGGTTCACCTTCAAGTTAACTTTTAGTATATTGTAGAAGGGCCAATTCTAAGAAACTTTTCAATTGGTCTTCATTATTTATTGTTCATAGTTTTTTAATGATTTGCAATTTTCTTCTGTTTCTTTGCAGCTTTCAAATGGGGGTCACTGACAACATCTAAAAACAAATGCTCTGTAAGGCTACAAATGTATTGTTATTGCAACTTGTATTTACTTATCATTCTATTCAGTCCCTCTCCTATTCATATTCCAATCTCTTATTCAAATCAATGCAGGGTTGCTAGGGTAATTTGTACCCTAGAAACCAAATTGCTGACACTGCAAATCAGAGAGCTGCTGAATAAAAAGCTAAATAACTATAAAACCACAAAAAATAAAAATGAAAACCAATTGCAAATTGTCTCAGAATATCCCTATCTACATTATACTAAAAGTTAACTCAAAGGTGAGCAACCCCTTTAAATTATACAACTATTAGTTGCTGCAGGATACACTGTGTATTTCCTTGTTCACTTAATACCGGTCTAGCGGACTGGACATTCTATTTACACAACTCTGTGTGGGGTGTTGCACACCTGGCAGTGCTCTCTGAAGGAGGATAATACGCAGAGATAATTTTAATTAATAAAATAAGTTGCCTAAGAAAAAAAAAAAAGGTACCTAAGAATCTGTTTACAAGAGATGGGGTTTTTACTGACAATATGACAGTGTACATGCGTCATTAATTGAATATGGAAAGGCTGACCAATATCAAGGAGACTTTAGCAAGTTTTCATGTAGCAGCATAATGTTGTTGATATTGGACATATTCAAAATGGCTGCCAATCTGCTTATAGTGACATATAGGGCTCCTCAGAAAAAGGGTTTCTAGACTGATGCATGCGCATCTCGGTATAAATATAAACAATATTAAACGAATTATTTTTATTCAACTTTAATTACACACTGAAGACGATCTTACCACGATATGAATAAACAGGGAAAATTACTAGAATATAAAACACAACAACAAATGAAAAGATACCTGTTTTTAAATATTATTTAACTCAGTGATCCCCAACATGTTGCTCTCCAACCCCTTGGATGTTGCAATGCAGGAGCTTTTTTTGAATTCCAGGCTTGGAGAAAAGTTTTGGTTGTATAAGAACCAGGTGTACTGCTAAACACAGCCTCAATACAGGTTGTCAATCCACATAGGGGCTACCAAAGGGCCAATTACAGCACTTATTTGGCATCCCAAGAACATTTTTGCATGCTAGTGTTGCTCCCCAACTCCTTTTTCTTCTGAATGTTGCTCACGGCCTCATAAGGTTGGGGATCCCTGATTTAACTATATAGTGATTGAACACAAAATAGCAGAACATATATATAAAGAACACACACATACTTCATTTGCCCATTTTAGTTTTGATTTATGGGGGGGTGGGAGAGAGATGACCGTTTTTTGGTTTCAGCATTTCATGCCACCAAGTCAAAGGTCAGCCAACTGACAAACGCAGATAAGAAGTTGCTGAGTACAGTTACAGGTGGAAATAAAATGTATTTCTGAAAGTCCACATTCTGAAAAGTAATATTTTCAGTACCAGGAAGTGGGCTGAGTGTGCCAGTGCACAAACATAATGCTCATGTTATAGCATGGATCCATCATGCCCACAGTGGATCATGATCACTCTTATGATCTAAGATTTAATGACATGTCTGCATGCAGCAATTCCGCACTAGTCTAACTTAAGCTGGCCATAGACACAAAGATCCGCTCATTTGGCGACATCTCCAAACGAGCAGATCTTTCCCCAATATGCCACTAACTGGCAGGGCTATATTGGGGTAATCCAAATGTTCGGCCATATGGCCAAATTATCAGATTACGAGAAACGCAGTGGACTTCCGACGGGCCGGTCGGAAGAAAATCTGACCTTCCCGATCGATATCATGTCCAGATATCGGTCGGGGATATCGGTCGGGAAGACCCGTCAGAAGCCCCCATACACGGGCAGATAAGGTCTAAACAACCGATATCGGCAGCATTATCTGCCCGTGCATGGCCAGCTTCACCTGCTACAGCTATTGACAGATCAAGAAGGATCTACTATATGTTGATTCTGTGGCAGACCCTCAACTAATGATCATATATAGGTTCCATGTGAGCAACACAACAATGTTTATGTTATAGAAGGGATTCATACTGCCCACAGCGGACCATTATCACTTTAATGATAAGATTTAAAGGGGTTGTTTGCCTTTGTGCTACCTTTCAGTAAGAGTGAAATCCTGATATAATTAGCAATCTGTCTTCGTTTTTCATTATTTGTGGTTTTTGAGTTGTTTAGCTTTTTATTCAGCAGCTCTCCAGTTTGCAGTTTCAGTCTTCTGGTTTCTCAAAATTATCCTAGCAACCATCCATTAATTTTAATAAAAGACTGGAATATGAAGAGGAGAGGTCTGATTAGAAAGATGAGTTATATAAAGTAGCAATGACAATACATTTGTAGCTTTACAGAGCATTTGTTTTTAGGTGGGGGTCAGTGACCCTCATTTGAAAGCTGAAAAGAGTCAGAAGAAGAAGGCAAATAATTCTACAATTATAAAAAAATAAAATAAACAATGAAGACCAGTTGAAAAGTTGCTTAGAATTGGCCATTCTAGAACATACTAAAAGTTGACTTAAAGGTAAACTACTCCTTTAATGACATGTCTGGATGCAGCAATTCCACACTAGTTTAAAGGTGGCCATACAATTTGAGATCCGCTCGTTCGGTGATGTCACCAAACGAGTGGATTTGACAATGTCGCCAAACGAGAGGATCTCTCCCCGATATGTCCACATTGAAGGGGGCAATACCGGGCTGATCCAATCATTGTGCGGGCGATTAGATCATTGCGAAGATAAGCGGGCAATCGGATCATTGGTCGGATCGTGGGACTGCATCAACAAATAGATGCAGCTGCAATCAGACAGGATTTTTAATCCTGCACGATCAACATCTGGATGAGTTTTGGCCAGATATTGATCGAAGCAGCCCGTCGGAGGTCCCCATAAACGGGCCAATAAGCTGCCAACTGAGTCTGTCAGCAGCTTTTATCGGCCCGTGTATTGACAGACCAAGAAAGATATACTACATGGATTCTGTGGCAGAGCCTCAACTAATGATCATATATTTGTTCCCTGTGAGCAACACAACAATGTTTCATTTCAAGCTACTTATAATGAACTGTATACGGCACAACATCAAATAAGTATGTTGTGGATGCAACAATTAAGAATAAAGTCTGTTCAATGAGAATCTACTCACCATAGGGTTTCCAGGCTCCTGTTGCTCTGGCTCCACACGCTGCCTTTTGACTCCAGCACCAGATGCACCACTGTTTCCCAGATGCAACTGCTGATCTGATTCTCTCTTGGTGCCACGGGTATTAAAGCCCAGCAGATGAGCACCAGACATTACTGCATCTGCCATAGCAAGCTACTCCTTGAAACTTTAGAAATCTAGCCTCAATTGGCACTGCTAGCTCACACCTCTTGGAACCAAGGTGCACAAAGTATTTCTATTAAAAATTAATTTAACAGCTTCAGTTGCTGCAGATGGTTAAAATTAAGTCTGTGGTGTTGAAAAAGTCTAACAAGTTATTTCATGATGGGAAAAAAAGATGCAAACAGAGTGACCTGGACTAAATGCCAAGATTGGAAAAATATAGAAGGTGCTACTGCCAATGACAAAAGTGAAAATAGTGATTATGTTAATAATACTCGCAAGGCGAAATCAAGCCAGCCCCAGAATAGAGTATAACGGAAGCAATATGCTGGGAAGAGAAAGCAAGGGATTTAAGACTGGAATTGCAAAAGCGAGCTGTCCTTTTGTGCAATATGTTGTGATGCTGCTGCTCCTGCTGCTTGCAACTGGACGAATGTACACAGAACGGGAGCTTGCTCTGTCACACTGCTAACAGGAAAGGGCAAAGACACAGCGAAGGATGGAAGAAAATAGGAAGAGGAGGGAAAATAATCCCCAATCCCACAGCTGCAAACACACACATACACAGCGTCCGACACACTACACGGCCCGAGCCCAACTAATTGCTTCGGCAATCTCCGGAATCGGAGGGCGGAGTTTACGAAGGACTTGAACTACCATAAGCGTTCGGCAATTTCCGTCAAGAGACATTAAGTGAGGCTTGCTTATGGGTGACATACCGGCACGTGACTGAGTGTTTGGGGGCCATGTTGGAAATTGGTAAACAGCATACTAATATTTAAATCTAAATTATACTTTTCACCTCAATAATAAACACAAAGTATGCGGATTCCATTATGTTATATGCCGCAGTAGATGTACAATGTAGATAAGCTACGAAATAAGCATAATGTGGTCAGTAATATTGGAGGTAAAGTTTGCACAGGTACAATCAGCTATAGGCTATAGTGACCAATCGGCAGGTAGCATGCAATGGTCACCCATAAGAAAATAAACCTCTGATTGGTCACTGTGTTTTACCACACCTATTCAAAAGTACCGCAAAATACATCAAAACAAAAGAGCAGTACTGCGTTGCTACACACAGGCAGCCAGGTGCTGCCTATTCCATAATCTAGTGCTTACAGTAAATAAAACTGTTTCATTTGTTTGCTGATTAATACATTAAAATACCACAGCTGCACAGAGGATACTCCTGGTTAGAAATGACACAACATTTTGGGAATAAAATGAGGGACAAAATAAGTTGTATGTATGTATATTTTTATTTGTATAGCACTCCTTGAGGGCAAAGCACTGTACAGTAACAATAAATTAGTACAAGTATGGGACCTATTATCCCAAATGCTCAGGACCTAGTGTTTGCCGGATATAGGGTTGCCACCTTTTCTTGAAAAAAATACCGGCCTTCCTATATATTTAACTTTTTCCCTGTAAAATTTACTTCCAATAAGGATTAATTATATCTCAGTTGGGATCAAGTACAAGCTACTGTTTTATTATTACAGAGAAAAAGGAAATCATTTTTAAACATTTGGATTCTTTCATCATAATGGAGTCTATGGGAGATGGCCATTCCGTAATTCGGAGCTTTCTACATAACGGGTTTCCGGATAAGGGATCCAATACCTGTAGTAACAAACAAGGGTTCACTGCATTAATAAGTAACAATAAGGGGCAAATTTATCATTATTCCCTAATACGAGGGCTATTCGGACGAAATTCGATAAGCATTCGACTATCGAATGCTTATCGAATAGTTTAGTCTATTTTTACTTCGATGTTCGATCTCTCGATAAAATCGTACGAATGGTATTCCAGCAGGTGATAGAAAAAAAAGCCTATGGGGGGCTTCCCATAGGCCTCTATTGCAATTCGGTAGGTTCAATCTGGCGAAGTAGGCAGTCGAATAAAATCTTAAAGTCAAAGTGCTTAGATCATCGAATTATCGAATATCCGATCATTCGATCTATTCGATACGCTTGAATTTTGCGTATTCGATGATCGAAGTGGGCAAATTTGCATATTCGAATATCCGAAAAAATTGTACTATCGGAATTCGATTGAATTTCAAACTATTCACATGAATTAAGTAAATCTGTCCCTAAGTGTATTATTAGAAATACAATTCACATAAATATGAAATATAATTACACAGAGTCAAGGAGATAAAAGGACGGAGGACTAGGGTTGCCACCTTTCCCTGTGGCTCAAGCCGGACAGGGGGGCGGGCCCGTGATATCAGTGGGCGGGCCTGTGACATCAGTGGGCGGGCCCGTGATGTCACAGGGCGGAGCTATGACGCCGCGATCGGCCAATCGGCTAATCCCGCCGGTTTTCCTTATTTGGAAAACCGGGCAGGAAGCATTGACCCGGGCAGCCCTTCAAAATACCGGGCTGTCCGGGTCAAAACCGGACAGGTGGCAACCCTACGGAGGACCCTACCCTGTGGGGCTTACAGTCTAAATGGGAGGGTAACTTACGGACACAATTCGGAGGGGTATTAAAGTGTTGTAATTTACATTGGGTGACACTGTCATATGAGTGCCAGTTCCCAGTTCAGGTGTTATCCAGGTGCTCCCAGAGGTAGTCTTTAAAGGAGAAGTCAACCTATCAAGGGATAAATGCCATGCCACCCTCCCCCAGGCTAGGGTTGCCACCTTTTTTTGAAAAAAATACCGGCCTTCCTATTTATTTATCCTTTTCTCCTATTAATAACATTGGGATCAACCATCAAAAATGGCGTTTACCACCTGATAGGTTGAGTTCTCCTTTAAGGTTCATTTTAAAAACACTGAAGGAGGATTCTCTGAATGGCATTCCAAATTGTGGATTAGATTTGCAATTGTTAAAGGGAAACTGTCATGGGAAAACATGTTTTTTTCAAAACGCATCAGTTAATAGTGCTGCTCCAGTAGACTTCTGCACTGAAATCCATTTCTCAAAAGAGCAAACAGATTTTTTTATATTCAGTTTTGAAATCTGACATGGGGCTAGCCATTTTGCCAATTTCCCAGCTGCCCCCGTCATGTGACTTGTGCCTGCACTTTAGGAGGGAACTGCTTTCTGGCAGGCTGTTGTTTTTCCTTCTCAGTGTAACTGAATAGTACGCAGTGGGACACAGGTTTTACTATTGAGTGCTGTTCTTAGATCTAAAAGGCAGCTGTTATCTTGTGTTAGGGGGCTGTTATCTGGTTACCTTCTCATTGTTCTTTTGTTAGGCTGCTGGGTGGGTGAAAGGGAGGAGGTGATATCACTCTAACTTGCAGTACAGCAGTAAAGAGTGATTGAAGTTTATCAGAGTACAAGTCAGATGACTTGGGGCAGCTGGGAAATTGACAATATGTGTAGCCCCATGTCAGATTTCAAAATGAAATATAAAAAAGTCTGTTTCCTCTTTTGAGAAATGGATTTCAATGCATAATTCTTCTGGAACAGCACTAATAACTGATGCATTTTGAAAAAAAAAATTTTTCCCATGACAGGATCCCTTTAATAAAGGTACTGTAGTACTTCTGCTTGGCCTTCAACAAGGCAGAATTGAGGCATGAGAGTAGAAATTTATAGTGAATAAAGTCTGCTTGCGTATGGGATTTCTTCCACATACGTTCAGCAGATCCCATACAGGAGCGTAAGAATATGGTTTGTGAATTCAGCCAGGGTCATGGGTTCTGAGCACGTGTATACTTAGCCTGTAAACGGGCAAATTAGTCAATAGTTGAGGATAGAGTGTGATTATACTCACTACCCAGGGTATCAGGACCTGACAGACTGAGCTAAGGCTGGGAGGTCAATGCCACATGTATCCCGAACTAAGACAGAAGGGGAAGAAGCAGGTGGACACAGAGAGTGAGAGATGGAAAATGTAATCAAATGGTTATCGGAAAGGGGGAAGGGTTCAATGATAAAACCAGAGAGAGAGTTTTTTTTAGTAAAGACTAGGTCCAGAAAGTGGCCATCCTTATGAGTAGGAGTGTTGGTCCAATGCAGGAGCTCAAAGGAGGAGGTTAGGCAGAGAAAACGAGAGGGCCAGGGTTGTGAAACATCATCGATGTGGAAGTTAAAATCCCCAAGGATGATTGCAGGACTATCAGTGCAGAGGAAAAAGAAAGCCAGGAAGAAAGAGTTGCCGCACTGTGGTGTTTTTTCTGACCATGACCATTTTGTGGCCACACACCCCTAATTACCATGTTCATTTTACAAAATTTGGCAGGTTATGACAGTTTGAACACATCTCTGTAGTTTTTTTTTCCAGTTATTACAGTTTTGCTAATGAATGTGAATTGTCCTTTAAGCAGTGAGTCTAAGTTCTCCCAAGAGACCTGTTTATCTTAAGTGTTACAATTACTTATTTGCTTGCCTCAAAATTGTTACTAAAGTATCTTAGTGCACCTGGTGGCTGTTCTGGGCTCTTTGCCAAAAGCCAATAAAGTTAGAAACTTTGTATCTTTTTCTTGCTGTTCAGTGCAGGAGATGAAAGAGAAAGTCAGGACATTTCAGTACAAATGCTGGACTGACAGTTGAGTGGTAAGTTATGCAATTTTCCAATGGTTTATCAGCTCCATCCTGTGGGATCCACTGGGGACAATGTCCAGCTTAGACCACTCCTGGCTGTCACAGTGGGTTCTCCTATACCTAAACCTTACGATTTAGGTTTAGCATGTTTGGACTAAAAAGTGCCATGTCTAGGGCTGCAGCTTAAGAGGGCAACCACTGGGTGTCTTTATACTATATATATATATATATATATATATATATATATATATATATATATATATAAGATTCCAAACGAACTGGTGCACACAAAACATATAAAGCTATATATATATATATATATATATATATATATGTTCATATAATCATATATCAAGATCTCAAGAGGATCCAACACATCTGCACATCTGCTGCAGCATGCAAACTAAAGCACAAGTTGAACACGATTGACGTGCTACCAGTCCTTCCAGGTCCTTCCATTTATTATATGCGTAACTGACTGTACACCCACTGGAGAAGCAAGTAAGAGTGCAGGCAACTTCCTTTCTTTAAAAAATATATAAGATATTAGGAGCACTCACGGATATAGCAATGTATTTATTGAATTTTCACAAAATCCCCCACATCTATGTGTTTCGGTTCTCCTTGAACCTTCGTCAGGATGTGCTCAGGAGTCATCACTTGGCGTATAAATTCAAACAAGCATCAATCTGTAAAAAGTTTTAAAGGAATTGTTCAGTATAAAAACTAGATAAATAGATAGGCTGTGCAAAATAAAAAATGTTTCTAATATAGTTAGCCAAAAATGTAATGTATAAAGGCTAGAGTGACTGATTGTCTAACATAATAGCCAGAACACTACTTCCTGTTTTTCAGCTCTCTTCCACAGCCTATCTATTTACCCAGTTTTTATTTTTACACTGAACTATTCCTTTAATCAGAAACTGTGAACATATTTGCATATTCATGCCACTGAATATGTGTAAGTTAATACAACCGTTAAAACCATTAAGACACTTGCAAATAACAAGTGTATTGAAATATAAACATAAAACTAGTGAGTAGCCAAATATCGGCTCCCACTCTCCTAGCAGCGTGTATCTCAAATGAGGAAAAAATTTGAACAAATTTTCTCTTAACATTTTAGAAGTGAGAGATTTAGTCTCTAATAGCAATGTAAGTAATAATTTCAATAACGGATGACCGATTGTTACACATATTATTATTGATCAAACATCATAGCTGGTTTAGCATATGATCTCTATATAATTTTTTTAAAAAAGGTCCATCTCATCACCAGCTATTAGGGTACTTCTCAGTTTTTGGTAATTAATCAACATCAGTGAGTCTCAAAAAAATAGACCACTATACAATAAAGGCTTACCCTATGGTTATCCCATCAAGACGAAGTCCATACGTGCATTAGTGTAACTTGTGCAAAAGCATTCAAATATAACACAAATCCTAAAAATCTCAATGTGGATTATAGCACTAAAATAGTTTCAAAAACATTTTTTTTCTAACATATGAAGCAAGCCAATGAGGACATTTCAGTGAGGCCCCTAGGGGCCACCGTATCAAATGTCCAAATTCACTTGGCCTCCTTTTGTAGCAAAATCCTTTCCCTATCACCCCCATGTTTCAGGGGGGATACACATGATCAATCAACACACAGAAGCCAAGGCAATACGCATGGTAGACCTATGATTGTTCATTCGAATTCAAAAGGTTGTGGTTCATTAGCCCATATAAAATAGGCAAGGTTGTATTTAGGTCTGATGCTGCCCTAGGAATTGGGCCTAAATACAATTTTCTAAGAAGTGAGTGCGCTCCCCTCCTTTAAAAACAGCGGGTTCCCTTATACTCTCAAAATATATAATGTACCAATACACTCTCTCTTTTAGCTATTCATCGGACCTAAATACACCCCCTACGTTGCAGAAGTGACATCAGCGCGCCATGCACGTGACGTAACTTCCACTCACCAAGCTTGCCCGTTGCGGAAGTGACATCAGCACGTTGTGCGCGTGACATCACTTCAGCGCTCACTTGGCCCCTCTACCCCTCACCCCCCCAAGCTCCGTCACGGATTTCAATAGGAAATCTGTGTCGGGGGGAATTAAATAAACATTTTATTTATTTATTTATTTTAAACTCAGCAGTAGTTAAGGCCGCTCCCACAATCTCTTGCAGAGATGCTAGTTTATGAGAAAAAAAATGCATTGCAAATGGCAGAAAAGATAAAAATGCAATTTATGGCAAGAGAGCATTATCCCTATCATTTATTAATTGTTTGAATGATTCATGTGCTTGTTATGATCTGATTCACTTAGGTTACATTTTCCCATCTAATTAGTGAAGTTGGATTTGTAGATTCTGTTCTGACAATATAGGAACACAGTAGCATGAGCTATGAACAACTGCAGCAAGAAGAAAAGATAAATAATACAACCTTTAATGCTGCATTGCTAAGTTTTTGGGATAGATATAAAGGTAAAATGAGTCTTACTATGCAGCTTACTAGATTATTCTTGTAAACTGGGCTTTTACTCAGTTGTAACAGAAGTAAAGGCTATTTCAGATTAGACAAGGATGCTTTAAATGGGATATAAGGTAAAATACTACAGTAATCTTGTTTTGAGTGCTTTAGCAATACTCATTTTATTAAATATTAGCAGTTTTATAATGCTAATATCATGTCAGATCAGTACTTCTCATTTATAGATGCTGTGTCAGTGGCCCACAAGTGAAACCATGTTCAACATATTGCTCTCTCTGTTACCTTGGTGATTTAGAGTAGCTGCTTTTGTAGGGCACAGGCCCAAGCTGGCAATTTATGGGTTCTGGCAAATGCCAGAGGGGCTGCTGCAAGTTGCCATAGACAGTCACTACTTAGTGGACTTGTGGAGGGTTGTATGGGCTTCTATGTAAAGGAAATGCCTCTTTTGATTCTCTGTCCAGACTTGCCAAGTCCAGTCTGTGATCTGATATAGATCAGAAATGCTCATTCACTTACCTTGGGAAAAGCACTTTTTATCAAGTTTAGCAATTTAGCACATGGTTCATGTCAGTTCACTGTTCTAGCCATATGCAAAGTCAGAGAGATTACAAGTGACAAATATAACAAATATGGGGAACAGGAAAGCAAGAAAGTATAAGAAAAATAGGATAAAGGAGAAAAAAGGGGTTGGAAATATAAAATATAGAATGACTGAAGGAGGTAGGGTTCCCAAAAACTTGGAAAGTCGAAAGTGCCCAGGTGAGTGGGTGATATGTAGGAATGTGAAATAGTTCATAAAATGGGTGTCGGCAAAATGAGTAGCAAATCTTTTTGTCCCTTTTTATATTTTGCAAATGTTGGGAGGTATGCCAGAGGCTGTACTAGGCCTCATTTTCTGGATTGTAAGAATACCAGGATCCTGTGAAAAAGGAATAGTTACTAATAGACAAACGCTGTCATAGCACACGTAAGGGTGAAAGGTAGGTAGGATTAGTGAGGAAGGGCAGTTCAGTGCCCCAAGCACAGGAAAAGTAGTGGAGATAGGACTCCTCAGTCAATACTTGCCTTGTGCAAAGAGCATAGTGTAAAGGACCAGTATCATCCCTAGCACTGGATGGCATTCACTGTGGGCATTTCTGCAGATAGCAAGAGTTAACCGGAGAGTTATACAGTGCAACCAGGGCCGGGCCAGGCTGGCCGGGCGCCCTGGGCATACATGTGCGCCTGTCCGAGACAAGAGGGGTGAATGATGGAGGGGAAAGGTGAGTGACAGAGGGGAAAGAGTGGTGAGCGACACAGGGGAGGCAGGAGTGAGCAACGGAGGGGAGACCAATGAAGGGAATCTCAGAGGTAGTTGTCCAGAGCCCCCCTATCACAGTGCCCTAGGCAGCTGCCTCTTCTGCCTACCCCCAGTTCAGGCCTTGACTGTAACTACACTCTTACAGAGAAAGCCCATTCTGAAACCAGAGTTGCAAGTGAGACTGCTCTTCTGGGAGTTGCAGGGAATTATCTCTTACCCAGCTGGGTTGAGAGCAGGTAAAGCAATAAAACAGTGCCCCTTGTGTGACAGTAATTGAGCACTGCATTTGCCCCTAGTGTTACAGATATATCAGGCAATATAAAATAAGTGGGCTTTTCTCATAATATGAAAGGAATATTTCACAGAATTTGTGCAAGGCACACAGCAAATGTCTTCATTCTTTACAAGGAAAGAAATCTGGCAAAAACAACACACCATCTGAGCATTTAAAACCCAGCTTTTGAAAAACAAAGCTATTTGTCCGGTTTTTCTTTTGGAAGCAAAGAAGTGCTTGTTTTCATTTCCCATGAAAAGGGGTTGTACACCTTTAAATTAACTTTTGTTATGTAGATGTTATGTAGATGTAGAGAGGGATATTTTGAGACAATTTGCAATTGGTTTCCATTATTTATTATTTGTGCTTTTTGAGTTATTTGGATTTTTATCTATTTGCTAGGGTCCAAATTATCTTAGCAACCATGCAATTATTTAGATAAGAGATTGGAATATGAATAGGAGAGGGCCTGAATAGAAAGATGAGTAATAAAAAGTAGCAATACATACTGTAAGTAGCCTTACAAAGCATTTGTTTTCGATGGGTCAATAACCCCCATTTGAAAGCTGGAAAGAGTCAGAAGAAAAAAGCACATAATTCAAAAACTATAAAAAATAAATAATGAAGGCCAATTGAAAAGTTGCTTAGAATAAGCCATTCTATAACTATATTAGACTTGAGAATGGTAAAATTGTTAACTTAGCAGATATCAAAAAATATGGGACTCTCATCTGAGAGCATACAAGTAAAGTGCAGTGTGGTTATAGTGGAGCTCACCCAAATTGACATCTCCATGCGATCGCTGCTCACGCGAGATCCAGGTATCTTCTCCACCGGCTAGTATGCTGTATCATTACCTCGCACCACGAGTGCTGATTCAAATAGGGGGAGATGTCTGTAATATCAATTGAGCTTTATTTAAGTACACATATTAGAATTATTGCAGTGGGGTGCAAACTAACGCGTTTCGTGCCATTGAACTGGCACTTCCTCAGAGTTTGTAAATCTCGCAAATGAATGTGTTATAAAGTGCTTTCACTGGTGCAAGTAATTATTAATTAATCAGTCAGTCAATTCAACAAATATGTATACCATATCATATATCAATATATACCCATAATAGTAATATTAATATCAACAACAAATGTGATAAAATAATTATATAATTATAAATAATTATAATAATGTATAACATGATAAATAATTTATCAGTGACCTATACCTCGTGATATCACCATATTGCATAAAACAATGAAATTAAAAATAATGAACTAAAATACATAATTATTGTATACTCCTTTGTTCATTAGAATGTTTAATCTAAACACATCATATTACCTATTTAAATCAATTTAATATTAGTTCAATATGAATTTATATAAATACTATGGGGCATTCTTTCAAACAGCACTGATTATATTCCAAATATTCTGCGTTTATCATTTATGAATTATAATAAACCTTATATACTTTTCCATAATTCATAATGCTTAAATCAAGGCAAAGAATCAACTTCATATCCCACCAATCGGCCTTTCTATTTTACAGGTTGTTATTATTATATATAAAGCTCAATTAAAGTAAAGATTAAAGGGTAAGCTAACTACTAGGACAAATTATGTCATATCCTGTATAACTGAGAGGACTAGTCAATAAAATATTTGATATCACACTCTCTGTTCAACCTGGGTGCAACTGTATCCAGAATAGACATCCACTTAATCTCCCTTTTGGATATTAATGTTTCAATGTCTCCTTTTCGCTTTCCCAATCTCACTGTTTCAATGCCCTGAAAAGATACAAAGGGGCCGATTTACGAAATTCACGTGAAGTGATCGCAGTTCAATCGAATTCGATCGAATACAGATCGTACAAATTTTTCGTGAAATCAGATATGCAAATTTGGTCTCTTCCATCATCAAATATCGAATAGATCGAATGATTGGATATTCAATAATTCGATCGTTCGATGATCGAAAGAATCAAAATTTTAAAGTTATTCGACTGCCTACTTCGCCAGATTGAACCTACCGAATTGTAATAAAAGCCTATGGGAAGCTCCCCATAGGCTTCTGAGGCTAAGTCCTGCTCGAATACCATTCGTACGGTCGGATCTTCCGAATTGTACGAATTTTTCGGACGCTCAAAGGAAATTTCATGATTTTTTTGTGAAATCGAACGATCAGTATCCGATCGTATGAATTCATCGAGAAATCGTATTGCAAGCAAAATGATAGCCTAAAATAATTCGATAAGCATTCGATGGTCGAATGCTTATGGAGTTTCGTATTCGGTCGAGCTAACTTTGGGGAACAATAGTAAATTTGCCCAAAAGTATTCATTAGCACTATGGGGTATAAGAGTGAAGTTAAGAGTGAAGTTCCGCCACTAGAGGGAAATTCCACTTCACCATTGATAAATACGCCTTTAAAAATCCCATAGAAATTAATTGAAAGCTGCGGAATTTCACTCTAGTGGAGGAATTTCACTCTTTGATAGATTTACCCCCATGTACCTCAATGTCGCATTTATATGTGAATCTGATATTATTCTCATTATTATTGCAGTGAAATAGGGTTGAATAGAGAGTATGATATCAAATATTTTATTGACTAGTCCTCTCAATTATACAGGATATGACATCATTTGTCCTGGTAGTTATCTTACCCTTTAATCTTTACTTTAATTGAGATTTATATATAATAATAACCTGTAAAGAGCGATTGGTGGGATATAAAGTTGATTCTTTGCCTTGATTTAAGCATTATGAATTATGGAAGTATATAAGGTTTATTATAATTCATAAATGATAAATGCAGAATATTTGGAATATAATCAGGAATGGTTAAGTGCTGTTTGAAAGCATGCCCCATAGTATTTATATAAATTCATATTGAATTCATATTTAATTAATTTATATGAGTAATATGACGTGTTTAGATTAAACATTCTAATGATCAAAGGAGTATACAATAATTGTGTATTTTATTTCATTATTTAAAATTTTATTGTTTTATGCAATATGGTGATATCACCAGGTATAGGTCACTAATAACATATTATTTATCTTGTTATACATATGTAAATTAATTCACTTAATGATTATATTTTATCACATTTGTTGTTGATATTAATATCACTATTATGGGTATATATTGATATATGATATGGTATACATATTTGTTGAATTGACTGATTGAGTAATAATGACTTGCACCTGAAAGCACTTTATAACATGTTAATTTTTGAGATTTGCACAAACTCTTAGGAAGTGCCAGTTCAAGGGCACGAAACGCTTTAGTTTGCACCCCACTGCTGTAATTCTAATATGTGTGCTTAAATCAAGCTGGTTTGATATTACAGACGTCTCCCCTGTTTGAATCAGCGCTTGTGGTGCGAGGTAGATGATACAGCTGTCGTCCGAGAGACCCATGGTGTTATTACCAACTGCATAACTTTCTTAATGCATTACATATAAATCAAAACAAGATCCAACCGACTGCATGGGAAAAACATCTCCTACATGCCGTGGTGGCTATGATACCAAACAAATGGAAATCACTCAAACCACCTTTAGAAGTTGAATGGAGCAATTTAGTAGAGGAGACCAGAAAATTGGAGGAAATTAAGTCTATTGCATAATAAGATATCCCAATACTTTCAGACCTCAAATTAAGTGCTGTCCTGCATAAAAAAAATGGCATTAATTCAAGGGATAAAAACATTATTTTGCTTCTTTAAAGGAGAACTAAACCCCACAATAAGAAAACCCCCTACTACCCTAAACAGTCCCACCTGCTCTCTCCCCACATAGTACATTATTCCAAAAAGAGTCCCTGAATATCATGCTCACTTATTTATGCAGAGTAGCGCAGAGGAGCTCATGGGCAATATCTTCCCCATCTTTTATTTTCTTCTGTTAGGAACTGCTGACACTGAGCAATTTGGCACCTTATAGCAACCCCTCTGGCATTTGCCAGAAGCCACAGATTGCCAGTCTGGGCCTGCTGTAATGTCTGTTTTAGATGAGATAACTAAATATGATTATCATGGTTGACAGCTCCCCCTTATTTCCAGCAACAGGCCTTGGTTTTGACAATCTATGGAAATCAAATGAATGAAAACAAATGGGGTCATACACGGTAAGTGTGGCACATTGTTGTCCCCATAGTTTCTTGACCATATGCAAAAAATGATCTTTCATGGGTACTTGGAAGAAACTGTGTACATTGAATAGATCCATAAGGGATTTTACACAAAAATTTGCCTAATCATCCTCCAGAGCTAACAGCATAGCAGGACATTGTAACTATGAATTATGGATATAGGCAATAATATAGTTTGCAAGTAAAAGTAGAGGCAATACTCAAAACAACAATCACACAATAGAATGACTTGTTGTTATTTTTACATCTTTTGCAAACAAGCCTCATTTCACCACATGCCCATTCAAGCTGTGTTTATGTTAAGGGATTGAACTGTGCCTGCTGTCAGAAGTCCAAGAAGACTATCACTTATGGGGTGTTACATTGGCAGAACAAAGGGTAACATTTCAATTAAACCCAAAATAGAAAATTGCACTTGCAGAATATATGCCTTGTGCTCAAGGCTACATTCCTGAGCAGGGAATCTGTCAAGAAGAATAAACAGGTACAAAGAAAAGAAACAGCAGGTCCAAGGTCATTCTGGAAACAGCAGTATAAATGGAGACAATCACCAGGCAGAGTGCTTTATGCATATAGTTCTCTATTACCCATAGGAGCAGTAGGGCTGTCACCACATGCCTTACAGCTAAGCATATACAAAAGAGACACAGTGCAGGCATATTTATTAACCTTTTCATAACTGATTATCTAGTGATGTGTACAAATACCACATGCCTAAGCGTGAGGGCACACAGACAGATTCGGAGAGATTAGTCACCCCAGAGAAGATCTCCTCTTCTTCAGGGCAACAATCTCACGGAACTGCCTTTCTCTTCCTTCCAGCCAGCTTGAATGTAAAATCGCTAGTGGTATGGCACTCACAGCGCTTCGTTTTCCATTCTCAGAAAATGAAGCGCTGCGAGTGCCATCCCGCTGGCAATTTTTCATTCAAGCCGGCGGGAAGGCAGGGGGAGGTAGTTCAGGGAGATTGTTTCCCCCGAAGAAGAGGCAATTAGTCGCCAGGCGCAACTAGGGTTGCCACCTTTTGGCAAATTTATTACCGGCAGGCGGGGGCGGAGCTGAAAAGGGGGCGGGATGTGACACAAATATGGGCGGGGTCGCCGCAAAAGGGGCGGGGCCATGACACGCAATCGGATGAAGATGCGAGAAAGGTAAGTTTTCATAGGATTAAGGCAAGGCAAGGGCCTTTTTTTAAGGGGTATTACAAATTTACCGGCAGCTACATTGCCGGTAAATTTGTAATACCGGCCCCGGCCTTGGCTGGTGTTTTACCGGCTAGGCCGGTAAAATACCGGCTGGGTGGCAACCCTAGGCGCAACACAGACCCGCATTGTACCTTATCCAAAACCCGACCCGCGACCCGCTGACCATCAAGGATCAGGAATAGGGATGGCACGAACTGGTCGCCGGCGAACTTGTTCGCGCGAACATCCGCTGTTCGCGCTCGCCAAAAGTTCGCGAACGTCGCGCGATGTTCACATTTTGGGTTCGCGTCAATTTGCCGCATTTTTTTTGCCCTCTCACCCCAGACCAGCAGATACATGGCAGCCAATCAGGAAGATCTCCCTGGACCACCCCCACACACCCCCTGGACCAAAAAAAAAAAATGTGCATACCTCCCAACTGTCCCTTTTTTGGAGGGACAGTCCCTCTTTTGAGAGCTCAACCCTCTGTCCCTCATTTGTACTGGAAAGTCCGTCTTTTCTCTGCACTGAACAGCCAGAAAAAGAAGCAAAGATTTGAACTTAATTGGCTTTTGGCAGAGAGTCCAGAACAGCTAACAGGTGCAGATAAGATACTTTGTAACACTTTTGACATAAGAAAATAATGGATTTTTCTTTTCCCTTGATCCCCCTCTGGCATGCCACTGTCCAGGTCGTTGCACCCTTTAAACAACTTTAAAATAATTTTTCTGGCCAGAAATGTCTTTTTTAGCTTTAAAAGTTCGCCTTCCCATTGAAGTCTATACCGTTCGCGATTTTGCGCAAGTTCGCGAACGTGTTCGCCAACTTTTTTGCCGCGGTTCGCGCCATCCCTAATCAGGAAGTGCTGTGACATCATCACTAGTAGGCAGAAGTATGCACGATCATAAAAAAGAGGAAGTGCTGTCATTGTAAACCAGAAGTGACATCATCGGAAGTAGGCATAATCAGAAAAAATAGAGTAAAACTCGCTATTGAGAAGACCCATGACCCGATCGTCCACCCTGACCTGTGCCTATACCCACTCCACAAAATTCTACCTGCAACTCACAGGGTACTGCAGGTTTTTGCAGGTACCCGACCTGCTGCAGGACTCTAACCTGTGTGCCTTTTTAGGGGCACCAAGACCAATTTTAAAGGAATAGTTCAGTGTAAAATAAAAAACTGGCTAAATAGCTGTGCAAAATGAAAACGGGGTTCTAATACAGTTAGTTAGCCAAAAATGTAATGTATAAAGGCTGGAGTGACTGGATGTCTAACATAATAGCCAGAACACTACCTGCTTGTCAGCTCTCAAACTCTGAGTTAGTCAGTGACTTGAAGGGGGGCCACATGGGACATAACTATTCAGTGAGTTTGCAATTTATTCTCAGCATTCAGCTCAGATTTGAGCCTTTATTCAGCCTTTATACATTACATTTTTGTCTAATCAAATATATTAGAATTTTTTTTTATTTTGCACAGCCTATCTATTGACCCAGTTTTTCCTTTTATACTGAACAATTCCTTTAATACAGGACAGAAAAAGATTTGCACCATGGCCCCAAGCCTCACAGAGGAAAGAAAACAGGCTCTGTACAAGTATGATCAGTATTACATTGTGTAGTAATAGCTAAATGTTAATTTTTACCCACAGGCCCTCCAGATTCTAGTGGGGGGGGGGGGATTGCTATGAGTTGTGCGTTATAAGCATATGCCAGTAGATATTCCTGGTTTTCAGGAGTAGTTTGGTGGATTGCGTTTTTCATTCAGCCATTTCTATGTTCCTTTGGGGCACAGAAGCAGCTCCCATCACTGTGATCACTTACAGGGCTGCATAGACTTCATGCCTTACTTCTGCTTATAGGGTTGCCACATTCTCTGGAAAGAATACTGACCTTTGTATATTTTATCATTTTTTCCTTATTAATAACATTGGGATCCAGGATTTGGTTGGGGATTCAGCCTTTTTCAGAAGGATTCCCTTTTGGCCAAATCTTTGTCCATGGCTGAACCAAATCTGAATTTGCATTTGCATTTTATCCACACGGAGCGGCGCGCTTTTTAAAATTGCTCCAAATTGCCTGGCGAGGCAATTTGGAGCAATTTTAAAAAGCGCGCCGCTCCGTGTGGATACGCGCCGGCGTTTTCAAGCAACGCCGGTGCGCTTAGTGAAGTGGCTGTTCGGGGAGGTTCGGGGGCTACAAGTCGCGGCGAAAAGTCGCCTGGCGATAAAATGCCCCCGAATCTCCCCGTCTGGCCTTAGCCTAAATTAGGTGGGTGAAGGGAAATCATGTGCCTTTTTGTCACAAAACACGAAGGAAAAAACTATTTCCCCATCTTTTCCTTATGGATAAAAAATCATTTGGTGAGAAAAATAAAGGGGAAACAAATGAGAAAGAACTTGTGATTGGATTATAAAGGATATGGTTTCGGAACTTAGGAAAAGGAAATATCGGCAAATAAGTGGTCTTAATATTGAGAGAACAAATAAGAGCAACAATTCATTTATAATGCAAGGATAGTAAGTTTATTAAAGGTGTATATAATAATAAGAACATGCCATAATGAATGTAAATAAATTCTGTTTCCTGTAACATTAAAATTACAAATAAAGAAACAAGATAAAAAATAGCTAATAGAAGTAAGGATAAATATAAATTAATATAAATTAATCAGAGATAAATAACTGAGTGTAGAAAATGTAGAAGTATGATAACTCCTCACATTAATTCATTTGAGATATCTTCTTCATTTGAAATGGTTTTAAAATAATTAAACTAATGTTTTCATAATCAAATGAGTTAGAATAAATTATGAGGGTTTGTGTGTGGATACTATGTTAGTTTAGTATTGTTTCTTTATTTTCACTTATATGTGTCACTTGAAATAAAATAACACATTTTATAAGAGCAACATTGTTGCAATGCTGAGCATTCAAAGGTTTAGAATTGGATAATTGTATAATAATTGTATAGAAATTGTTTCCTTTGAACGACATAATGATATTGGTGAATTACTTTTAAATGGTGAATACAACACATGTTTTAGAATTTATTAATGAGCACCTTGAACACTATTTAAATCTCTTATCACGTGATGTGTATGGACTCTGAGGAAGTGCCGCGTAGTCGGCAAGAAACGCGTTAGTCAGTTGTGCAGTTATACCCACTGTTAACACTATGTGTGTGCCACAATAAAGCCACAAAGTTAGCAACGAGAAAGTGTGACAACTCTCCTTCGATAAGCGCCGAATATGTGTGAGTTCTAGTTGTGCAACAATTGAACCTGCGTGAAGCAGCCGGCGTCACGTATCAGCAGCAACAGAGGAGGCACATGGGAGTCGGGTGAGCTTGGCCACGGACCGCTTCTTTATACTTGTACACCTTTTCCTTCCCTGCCCCTAATTTCCATATGTAAATTAGAATATGGATTTGGTTCGGTATTGTCAAATCGTTCACGAAGGATTCGGCCAAATCCCAAAAAGTGGATTCAGTACATCCCTAATTGTTACCGGCCAAGCTGGTAAAATACTGGCAATGTGACCTACCTGCATTTCAGAATTTCTTAATATACATTCAATAACAATGGCAGCAGCGCTAGAGTTGTAGGATTTAATGGGTTTCATGGGGTTAAACTAGTGTTGTTTGCAGAAGGGTGTTCACCACATAGGACTATTGATTTAATCAAAAGGGTCACAGTGTAAAGATACACTTAACAGATCCATTCTATAGCTCAGCCAGCTATTGCTTCCTCTGTGCAAATGAACACAACCATCTGTAATACAGACAAGAGAATCACTCGTGAGGGCAGAGTGCTGTGTAATTCTAGTGCTTTATCTGTTTCCAAACCCTGGGGCAGTAGAAAGACATTCTGCAGTGAAGCTGAAGCTACTGGCTGTCAAGGTGCTAGAAAATACAAAGGCAGCAACATATAAACATAAACATGAGGGAGGAGCATTTTTTTTATAAGAGCTATGACTGCCACCAAGTGGACAGGTTCATTAATGCCATCACCAGGGAGCAACTGTAATTGTGAATAGACTACAAAGTGGAATATAACACATGTCAGGAACTCCCTGGTTCAAACTATATATATGTGTTTCCCCCTGTCTGTGTTCCCATTTAAAGGGATTGTTCTTTAGATTAACTTGTAGTATGTTACAGAATGGCCAATTCTAAGCAACCTTTCTATTGTCAAATATTTGTCTTTTTCTTTTACATAGTTACATACACTGTAGTTAAATTGTGTTGAAAAAAGACAAGGTCCATCAAGTTCAACCCCTCCAAATTAAACCCAGCATCCATACACACACACACACACACACCTCCACTCTTTCACACAAACCATATATGCCCATAGCTATACTACTGTAGCGTTTAGTATCAAAATAGCCTTTGTGTCTGTCCAAAAAAATCATCCAAGCCTCCTTTAAAAGCATCAACAGAATGAGCCATCACAACATCACCCGGCAGTGCATTCCACAACCTCACTGTCCTGACTGTGAAGAACCACCTACGCTGCTTCAAATGAAAGTCCTTTTCTTCTAGTCTGAAGGGGTGGCCTCTGGTGTGGTGATCCTCTTTATGGGTAAAAAGGTCCCCTGATATTTGTCTATAATGTCCACTAATGTATTTGTAAAGTGTAATCATGTCCCCTCACAAGCGCCTTTTTTCCAGAGAAAACAACCCCAGCCTGGACAGTCTCCCCTCATAATTGAAGTCTTCTGTCACTCTAACCAGTTCAGTTGCACGTCTAGGCCCTCTCTCTTTCCAGCTTTCAAATGGTGGTCACTGACCCCACCTAAAAACAAATGCTCTGTATGGCTAAACATTTATTGTTATTGCAACTTTTTATTACTCATTTTTCTATTTCTGTCCTCTTCTTTCGATATTACAGTCTCTTATTCAAATCAATGCATGGTTGCTAGGCTAATTTGGACCCTAGCAACCAGATTGCTGAAACTGTAAACTGGAGAGCTAATGAATAAAAAGCTAAATAACTCAAAAACTGCATAAAATTAAAACCAAATGCAAATTGTCTCAGAAAATCACTCTCTACTCTCTATTATACTATATGTTAATTCAAAGGTGAGCAACCCCTTGAAGGCCACATCTAGAAAAAAAATCTGGAGCACTGACTGAAGGCAGCTCACAAAGGTAAGACAATTGTAACACACTGAAACATGTTGGTCAGTCGATCTGCAAGTGTGTAGGCTCCCTTATGACAAATACAAGAGGTCCTCTGCACTCAACCCATTATCAGCATATTAAAGGGAAAAAAAAAATGTTTTTTTCAAAATGCATCAGTTAATAGAGCTGCTCCAGTAGACTTCTGCACTGAAATCCATTTCTCAAAAGAGCAAACAGATTTTTTTATATTCAGTTTTGAAATCTGATATGGGGCTAGACATTTTGTCAATTTCCCAGCCATGGGCGTCCGCAGAGGGGGGCAAGAGGGGGCAGTGCCCCCCCCTGGGACTGTCCACATAAGTTTCCACCTGTTTGCATTGGCCCCATCTTACTGTGGTTTCTGTCGCGACTCGCGACCCCTTGAAGATTTTTCTTCTGTGCAGCAGCGTGTTCTATTACCTCCTTCCCTAGCTGCTCGCTCCCCCCTCCCTTGTCACAGAGCTGCCAGATCGGATCGTATTACTTGAGCTTGAGGGAGAGAGAGCAACCAGGGAGCATCTGATTGAGTTCTGGGGGTATTTATACAGTTACTTGCCACTGTACCATCTGTTTGTGTGTTCTGCTGGTATTTATACATGTACTTGCCACTGTACCATCTGTTTGTGAGTTCCGGAGGTATTTATACAATTACTTGCCACTGTACCATCTGTTTGTGAGTTCTGGGGGTATTTATATATGTACTTGCCCCTGTGCCATCTGTTTGTGAGTTGTAGGGGTATTTATTCATGTACTTGCCCCTGTGCCATCTGTTTGTGAGTTCTAGGGGTATTTATACATGTACTTGCCCCTGTGCCATCTGTTTGTGAGTTCTGGGGGTATTTATACATGTACTGTACTTGCCACTTTGCCATCTGTTTGTGAGTTCTGGGGGTATTTATGTATGTACTTGCCCCTGTGCCATCTGTTTGAGAGTTCTAGGGGTATTTTTTTTAACAATTCCTTTATTTGGCATCTCAGTTGTACAGGTTATGAGGTATACAAACAGTGGAAAATGTCACGATCATGAGATTGCTGCATATTCAGTAAATTTCAAATAAAGATTAAGTAAAACAAATAACAAAATGGTGTCATTCTCATTATTTTAGTCTCAAGATTGTATTATGATGAGCAATAACCTACTGGGGTTACCAATTGGAGGAAATAGAAAATAGTACCGTATAGTCTATCCCAACCCATATTCTTCCCTGTTATTTCCTTTATTCACCCCGTCACACTTTATTAGCGTTGAGTGTAGGCTTTATCCCACCTCTCCGTCCCCCAACCCCCGGAGCACGAGGGGGGGGGGAGCGGGCATCCATCAATCTGATTTTCTCCTGCCTATAACCAGCTCTTACATATGTGTTGGTTCTAGGGGTATTTATACATGTACTGTACTTGCCACTTTGCCATCTGTTTGAGAGTTCTGGGGGTATTTATGTATGTACTTGCCCCTGTGCCATCTGTTTGTGAGTTCTAGGGGTATTTATACATGAACTTGCCACTTTGCCATCTTTGTGTGAACTATGGTTGCCACTTGTCAGACAACCAGTATTTTGAAGGGTTCCTGGAGGGTTTTTCAAATTAGGGAAACTGTGCAGGATTCCCTTGATTGACCCAGCGATCAGCTGATCGCTGTGGCATAGCTCCACCCCCTGATGGCAGTGACATACCCACCTAACTCACAGGCCCGCCCACAGATGCCTCTGCGGACGCCCATGTTCCCAGCTGCCCCGGTCATGTGACTTGTGCCAACACTGTAGGAGGGAACTGCTTTCTGGCAGGCTGTTGTTTTTCCTTCTCAATGTAACTGAATAGAATGCCGTGGGACATGGGTTTTTACTATTGAGTGCTGTTCTTAGATCTACCAGGCAGCTGTTATCTTGTTTTATGGAGCTGTTATCTGGTTACATTCCCATTGTTCTGTTCTGTTTTTCTGGGGGAAAAAGGGAGGGGGGTGATATCACTCCAACTTGCAGTACAGCAGTAAAGAGTGATTGAAGTTTATCAGAGCACAAGTCACATGACTGGGGGCAGCTAGTTGAATATAAAAAATGTTTGCTCTTTTGAGAAATGGATTTCAGTGCACTATTAACTGATGCTTTCTTTTTATACAGTCTGCACATGCTGTTTCTAATAATTATCTAGAAGGAAGGATTCACACAACGAGTCTACAGATCTGATTTTGCAATATATCGTACTAAACGTCTGTGAGTATATTCAACTATCAACAGCTGATGAATTTAATTTACATGGGTACCTTCTTAATATTGGGTCAAACCTTCCACTGCTCATGTTGTTGTAACATATAAGCACTAGTTTTTTATCAACTATTTAGCATCAGGCACGGATTTGTGGCGACATTTCAGGGGCAACATGCCACCCAGCTGCCAATGCACCGAGGACTGCGTGCATGACAAATTTCCTAGTTTCTTATCCGGTGCACACAGTCCTACGTGCAGATAGATGATGAAGAGCGAGGCAGCGGCAGAGCAGAGAAGAAACCACAGCCAGCCTTGGGGCGCCAGAAAGATGAATCCGGCCCTGTTTAGCATACATTCTTCTTCCAGATCCATGACCTGAACAAGACTTGGAATGAGTGCTCTTTTCAGGTCTGGACTGAGGCCCTGGCATTTCAGGTACACAGAGGCCCAATCAGCCCACACAGAGGCCCAAACCATACCTCCAAAATGTCCCTTTTTCAGAGGGAAAGTCCCTCTTTTGACAGTTCAACCTGCAGTCCCTCATTTGTATTGGAAAGCCCCTATTTTCTCTGCACTGAACAGCCAGAAAAAGAAACAAAGTTTCTAACTTAATTGGCTTTTGGCAGAGAGCCCAGAACAGATAACACGCATAAATAAGATTCTTTGTAACAATTCTGAGAAAAGAAAATAAGTTAAGATAAGGTCCCTTGGCAAAAGTTAGACTCACAGCTTAAAGGGCAATTAACCTTATTTAGTAAAATTGTAATTGAAAAAAAGAGAAATATTTTCAAAATTTTATAACCTGACAAATTTTGTAAAATAAACATGGTAATTAGGGGGTGTGGCCACAAAAATGGGCATTGTCTAAAAATTTCACCACACTATGTGCAGCAAATATTTTGTCCCTCTTTTTATTTCCAGAATTTTGGGAGGTATGCCAAACGGCCCCCACATTGATTTTCTTTGGCACCATATAGCAGCCCCTCTGGCATTTGCCAGAACCCACAGATTGCCAGTCCGGGCTTGGTTCTTTTCTCCAGACATAACATTTTAAGCTTATTTTTCTCAGCCAAGCAGTTATTGTTAGATCTGGTGAAAAATATATTAAAATAATGTTATTGTTGCAGCACTTATAAATAAAGCAAATTTTACCTGCAAATACATCTATGCTGCATAATTATATATATATTTTTTTTAAAGGTAAGTTTTATTTTGTTTTAACATATCAAACACTTAGACAAACATTACAAAGCAGA
>CM044437.1:111011708-111025137 GCA_024363595.1 Xenopus borealis
ATTCTTCTGAGGAGTGAGAGTGTTAAATTGGGAAAGGAAAGTGTGTCTCAGCTGGAGATATCGAAAGTGTAATATCTGTTTTGGATGGCACCTTTGCTGTAGTGTCAGAAGCGTAGGGAAAACTTTAAGAAAATAAACCAAACCTACTACAAATCTACTTTAAGAAAATAAACCAAACCCTGATCCCCTTCCTGTGGAACAACAAAACTCCAAGAATTGCGTGGACCAAATTGTGTGCACCACGTGAACAAGGTGGATTAGCTCTCCCCAATTATCACCTGTACTACCTAGCCTCTCAGATTTACTACCTACACTGGTGCTTTAACCCTGATCCATATAACCCAAATTCGCAACTCCAGGCACTTATCCTATCCTCCTGGGAAAGCCTCCGAAATTTCCCATACCGTCACCTTAAAGATTCGGGCCCCCTCCCGACGACTTTGACGACCCCCCACAGGGCGTGGTGGATGGCCCTTAAAACTTTAGGCTACAAGCCACCCCTGTTGTCCTCCCACCTTCCTCTGTGGGGCAACTCACATCTGCCCCGATTTAGATCCTTGCAAGATTTCACATACTGGCCAATTCGAGGAATCAAAACATTAGATGACCTACTGGATCAAAACGCATAATTATATTTTTAGTAACATGTATTTATTAGGGATGCACCAAATCCAGGATTCCGTTTGGGATTCGGCCTTTTTCAGAAGGATTCGGATTCGGGAAAATCCTTGTGTATGGCTGAACAAAATCCATATTTGCGTATGTAAATTAGGGGCGGGGAGGGAAGTCACGTGACTTTTCATCACAAAACAAGGAATTGAAACAAAATGACACACTTTTCCCTTTCCCACCCACTTCATTTGCATATGCAAATTAGGATTCTTTTCAATATTTGGGAGAATCTTTCACAATGGATTTGGCCGAATCCCAAATAATGGATTCGGTACAGCCCTACTATTTATATAGCACCAACATATTCCACAGTGCTGTACAATAAATAGTGTACATTGATACAAGAGTTAAAGAGCGCAACTAGTTTTGGGTTTTCCAGTATTGCCTAAACACTGACATACTGTACAGCAGACACAGACTTACATCTGCCATCTTCCGTCAGTACACTGGTACACAGGCACCTTAAATACTGTATAGTCTAATAACTTATGGAAACTTTTGAATGTGTATATTAGGCGTGACACAGTTTAACATTATGCCCTTTAAAACTTGAATAATAATTTAGCCCGACAGATTTTGACTGCTAATTCCTTTTAATGACTTCAAAATAGCTTTTTCCACTTTTCACTGGCGGCAGAAGGTGACAGTCTGGGTGCCCTCGCTAAAATGACACCATGGTGAATAAATCGACTCGCTGTCTGTGCTGCGACTGACCTTCTGCCCAGAAAACATTATCATAAATAGCTATTATTATCTGGAGTGCGATGTCAAGAACAGCCATGTTGTCCTACATCTCTTAGCTAAAAGCATCTATTCAGAGTAATTGTGTTTATACCTTCATGACTTGAGGGCTGTCATGTGACGAGTAAAACAAGAGTAATAGAATATAGAATCACTTACCCATGTGCAAATATAGATGTTTAAGAGTAAAAATTCCAGCTATTAAATGGAATTCAGCTCTTCTAGTGCAGATGCACAGCATAAGCCAGGAGTACTTTTTTAGTCAACATGGATCTGTGCTAGCATAGCCAAAATCAAGAATCAGTTACTGTATTGTATATTTATTAGAATAAAAATCTGAATAAAGGGCAATTCACCTTCATTAGTAAAACTGTAATAACTGGGGGGAAAAAACAAAGAAATATTTTCAAACTTTCATAACCTGACAAATTTTGTAAAATAAATAATTAGGGGGTGTGGCCACAAAAATGGCCATTTTCTAAAAATTTTACCACACTATGTGCAGCAAATATTTTTTCCCTCTTTTTGCTTCCAGAATTTTGGGAGGTATGCCAAACGGCCCCCACCAGCCCACTAAATACTGATTTTCTTTGGCACCTTATAGCAGCCCCTCTGGCATTTGCCAGAACCCACAGATTGCCAGTCCGGGCTTGGTTCTTTTCTCCAGACATAATATGTTAAGCTTATTTTTCTCAACCAAGCAGTTATTGTTAGATCTGGTGAAAAATGTTTATTGAGAAAAGAAATGCTTTTGGAAATAGGATGAAAGTATATATATAAGTAGGGTGAAAAAATATATTAATCTAATGTTATTGTTGCAGCACTTATAAATAATGCTAATTTTACCTGCAAATACATCTATGCTGCATAATTATTTTTAGTAATGTATTTATTAGGGATGCACCAACTCCAGGATTCCTCTCTTCCCCAATCTTGACTGTACACTTATAGAGGGCATTGGCCTGTTGGTCAGTGCAAAGAAGGAGTAGATTTTGGTGTGAAAATGCACATGGATGTTGGCACTAAAGAAAGTGGATTGGCAGGGGTAAAACACTGGTGTGGCATGGCCCTTAGAACTGACTGCATATTTATTTTCTTTTTGCTTATTTTTCCCTTACTGGCTCAGCTTGCGGTTCTTGCCTTGCCTAAGCAGCCACCGTTGACCATCAAAGAACAGTGAGATTGGTGTACACAGAATTCAGGATTCTTAGTAGACCTGGCTGAATGCCCTGGATATAGCTCTCAAAGTGATTTTATTGCTCTCCATAGAACTCTTTGACATTTTAAAATAAAACATTGGAACAATGGGCCCACAACATTGCCCTAAAAATACTCCAAAAATCTTATAGTTTATTTGACTCAGTATTACTTGGCACTTGGTTTATGCACCTTTATAGTTAGAGGATATTTGCCCTCTGTTTGTACTGGATATTTAAACCTCCCCCAGACCCAACTAATAATTATAAATCTAATTTACATAAAACAATCATTACACTTACACGTGCTGGCTCTCTGAGGTCAGGGATCAGATTCCCCTAGTTTGGACCTTGCCTCATATGCTCTATAACATTCTTGAAATCTCATAAATCTCTAATTAGAGGTACATTTATCCAAATAGTTTTCCAGTATAAAAAGACAGCAGAAAAGACACTCCTTACTTGAGCAGTCATCTCCAACCTTTTGCTCTTCTGGCTGCCGTTCTGGGAGTTATTGTTGAGTAACAGCTGGAGACATACAGGCTAAAGGTCACTGCATTAAGGCCAAAATGCCCCCACAGTACAGTGATGGGCATAGACATATTGGCACCCTGCCTACCTGCCCCACACCTTTATGGCAACTCCCCACTCAGTCTGCATGCACATACACCTCCCTCCCGCTAATGCCTCTTCTGTCTACCCCTAGTTCAGTACCTGCCTCAATGACCTTTGGCAGAGTCCTGTGTCTCTTCGTTTTACCAGGGAGAAACACAAAGTGAACAAATCAGCAAACTTGGCAGGGGAAACTTGTCATGCTTCAGGGGGCAAGAGTGGACTGGGGGCTTAAAATTAAATTTTCTTTCTTTAGGCAAATGTTTATAAGTTTCCATAATGTATCTATAAAAAAAAGTCAGATGCAATTGAAAGCATTATTTGCTTCATTGTTACTCCCCTGGATTCTGCAACATTGTTCCAAAAGTCAAAACCACCTAGGCAGAGAATAGAAGAGGATGCAAGAAAACTGCTTAACTCTTTCAGCAACAGATGCACAAATTCCACATATATACCGTTGTCATTTACCAGGGCCAGGCCAAGCCGCCAGGGCACCATAGGCAGCTGGTCGGATACCCTGCTCCTCCCGTGTGTGTGCGCTCCCGAGTACATGCATGCACCATAAGAGGAGAAGGGAGGGACAGAGGGGAGGAGAGTGAGAGTAGCAGGGGAGCGCACCAAAAGGATTAGGGCTAGGCAGAAAACTTTTCAACAAGTACCTGCCTAGCGCTCCAGGCAGGTGACTCTTCTGCCTACCCCTAGTTCTGGCCCTGTCCTTGACCCCTGGGGCAATCAAGCCCAAGAAGCCACTTATTGCCCCACTCAGCTTACTGCCTAGCAGCTGGGAATGCAAGTAAGAATGCCAGAATGACTTTAAAAACAGTTCCAATGATTCCCCAGCACAAGGAGCCAGAGATATTAAATTTACAGTCCATGCCTGGCTAAAGCCTTTTATAGTAAAATGCAAAACTTTACAATGTATGCCAGCAGGCCCAGACTGGCAATCTGTGGGTTCTGGCAAATGCCAGAGGGGCTGCTGTAAGATGCCATAGGCAGTCACTATTTATTGGGCTGCTGGGGTGTTGTGTGGGCCTCTGTGTGTCTCAAATGCCAGGGCCTATTTTAAATTCCAGTCCGGACCTGTATGCCAGACAAGTAATTAATAGCAGTTGTAAGAATCTTTAAAAGGGACCAGTCACAGAGACAGGAAAATGTATTTTAAAGGCCCTTTTAAAAAGAAACATTATGCTATATGTTGCCTTTAAAAATCTCAGCTGTCAATCATCTTACATTTCCCGCCTCTATACCCAAGGGATAGCAATTACTGTCACAGCTCCATAGTGTCACTGATTCTCCCTCCCTATTCATAAGTCTTCTAGAATTTCTTCATTATGCACTTTTATAACTTTAGGTTTACATGCCAGAGTATTTTAAAGAATCTCAGACACAGCATATTTTAGGGTTTAATAACAGGATGGATACCATTAAAGGGGCAGTATACCATGTAGAGAAATGTAGAGACCCTGAGATTTGGTTATAGTTAAATCAGGCAATTTCCCTTTATATTTGGACACCTAAGGGTCCTTAAGTAATTCAGTCAGCTATGTCCCTTTTCCTGGGTCCATATTAGTTCCTGTGGATTGTCCACTAGATGGCACTGTGTAACAATATAAAAGGAGATAGCACCATGTGATAAGTGTCTTACTCCTGGGACCGTGCCTCCCAGAGAGGTATTACAGGGCCAAGCTCTGGTTCTTCTAAAGTTAGGTTTAGCCAGTGGTAGTAGTTACTGTAATAGTCACTCTAGGAGTGAAAGGCAGCTCAGGGCAGCTAGTGAGCAGTTGTGGCTCCAACAAGAAGAAGTAGTGGGGTTAGGACCCTGTGGTATGTACACCACTAGATCAGGGTTTACAGTGTGTGAGTTGAGGACCAGATAGGGTGCCAAGATCCAAGACCCCAGGCTGAATACAGTGGGTGAGGACCAAACTGGGTGCCAAGAGACAAGACCCCAGACTGGGAAATCCAGGACTTAGTGCTGTACATTTGAGAGAAGGCAACATCTGATGAGAGGGTAACTATCTTGGTTGAGTGTGGGTCATTACTGCAGTGGGAACTGGTGACTGCAAGGCAGAGTGGGATAAGCTACGGCGTCCCCTCCCGTTTAGATTGCATTACCCCAATACTGCTCTTGAATTACACTTCAGTACCTGAGTGATATCTGGTTTGTACCTAAAGGACTGTTTATCAATAAAGCTGTGTTGTACCGTTGCCTGCTCCTGTGCTATTTATGTGCCCAGAGACTGGTCCCGTGACAAGGGATCGTGACATACCACCTTGTTTAACATGAGTGCAATGAATAGGGCTTATGCTAAACATAATTTCTGTCCATGATTTTAATCATTACAAAACCATGGTTTATTTCTTGAGGTAATTGGAAGCCAGGCTTGCCATTAGACTTCATTACATTAGTTGACACTGGAGTTGCTGCCCTAAAGGCTAGTAGAACATGAGCACAACTTAGTTGGAATGGTAATGGGGTAGGTAGAGCTGAATCATTGAAACATAACAGCTTTCAGGAGAAAGTTTAAAGGAGTTGTTCACCTCTAAATTGAATGTTACAATGATGTAGAGCTGGGGCCCCAAACTTTCTTGATCCATGAGCAACATTCAGATAGAGAGTTGGGGAGCAACAGAAGCATGAAATGTTTGTGGGTTTTGCAAAATAAGGACTGTGATTGGCTATTTGGTAGCCCCTATATGGAAAGGCAGGCTACAGGAGACCCTGTTTGGCAGTACACCTGGTTTTTATGCAACCAAAACTTGCCTCCAAGCTGGGATAAAAAATAAGCACCTGTTCTTAGGCCACTGAGAGCAACATCAAAGGGGTTAGTGAGTAACTCATGAGCCACTGGTTGGGGTATGCTATGAGACAATTTGCAATTTGTCTTTTTATTTGCAGTTTTTGAATTTAGCTTTTTGTTCAGCAGCCAATAGCTAGCATTCCATTTAACCTAGCAACCAGGAAATTAAACAAAGAGACAGGAATATGAATGGGGGCAACCCTAAATAAAAACAAGCAATTAAAAGTAGACCAGATCATTCTCTACTTCATTAATGATTTAGGGGAGGTTATTGTGCTGCACGTAATGTGTCAGTGTTTGCAGATGACACAAAACTATCCAGCCCAATTAATTCCATCCAGGATGTGGCATTCTTGCAACAGGATCTTGACAAACTGGCAATCTGGGCAGCTAAGTGGCAAATGAGATTCAATATTGATAAATGTAAAGTCATGCACCTGGGATGTAAAAATATTCAAGCCACTTATACCCTTAATGGGACTGCACTAGGCACATCCATTATGGAAAAGGACCTTGGAGTCCTTGTAGATGATAAACTTGGCTGTAGCAAGCAGTGCCAGTCAGCAGCATTATGGTCTTGAGCTGTATCAAAAGAGCCATTGATTCACAGGAGGAGGGGGTCATTCTTCCACTTTATAGAGCACTTGTAAGGCCACATTTAGAATATGCCATACAGTTTTAGTCTCCCTCACTCAAACAGGACATTATTGTATTAGAGAGGGTACAGAGAAGGGCAACTAAGCTGGTAAAAGGTATGGGAAATCTTAGCTATGAGGAAAGACTGGCCAAATTGGGGATGTTCACGCTGGAGAAGAGGCGCTTAAGGGGTGATATGATAACGTATAAATATATAAAGGGATCATATAATAATCTCTCTAATGCTTTATTCACCAGTAGGTCTTTCCAGCTGACACAAGGTCACCCATTCCGATTAGAACAAAATAAATAAATATTCAGTTTTTTTTTTTTACAGTGAAGCTGTGGAATTCTCTCCCTGAATCAGTTGTACAGACTGATACATTAGATAGCTTTAAGAAGGGGTTGGATGGGTTTTTAGCAAGTGAGGGAATACAGGGTTATGGGAGATCACTCATAGCACAAGCTGATCCAGGGACTACTCCGAATTGCCATTTTGGAGTCGGGAATTTTTTCCTGAGGCCTATAACCTACTTAGTTATCCTGAAGGTGACAGACCTTTAGTATGCAGGCTTGCAGTACGATCAGATGCTGTTTTGTGAGAATTACATCAAGACAACACATTTTCCAATTGCTAGGAAATCTTTGAAGGAACACAATGTACTGGCAGTTTTTAAACATCAAAGGTTGTGGCCATCAATGTAGTCTATGAAGTTTGCCATTTAGTGTCCTTGTTAGGCAATTGTTTTGAAATTGCACACGACTGCCGAGAAGTCAAGATTATAGGAAACCGCTGGCATGAATATACCAGTCAGAAGCTGATGCTACAGGGCTGAATATTCCTGTTGCTGCAACTCAAGGTGAATTATATACTAATCAAGCCTTGCCATTGCAGTAACTGTAGCAGCCCAGAGCATATACAGTTATGTGGAAGAAAAGTTGGGAGCTACAAAGGGAAAGCTCTTTAATGTCTGTGCCAGCCCTTAAGCATTGAACATGTCTAGACTCCTTTTAGTGACATTCACAAATGACATGTGCTGTTCACACTTCTCATCTGTCATAAGAGACTTTTATATTTGGCACATACAATTGACAAACTAGAGATTCAGGTATTTTACAGCTGTACATTTGAGGAGCATATTTTTCAACATGGGAGACAACCCTCAGGGTGATTTTGCCCACAGCAACCAGATTTGGTCAACTAAAATTTAGCAAACGTAAGATCTGATTGGTTGCTATGGAAAGCATCACCCCCTAGGTAATTTAAACAGAGGCCAGCAGATTGCTTGCTCAAGGTTTATCCTTTGATGTATATTAATCATTGCTAATAAACAGTACATTCAAAGAACTGATGCAATTCAAATGCTTTACTAAAAATTACACCCAAATCCTATCATTAAAAATATTTAATGTCAAAGCATGGAGGTTCAGGTTTAGTTTGAATATTACAATGTGTGTGATGGGGGAGACAATATAAATCACAAGCAAGGTTAAGAGTTGTAACCTTGCTATATACACAGCTTATTACACATGCTTGCAAAAAACATTCTGGTTCATTATTTTAGAATTGAGCCCTTGAAAAATTCACTACCATGAAGCACAACTTAATGGGGGCACAGAGAACATGGCAAAAACTTATTTGTCTGTTATGGAATATAACTTCTTTTTCATTGGTTTAATGACCTTATTCGATGCGCACCAGTAAGACAGACACTAACTACAAAGTGAAACTGTGAAAGTTTTTATTTCACTGTATTTAAGTGACCTTACACACTTGGGACATTTGTGTTCTTAAGACCATTCAGTAGTGGTTCCAGTCCATTCCGATGCTTGAGCAGTAGGGGCAGCAGACCAGTCATCAGTGCTAGCTGGCTGTGAACTCCAGTCTTCTGTTAACGACAACAACAAAGGTTAGTTTTCTAATGAAAAGCTACCAAAAAAAGATGAAGTGGATTTACCAGTAAAAAGCATAAGCCAAGGCATAGTCATAGCTCACTTAATGAAAAAATGCAGCCAAATATTAGTCAACACTGGCACTAAGGCTATATACACACATGGGTTTGGTGGTTACCAGGTTTGCACCACTAGAAGTATTTAAAAGTCAAATTTAAGAGTCCATTATCAGAGAGGAAGTCTGCAGTAAAAAAAAAAAAAAAGAAAAAGTCAGTTTACCTGTGGGTTTCGGTGCTGGTGGAACATCTGTGCGCTCTGTAATAGAAAATGTGTATTACATGAACAGAATATCCTTTTTACTGTAACAATAACCTTAGAGAATGTTATGCTGAAAGCAAAAACACAGTTTATGAATTAAAAGGTCTGAATCATCATTTAGGACTACAGCAATTCAGGAAGTCAGACTCTGAAAGCTTAGAAATATGATTTATTCCAATTTAAAGAATTGCTTCAACACCACACTTGTGTTAGTATGACACTCTTAGTGGTACAGATTCTAAGGATATCGACTTACCAGCTGTAAACGGCTGGATGGGAACAGAAGGGACCTGAACACCTTCAGACCAGTCAGCAACCTCAGCCTGAGGGAACTCAGCCACAGGTGCAGTCCATTCCCCTTGGAATTCTTCTTTGGTTGTGGCCTTCTCTGCAGCTGCCTGCTCTTCCTTCTCAATCTGGGGGTAGGGAAGAGGAATGAAGTGTATACTAACTTTTCATTAAGGACTAGAGCAAAGGAATGAATGCCATGTCTTTAATGACAAGCTAGGGTTAACAAGTTGCTGTTTATGTTCATACTATATATTTTATGAAGTCTATTGACCAGTGTGATTATTATGCACCTGATGCAAAATACAATACGAGTTTAAAGGTATAAATGTTACAATTGGGAGGAGTAGCATCTTTGTAAGCGTAGCACAAAGCAGTGAACTGGCATCTTCTGCATAGGGCTCTAAAACTGTTTTGGAAGGCTTGGATCCTTGGGACTCTCCATAACCACAAGTAAAAGCATACAAGACCTACTCATCTATTCGTAGAGGACTGATGAACACAAATCTGTTTTACTTGCAGTCCACACAAAAAATACAGAACCACAACTTACTTCTTCAGGATCACGGTAGAAGTACAGATCGGGCATGACTTCCCAAGGATGCTCACGGGAGATTGTGCCTCTCATGCGCAGAACTTCACGAGCCAACATCCACCACATTAAACCGACAGAATGAGCACCCTAAATTAAATAAATAACATGGAGCTCAACTGCTTATAACAATGCCTGTTTGAAAGTTCAGTACAGACCATAAGCAGTCTTGGGTTCAGGTTTTTTCCATATTTTTAGCACACATTTTTCAGGCTGCTAAATTATGCTATTGCATGGTACAGAAGGCACTTAACCTCAAATCACAAAGGGTGGGGAGGAGAAGATTACCAATGGAAATGCATAATCTGCAAACAGACAAAAAAATGGTCAAAAGTTGAGGCATCAAATGGAGCCTAGAGAAAATCACAACTACTTTGAAAAGTTGTACTGTAAAGTTACTTTCATAAAAGTTGCATGGTAAACAGCTGTGGCAAGAATTACTATCAAACTCCAGTCACTGGAACTCTAAAGCTCCTTGTGGCGTTAGCGAAAAGTCTGCCATGTTAATGTAGCACACATCCTACACTCAGAGTTCATTGGCTGCAAAAGCCTCAGCTCCAAGTTCTAACTGTGTGCAAAGCTGAAAGTGAAAAGTAGTTACGTACAAAAACTGTCAAGGAAATAGAACATTTTGATGTGGGTAAATCACATGATGTGGGGCCAGAACAGAATAAAATTAGAATATAATACACAAAGGTCATGTTTGTTGGGAAGCTTGGGTGCTACAAGTATCCTTTGGCAGGACAAATCTGTATTAGTTCTCCAATTAAGTTTTAAAAATTCTGACATACAGCTCTTCAGTTCTGAACTTTTCTGGTTTCTCACCTATCGGAAAAGGCGAATAGAAGATGGTCTGAGTATATAGAAAGATCTACCATCAGAATGACTGATGTTTGCTTTATTTCTTGCTCGTTAGGTCCCAAGCTTACATTGGCCTGGAGTTTATCAAGATCTCCACAAACACTCCAAAAAGCTGTCAAGTATTAGACTGGAAGAGACAGCTGCCAAATTGGAGGCACACAGGCAGAACATGGTCATAGCACTGATCTACATCAAACTAGGATTCTACAAAGAAGTTTCCTTTTAGAGGAATCATCTGCCAGGTTTAAAATCAAGCATTCTCTGCAAAAAACAAAAATCAAGTGACGTCTAGCAGTGAAGATATACTCATTGAAAAGGATGATGCTTTTAGACACTCACCTTATTGTTACATGGGATAGCTATATCCACATAGCGCAGTGGTGAATCTGTATTACACAAGGCAATGGTGGGAATGTTGACATATGAAGCCTCAGTAAGGGGTTGATGATCTGCACGGGGATCGGTCACCACCAGCAGCCGAGGCTCCCGAAAAGCAGCCTGGATCTGGTTGGTGAAGGTACCGGGAGTGAAGCGACCAGCAATAGGTGTGGCACCACTGGCAGAAGCAAACTTCAGTACGGCTCGCTGCATAAAAAAAAAAAAGTTAGTATTCACAGACTAGTTTTCCTGGAAGTAAGCTGTAGCAGAGATCACTATCAAACGCCGATCATTGAGCCAAGGACTCTGACGGTGTTAGCGAAAATCTTGCCACAATAATGCTATAGCACACTTCCGACACTCAAGAGTTCATTAGCCATCATGGCTTCATCTGAGCTTTAACAGTGTGCAATAATGAAAAGTACTACAGTACAAATTAATGGAATGTTTAGTGACTGCAATGTTTAAGTGTGGGTGTATGTATAGTTAAATATGAATAGGCATGTATAACATTTGCAGAGTTTGTAAGTTGTACTTTTAAATGTATCATCTTGTACTGCTCTACATGGCAATAGTGAATAAATGGGTACCATTCTCCTTTAAGGGAAACTATACCCCCCAAACAATGTAGGTCTCTAACAAGATTGTATAAAACAGCTCATGGAAAATCTTGCTCCACTTAAAACCATTTTCATAATGTACTTTAGCAATATGTACCATTAGATAAATCGATAGAAAGTTGACATTTGAAAAAACAAGGGCAGCCCCCTGGGATCATATGATTCACGGTGCACACAAACATACCAGTTAGGTCATGAGTCAATTAACAGACCGTTCTGGCTTTGCTTCCACACTAATTACAGTTAGAGCTGTAGTATTTCTGGTCAGGTGATCTCTGAGGCAGCACACAGACCATCACCAAAAATGGTGGTTTAAGGCAAGAGAAGTAAAAGGGCAATATTTACAAAGATATACCAGCTTGGTTAAATTCTTTAATATGCCACTTCATTTGATATAAACTGTTGCTTGAGTATTCATTTTGGGGGGTAGAGTTTTCCTTTAAGTAGCTAATCCCAAGTACAGTAGCAGTGGCATAAAGCCTTTGCACATAACTACAAGGAAGAGTAAAAGAAGGAATGGTGTGGTTACCTGGCCAGTGTTCCTTGAGGAAATGACACATACATCAGCAGGATTCTCAATAGCTACAATGGCACGAGCCGCAAGCAAAAGCTTTTCCCAGGTACGCTTCAGATTAATTATGTAGATGCCTGAGGCATAAAAATTTCAAATGTGGTCAGTCAATTCTACTTCAGATGGCAGACTTACAGTTTTGAAACAGGTTTAAGTTTATCTTAAAGGGCACCAATCACAGCCAAAAATCAAACACATTAACAATCTGACCAGTACAACCTTTAATCAGACTATATATACCCCATACTTCTCAAATGGGTTCTAGTCCATACTGTGACTACAACATGCAAATAAATTCACAAGCATGCTCAGATTGTAGCACTGCCCTGATTATTCTACCCAGAATGCCTAGCTTTAGTAAACTCCTTCAGTAGAAGTATCAAGATTTCTCTATCTTATCCCCTGCTGGTGATGCAATTATGCAAATGAAGGGCACACACCAACTTTCACAAGGTGGCAGCACTAACAGAAGTTTGGCAGATTTCAAAATGCTTAGGTTTATTAGGCAACCAAGAAATTTCAACTGAGCATGTGCGAGATTTCAGAGCTACAGTTGGCTGTTAAAATATAGGTAGGAGGAGTCCGTGAAAGCAAAGATGTCTGCCTCAGCTAGAACTGCAGTGGATATAGGGGAGATTTTGCAGAAGGTATAGTGAGCTGATGATTTACATTATGCAAACAATTCTAACTTTTAAAAAATCGGGTTTCTTTCAAATAGTAAATTATTTTAGTTATGATTGGTGCCCTTTAAATTAGGAAATCCTTGATTCTAATATGAATCTGTACAAGAGGATTAAAAAAGTGTTTTTAACTAAAGTTAAGATGCAAGTGTAAAAATGACTTTCCTCTTAGAGCAGGGGTGTGCAAACTGCGGGCCACATGCAGCCTAGGATGGATATGAATGCGGCCCAGCTCAGTTCCCAGGAAACGTCATGTCACAAAGGATAAAGGAGGAGGGGGGACTCTGCCCATTGCCCAGTTAGTAATAATAGGTCTATTTAAAGGGGACATTTTGCAAAAATTTTTGCCTAAATTTCTCTTTAGTTTTAGATAAAATGCCAGATTAAAAACTGTATTCATCTCAATCTAGATCCCAGGGCTTCAGATATATTAATTTGCCTTCAGGACACCCCTGCCCTAGAGCTATATTCACTGAAAGCAAAGGTTCATAAACTGTGAAACGAGACCCCTTTGAAGTGCTCAGCCTTGAATATCTAGGATAGATGTAAATTTGCGGTTCCAAATACAAA